>SSNS01000046.1:962075-1183301 GCA_006937985.1 Aphyosemion australe
CCCCCCCCCCCCCCCCCCCCCCCCCAACAGATGCACACACACACTCACATACACATACACACATTCGTCAGGGGCCCCGGCCTCTATTTCATGGCTGTCTGTCCCACATCCTCTCGTTCAGCCTCGTTTCACTTCCAGAAGAGACGGAGAGGAAGATGTAGAGGATGGAGAGAGAAAAAAGAAAAGAAAAAGCTTGTGTTTCTACATTTTAAAGATATAAACAACCCTATCCCTGTCCTGACAGCTCACAGATAAAGTTGTTTCTTCTGTATCCAGAACAAAAACACAATCTTTTACCTGACAGTGAGGTGGTATAGTCCTAAAATGTAACTAAGAACCTTCTCCACATTAAGTCTTCTTTTAGCTGCTCATCAGAACTCTTTAGCATCATCTGACCTTCTTGATTTCTTTGTCCTTTCCTTATCTTCTGTCTCTCCCAAAGCCTACATCGCGTTTTGTCTTTTCTCTAGAATGTCTTTCACCTCCTCATTCTTTCCCCTCCTGTTTGCCTTCATGCTTCATTTGTAGCCGTGCATGTGTTTGTGTGGGGGTGAATTTGGCCTTTTTTCTACAGATTGTGTGCCAAGTTAAGCTCTCACAGACCCCTAATGGGTCTTAAATACCCTCTGCTAGCTCTGACTTCTCCATTCTCTGTACTAGATGCCATCTGTCAGTCAGCGAGTCCATTTTTTTCTAGAGTCCAAAGTTGTGACTCATTCTGAGGAAGAAATCCACCCCAAAACAGAAGTGAGACACATGGCTCGTACGATTATGGAGAGTTAAATTGGTATTGGTTCTCACTGAATCACGTTAAGTATGGAACCCTCCTGCTGCTCCCACAGATGTGTTGGATTCAGGCGAGATGTTGACAATGGAAAAATGAGCTCTGTGTCTAGTTTAGGACTCTTGTTGCCACTAAAAGTATTTGTACTTTTTTATTGATGGACTAATTAGTTAAAAGTTGAAAACATTGTGAGTTGAGTCACAGATTGCTCCATAGGAAAAGTTTCCTGCATTAAAACTAGGAGATTAGTAAAGATAATTAAGTAAAGTTTATTTATAGCACTTATCACAGAAAGAAAAACCACAAAGAGCAACAAAAACAAATCACACAGTCATAAAATATCATGAAAACAAAATATCATAAAATAAAAAATAAAAGCAGTTTAAATAAAAGGGTCTTCAGCTGCTTTCTAAAGGTGTCCAGACTGTCAGTAACACGTAAGGATAAAGGAAGTTCATTCCAAAGTCGGGGTGCAACAGCCTGGAAAGAGCGATCACCTCGACTTTTCTATCTGGTCTTTGGAACTTCTAGGAGGTTCTGGTTTGTGGACCTGAGGGCTCGGGTTGGAGCGTAAGGCTTTAACAGTTCAGTAACATAAGGAGGAGCTTGGCCCTGAAAGTTATAGGATTCTAAAATGAATTCTAAAGTTAACGGGTAACCAGTCTAGATATGAGCAATATTTTAAATAATGAAAATGCTTTTAAAAACTCTGCAAGCCATTTATTAATAAAATATTTAACTAATGTACATCTTACTGTACCAGTGAGTACATTTTAATTATAAAGCAGCTTTTCACAGACATAAAATCACAAAACTCTTATAACATGGATTAAACCAAAATAAAAACAGGTGAAAAGTTTACAAAAAATTACTGTGTGAAAGTCTGAGTTAAAAAAAAATTCTGGTGGCTTTTAAAGACATAATCAGCAAAACGAGTCGTAAAGGCTTAAAGAGCTAACAGCTATTTCAAAGCCAAAATGTGTTGATGTCTTTATAAAACAGCTGCAGTGTTCCTGGATTTAATCAAAATTCATGCAATATTATTGTCTAAACATTTACACTGCTTTCATTTTTTCATTAGATTTTTATTTAAGAAGAATTTCTTTACAAGTGTAAACATACCCGGAGGCTAAATGTACCACTCAGTGCTTCAGGACCAGGGTCAAGTTCAGGTTCTGCCAAAATAACCTGAGTAAAGGTTTATACAATAATATTCATATAAACTGTTGCCGTGAAATTAAAGTTGGATCCGCTCAGACCAAATGAATGACCTTCAGAATAGTTTGTCCAAACTCCAAAATTCTACCATCCTGCTCAGGTCTCCTTAATTTCACAAAGGTTCACACAAATGTTATTTTGTACTTTATACCACTCTCAGTTTTATATTCAACATGTTTTTGGCAGCAATATTAAGAAATCCCTGCAGGACTCTTCCTCTGGATTCACTTAAAGGGGTCATCACCTATAATACCGTGGATAGCTACGTCCTATTATAGTCTTTTAGACCATTAAAATAAATTGTATTGGAAAAATAAATTAAAAATGTGATTTTTTAATCCTTTATTGTGAAGGGCATATTTTCTCGCGAGATCACACGCGATATTTCGGCTGTCTCGGACGCGCGCGGGACTGAGGAGCGCGTTGATTGGTGGAAGGAAGCAGGACGCAGCTTCAGCGTCTTGCTCCAAAACAACAAAAGTTATAACTGAACCCGACCTGGCAGTGACCTACGGGATCTAACCGTGTATTTACGAGCCTCGCCTCGTGCGTAATGGTGCCCTCGCTTGTTGTTGAGTTGGGACAAAGCAAGCTAACAGCCAGGCATCGGCTCTTATGCTGTTGTGAAAATGGAATACACAAACCGATCGGAGTTTTGTTTCCTATAACATGGATTATAACGTGAGTTGTCAACGGTAAGACATAATTTATGCGTTTCACGTTATGAAATGAGCTTTGTTGTGCTGGTTTGTTCGCTGCTGGTTCATATTTGTTTATATTCGACCTTTGTGTCGGCATATAGGGCCAGAACTCAAGTTCTCGTGTTGGAGTGCGCGTGCTCGTGGGGTGCATGTAAGCTGGTTGAAGAAGGCAAGATTAAACAAACGCTTCAATGTTAAATATCGGCTTCTCAGCCAGTGAAAAAGCATTAGAAAGCCATTATATACATTTTTTCAAGTGGAAAAGTGAGAATTTCAGGTGATGACACCTTTAAAATGCTACCCTTAGCGTTAGCTCGTGCCATTTACACTTAAAAATACCATAGAGATCCATGTGAAATCCTTGTTGGGAAAAAGGTTAATACATTACTATGAGCTGTTATGAAGTTTTGAATATAGAAGTCTGTTTAAAATGGCAGCAATAGGCTATATTTTGGTCTTGACTGAGTTTGGACTAGCCTTTAGCTCATCAATCCTGCAGGACATGAACACAGTTTCTCAGAAAAGAGGCTTTTCAGGGAGCAACAAGTTCATTAATTATTTATAACTTTAACTGATTTGGAAAAACTTTTTTTGAATAATATTCTGTGAATTTTCTCTTTTAAATCAATAAACTACTAAATGAATAAACCAAAGTAGTATTTTGCAGTGTTTGCACCTCCGTCTTTGTCCTTTGCCTCCTTTACATCCTTTCTGAATTCTGTTTCAGGCTGGAATTTGACTTTAACTTAATTTGCCAACCCTTCACAAAATCCAAAGCAAACACGTTTCCACGACAACTCACCCATGAGGTGTAGCTTTACTTCTCTGTGTGTTTTGGCGTAGCAGTTTCTATTGAGTGAAAAATATAAGTGTAATGAGTAACAAATGTTGCCGGGTTTTAAATGCATCATTCAGTGCCCCGTTCCTCACATCAAGGAGTTCACTCCGTCCCCGACCGAGAGTAAAAAACGATGAGAAACGCAGCGTTTGAGGATGTTGGCGGCTGTAAAGCAGCCCCTCAGTTTGCTTAACGCAATTAGGGCCTACCTTTGTATTGTGAGTCCAACAGTAACAAAAAATGGGGGAAAGGTTGAGTCAGAAGGAGGGTAAAGAGAAAATGACAGGAAAAGAACATTATTGGTGATGAATGAAAGAGTACAGGCACGAGGAGGGAAAAGAGGACTGTAGAAGTAAAGTTAGTGTAAAAAACTTTATATAACAAAACGTCTATAGTTCAGATGGATCGCCGAAGTTAAAGTTATGAGCTAACAGGCCAAGATGTTAAAGGGTGAGTAACACCATGGGCGGAGACTTATTCCAAGCACACTTCCTGTTAGAAAAATACCTGCAAAATAGGCGTCACCTGGAGGACCGAGGGAGCGGCACTGAGGCAGTGATTGACAGCACCACCATCAACCACCCCACGTGGGCTCTCGGAGTTTCCCAGTCGGAAAAACTAGTCATTTACAAGCGCGTGCGCACTCGCGCGTGTACAGGAGCGCACAAACAAGCAAACCTAGCGCTCAGGAGAACAAGCAGACTCAGAAGCACCAGCAGGTTGGAGGATTTACTGTCCACCGCGATCACCAGAAAAAAAGGGGAGGAGGGGGTTTTTTTTTTCAAGGAGGCGAGCGGCTCCGAGCTCTAACGTGTCATATCGGCAGGTGAGTGGTTGCGCCAGGTGGAGGTGCGGCCGACTCAGCTGGAGTCCAGTGCAGCGCAGCCACGTAGTAAGGTAGACAACGTCACCGTGCGCTGCATCTCTACAGCAATCAGCTGGGGCTGATTCTAAATCAGTGTGGAACAGAGTTTTAACCTGAAGGTGGAGATATAATTATGGTTTTTGCCTGTAATATTACATTTTAAGTAAGTTGCACTAAACTGCCAAAATAATGATTACACATGTCTACAGCACTATTAGATACTCATCTATACAGGTTATCAGCACGAAAAAGTTGATTTAGGTGTTACTCGTTCTTTAATATTTATCCCTGTTTTTGTTTAAAAATGCACTCTGGATGAAAGAGATGATCCATGTTTCTGTTTTTGTTCACACATAAATTCCAATGTGAGTGACTAAGTTAAGTGTTACTGTGATTTAAACATCTTTTAATGAAATCTAATGCAAAAAAAGGAAAAACGTCTCATGAAATCGAGTAAATTGGACTGTTTTCATATGTGTCATCTTGTGCCCATGACTTATGTGTTCTGGCTAAAACTAAATATTGTGTTCTCTATTAGAACCAACTATATATAACTGAGGAGGAAAATAACTATCAATTAAATATTTGTTAGAATTGTAGAGCTTACAGTTTTCAACACATATTAGGGCGATGGTGATAGAGATAAGTGCCCGCCCCGAAATCGGAAGGTTGCAGGTTCATGCCCCGCTCAGTCTGTCCCTGTTGTTGTGTCCTTGGGCAAGACACTTAACCCACATTGCCTGCTGGTGGTGGTTGGAGTGACCGCTGGCGCCAGTGTATGGCAGCCTCGCCTCTGTCAGTGCGCCCCAGGGCAGCTGTGGCTACGATGTAGATCGTCATCACCAGGGTTTGAATGTGTGCATGAATGGGTGAATGACTGATTGTGTTGTAAAGCACCTTGGGGGGTTCTAGGACTCTGGAAGGAGCTATATCTAATACAAGCCATTTACCATTTAGAAGTTTAGAAGTTTATTTGGCCAAACATTTCACAGATCACAAAGAAAAGAAGCCATCACACTCAGACATAATATTTGACCAAAAAAAAGGGGTATAGGCTGAAGTATAACTTACAGTATATAAGCCTACCCATTACATTTACCAAATTTTCCTCTTTTACTCTCTTTGTGCCAAAAGTCTTACTTTTCATGGTTGCATTAGCTGAACCTTCCCTGCTAATTGAGATTTAATGTTAAACCCAGTTTAGGGGTATATAAAGTAGGACACTGATTTGGTTATTTGGCTGAATGGCTGGAACATTTGGCAAAAATACCACCACAACATGAGCAAGATTTTATTTGGCTGGTTCACCCAGGTATGTTTCATTAGGATACAGTTCTGTCCTACATTAGAATAGACTTTATTAATCCCATAGTGGGGAAATTCACTCGTTACAACAGACCAAACACTTGGAGAAAAGAAGGAAGTAATAACAAAGTACAGTTAAACACACATTAGCAGTAAGCTATTATTGTAACCTTCAAACTACTAAAAACAACAAATAAAAAAAGAAAATTGGGTTTCCAAGAATATGCAGCATAAGGGACACAGACATACTAAAACATCCAGTATTGCACAAGTTGCAGATTATTTTGCAATGCTGTCGTTATTGAATATACCTGAGACAACTGCACTCTTTCAATAGAAGACATGCTGACATTTTAGCATTTTGAATTAGAAAATGTAGCAGGAAATGATCATTTATTTAAAATTCAGCAGTTTTATGAATTGACTGACATTTTTTACTTTTTATTTTTAAAAATCTGATGTAAACTTGATGAAAAAAGACTGACTTGTGCATGAGTGAGACGTGAAAGGCATCCAGCAACCTTCTCAAGGAGACACTAAAGCAGCTGCTTGTTGGTGCCGTCTCCGGTAACCCCCTCACTCGACAGCCACCCACTCCAAAACCTGCCTCTGAAAGGAAACAATGTGCTTCAGCATCCCTCTCTGCATTCCCTGACACAAAGCAACAAGGAGTCTACATTCTCAGGGCTGATGGGTAAACTCCTCCAGAACCTTACTCCTCCAGAATACTTACAAACAAACAGGAAAAGGAGGAGGAGGGAGGGAGGGCAGGTAAGAAAATAAACAAGATAAATTAAAGCAGGGCCGGAAACGGCGTAAAATCAACTTTTGCATATTAGCTGCTGGAATTGGTAACTGTTAAATGTTAGAATGAAGGTTCTGCCATCAAAATCGAACAATGTCGAGAACAAAAGGATTCAGACTGTTATGAAGGAGGAAAATGATTGTTCACATCTGATCAGAGGAGCTAGCAGGGAGGCTGTGTACTTCTGAATAGACAGCTTAGTGGCCATTATACGCTCTGGTGGATTAGTCCTGTTCGCCATTGTTACCCTCATGGGGGGGCAGACACACGCACACACACACACACACACACACCTTTCCCTTTTGGACCAATTTCATTTTCATTTTCTAAAATTTTATTTACATTTTAAATGTTTTTGTCAAATACTTACAAAAACAAGTGATGTCAGTATCACCAAATACACACACACACACACACAGACACACACACACACACTGACAGTCTATTGACAGACCTGCTTGTTCGCTGAAGGAGTCTTTTCTCATTAGGGTTGGGATTTTGTCACCGGCCCTGCAGGCTCCATTGTCCCCACTCCAAGCAAGTTACTGGGCTTTCCCTGTGTAACAACCCCCCCACGCTGAATGGAGCTGAGAGCAGTGAAGAGCCTTCGGAGGGCAGAGCAGGGTCCGGCAATTAGCAAAGACATGTTTGAAGAGAGCAGGGAGGGGAAAGAGTAGAAGAATCAGGAGAGAAAGAAAGAGCAGACCTGCGCTACAAAAAGCTTCCTTTTGAAGTTTTAGAAACTTTTGTCTCCTTTTTTTCTGCTGCTGCGCCATCATCAAAGCCAAAGACTGGTTCTTCAGCACACAACGTCCCTCCTGCTCCTCCTCCCTTACCATCTTTTTCTTTTCAGCTCTGTTCTGTTCCCATTCGTTACTCTTCTCCCCGAGCATGCATTTGTGTCAGAGCTGAAAAGCCTTGTATCTTCTGCAGCCGCTTTGATGCTCTAATGATGTGAGGAGCAAATTATTTTCAGTTTCACCCCCATCCTCCTTCATTTTTCTGGTGTTGTTCTCTAAATTCCACCAGTTGCATCTGGCTTTTCTGGTCCCAACCCCACTGACAACAAGCAGGCAGGATACAACGGAAAGTCTCAACAGTAAAACAGAAAAAAACCTGAAGAAGTGGAAAAACTTGTTCTGATTTCTAAAGGTTTATTGCTGTTTCAATTATGGATCCTAAAGCCAGGGTTTCATCTGGATTTAAGTAGTAATTGTTACCTTTTTGGTGTTTTCTTGTCATTTTTTAACGTACGTTTTTATCTGCTGCTGTGACATAGCTTATCAGCTGAAAATTTCATAAAAATGAAATTATCTGCCATTTAAATAATAGTATTTCTTTAAAAAAACTTGTTTTGTTTAAAGCCATCAGGTGTGCATGTCTGCGTGTGCTTACTTGTGCGATGTTGCTGCATTCCTCAGCGTTATATTTCACATCAGTCTATGCACTGCGCATTTTTGCTGTTTTCTGGATAAGGTGCATGCATGCGTGCATTTTTCCCTATGGCTCTTAAGAAAATACGGCAGTGGTTCTGCGGCGCCTCTGCTATCGGCCTGCGGTTTGATCAGTGTGACAGCACGCTGAAAACTGATACACCAAAAACATGAGCACTCTGCCGCTACAGCCGTAACCTCTCTTTGGTCTTCTCTGATTTACTGTCCTGTGCAGTTAGAATATAGTTATTGTGTCAGAAGATCTTTTTTTTTAATGAGGGCTTAAAAAGTGTCCACTCTCTCTGTCCAAGCCCACATCTTTAGAGAATTCCTCTGCAGGTGATCACTGCCTCGTTGGATCAAACATTTGTTTGCTTTAAAGAGCAAGTCACCCCCAAATCAACTTTGTTTGCTGATAAACTGTATAATTGAGTGTGTAAATAGTGCTGTAGACATATGTTTGTCATTGTTTTTGCATTTTAGTGCATTTTATTTAAAATAGAAAGGTTCTGCATAAAACCCTCAGCGTGGCGCCCTCTTCAGACTAAAAGTCAGTACTACAGTTGAACTTGAAGCAGCCATTGCTATTGGCTAAGTGGTGATTTGTGACATCAGCCAGTATGTGTGATGTCAGCTGCACTGTCCGTGGGGTTTAAAAATAGCTGAGTCTTGGCCACGCCCCTGTAGCGAGTTGGAATAGCGAGCTAGCATTTACAACGTAGATTATCAACAGACTCTGAACCGGTGGCCTCGAGGAACTCACAAGTTATTGGTTCGAAACGAAACAGCTCAGGAGTGCTCGCTTTCAAAAAAACTTTCTTCCTTGTCCTCTCTGTCCTCTGGTGAAGGAGCTGGAGAGAAATCCTCAACCTCAAATGACTGCTCTGAGGCACAGGAGCTAGCGTTGTTATCATTCTCCATCTGTCTTTCAGTCTGACGGGGGTGACTTACTCTTTAAGATGCTGAGAGTTGTCCTGCCCCAAATCCTAGTTCTCAGACAAAACAAGGAAACAAATTTATAAGGGAGGAAGAGGAGAGGATGTGTTGCTGTTGTCAGACACCTTGTTAAATGATGAGAAGAAGCTAATGGAAGAATCCCTGAGTAAGAGTCAGAGCATGCTCTCGTGGCTTCTGCAGCTTTTTGAAACCCTAAAAATAACACAATGTATCCCATGTCAACATTTCTGATGTGATTATGCAGCAATTATGGAGTGAAATCAAGGCATTCTTGGAGCAGACAAGTGTGAACATATGAAGGTCGCTGCTCCGCGACCTTGGCCTGGCTGTTAGATGTGAGCAAGCAGCATCAAAACTATAAAAGGTTGCATTTTTTTATCAATCCACAAACAGCTCTGAGAAACCTGAATGAACATTAAACAAAGCAGGCACTGGGGTGAGTCATACTGAAACGTGGCCCAGCTGTGCATCGTGATGAGCGGGTTGGTTTTTACATTGTTGTAAATTGTTATTCATCAAAGAGAGTCTGTCAGCGTGAAGCCTCACGCGGCATACATGCCAACATCTTTGAAGTTAAGTGAGACACACACACACAGTTAAACACATACACACATTTGCACGCATAATGAGAGCACATGCAGATCTATGCAGAAACAGTCATACGTACAAGTATGTGCAAAACAAACAAGCTTGTGATGAACTCACGCTTAACAGGTTCAGTGCCGCCTTTGAAGTCTGTTTCACATTCCAGCAGGCATTAGGGTTCAGATCAGCGCTCAGAAATAAGAAAACTAGCTTTAGATAGAGCCGGGTGCATTTTTGTGACCGATAATTCTTTACATGTAGAGATTTGTCAGTACACTACATGTACAGAAGTAAGTGGAGGCATTAGGGTGGTCAGAAAATATTCTGAAAGCTGAAACATGTGATGTATTTATCTGCACTATAGTAACATTTTTACATTTAAATTGGTAAAAGCCAAGACAAAATTTACTTTTGTTATATGTTTAGGGGGATTTCACCTGCCACTCAAAAGCAAAATGCAAGAGAGTGTTTTTGCATGTGAGTGTTTGTTCCTCTGTCGTGATAATAATGTAACTCATTAATCATTGGTTGGACTTTAATGAAACTCTTAGAAAGTAATCATTGGATGTGTATCTATAGTTTATTAACTTTTGGAGTTAACTCTGTTCAACATTAGCAAACATCAAAATGTCTATTTTGCAGAGATTGTGCTAAACATCGTCTTCAACTCGTCCTCAACTCATCTTAAATCGTGCATTGTGATTCCTTTTTATCTAAGGTCAAAGGAGTAGCTGCTCAAATCTTGTTGAAAAACAATGACTATAAAGCTGATTCTGATTCTGAAAACTTGATATGATCATAGTTGAGTTATTTCCAATACATAATCTGAGAGATAACTGATCAGGTTGCATGAATCTGTGCAGAGCCTGATTCTCCAGATTGGACAAAAACAACTATAACTCCATCAGTTCACAACTTTAAATAATCTTAGTTTAAATGGTAAATGGACTGTATTTGATAGTGCCTTTAGGGTTCTACAACCCCCCAAGGCGCTTTATAACAGTCATCCACCCAAGCACACACACATTCACACACTGATGTTGATGAGCTACATTGTAGCTACAGCTGTCAGAGGGTGCACTGACAGAGGCGAGGCTGCCGAAAACTGGTGCCACAGGTCCCTCCGACCACCACCATCAGGCGGGTGAAGTGTATTGCCCAAGGACACAACAACTGCAACAGATGGGGCTCAAACCTGCAACCCCCTGGTTACGGGGTAGGCACTTAACTCCTCTGCCATCGTGCCACCGTTGCCCATAGTGTTTCCTAATTATTTGCCACCTAGCCCCCCATAAACCCCACCCCCCATGTGATTCTCCCTTGTATCACACACCCCTGCTGGTCACCCTGAGCTCCTCACTGTAAAAGGAATTCATAGGGTGAAAGATTGTAGCTGCCCCTGGTCCACTCTCATTTTCATTTTGAGGTAACAAATGCATCATTTCTTATTTCATATTCTTATCTTATTATGTCACTTAAATTTGTATGTGTGCACCATTCCACCAAAGCAAATTCCTGGTAATGTGAAGCTGCTCACTTACTTGGCAATAAAATGATTGTGATTCTGATAAGTACTTAGCATACAGTTAGCTAACCACCAAGCTACCGGAGTGAGTCTGCTATCCGCTGCTAATCCGCTAGCTTAGCATTAGCCAACCTGCCTGTAGCTGCATGTTTGATCCCAAACTTTGGACCGTTTCTGCCTTTGTGTGTTTGCTGGTTTCTCTATTTTCCTCCACATATAAAGCATCTTCCTTACACAAAAACAAATAACTTACATTTGTTCAATAAAGTTCTGGGGGGTTGGGGAAAAGTAACTTGAAAAGATCTCGCACGACACGAGTGCTATGTCTAAAAATAGTTTATCACACAGAGTGTTTTTTCATCGCATGTGCGGCATATATGTTCTAAGTGTGTCGGTCGTTCCTCATCAAAACACCGGCTTTCTCGTTCTGATATGCCTCGGTCTGCTCTGCTCTGCTGCCGCTGCGGCCTACATATGAGCTGCCCGCATTGACTGCTAAATAAAGGTTGCACGACACGAAGAAAAGTTGCACAACGCAACGAATCGATGACGAAAAGCGTTGCCAACGCATTTATTAATAGATTTTTATCAATTTTATTGATTCGTTGTTGCAGCCCTATTTATTATTACTGCTAAACTGTTGTTCATTTTATGCTAATGCTGGACTGAGAAGGGACATCAATTAGCTCATTAGCTCTAGCAAGAAGTTTGTTCATCAGCCACTACTGGGGTTTTTTCTCATATCCAGTCATATTCATAGTTAATCCAGGGGTTATGAAGGCTTCCTTTTTATTTTCTCGTCTTTCTCTGCCGACAGTCGTCACTTGCTCCGTCGCCTCGGCTGTTTCCCCTCACCTCCGTTCTCTTGCGTTTACACGCTGTTAAACAGGCAGCCTGGTGATTAGTCTGAGTGCTGCTGCCACCTAGTGACTGGGGGTGGTCCAGCATTCCAGCATGAAAAAAGATGCTAGCAATAATGGATTCTCCTGCCTCTTGCCCCCCCACCCCAAATGAGAAACACTGGTTTAAAGCATGTAAGGTAGATGGCGTATACTCGACTTGTTTCTTTTTCAGTTATCAAAAGCTTTAAAGCAGAAGGTGAAATAATCATAATACAGTTGATAATAATGCATCAATGACTGATTTGATGTGTAATGATGTATGAAATGAAAGCAAAGATGGTGTTTTCTTATGTAGCTATGCCACTTATGTCTTGCTGCAAAAATGAATTATGTAACAAAAAAGTCAGAACGAGGTTAAATGAGATCTGAACTGGTACTAATGAGCCGATATTTAGCTGGAATATAAGTGGATACAAGGAAGAGCAGGGTGGGTGTTTGAGAGAATGATTGAGAGTTCAAAGTGCTGAACTGAGGCTGCTGGTGTGTGTTTCAAAGGCGACGCGTGGCGATGGATGTGAGAGATTTGTTAATTCAGCAAAGTGGAGCACTGCCTTGATGCTTACTAGAGTTACATAGGCGGCAGCTGGGTGGACACACACACACAGGTACAAATGGGCTAATGGAAAAAATACCGTGCATAACCTCACTTTAAGAGAGACATAAATTAATGCAGATGCACACGTTTCTTTCATAATACATTTGCAAAACTCCTACTTGCACTTGTAAATCACTCATTTAAAGCCTGAACTAACACTGATCCTCCTAGTTTTTGAGTGAACACCACAGTTAATTCATGGCACACAGAGGTCAAAATATAAAATTTATTTCAGCATATGTCATCTTTGAGGAAATACTTGGAAGTTCCTGCTCTTTGAGCAGAAAAAGCATGGAACTGGATCAAGAAGCAATGAAATTATGTTAAAGTCTGTATCTCACTGAGCTGTGGCTGTTGGGGACACAAAATTGCAAGAAAATATGTAAATGTAACGTCTGATTTACACTGATTTTGCAAGTTTGACACTTTTGTGAGAAGTTTTGTATATGGCCAGGTTTTTTGGGGCATGTGATATAATTGCATTCAAACAGTGATACTTCAGTGCAGGTTTTCATGTCACGGTTCAGTCACAAAGTGTCTTTTGATGTGAATTTATTCACAATAATCCTCCTTTTGTTTGCAATTTTGTCAACAACCTCTCCCAAACTTGATTCATACTTCTCAGACGTCTGAGCGATGAAAACAAGTTTCAGATGCCTGCAAAGACTCAGATGCCTGCAAAGACTCAGATGCCGATTTCGCTTTCAAAATGCTCCAAATGCCAGCAGCATAAGAGTGAGAGCCTCCAAATATTGTTAGGAAGTTAAGAACCCATGCAAATGTTTCAAGATACATTCTCATAAATTCAAATCTGTCAGCAAGAATCCCAGTCCAGTGAGACACTAGCTTAAATGAGGTTGAGAATTCTTCAACACTACCAGGATTATGAGTCAGTATTCTAATCAGTAACGCAATTATTTAGATTTTTTCCAAATTTTTCCAGTTCTGTTCTACTGCCCCTTGAAATAAGTGGGTTAGGGTTAGGCCTGACCCTACACAGAGAAAGAAAAAGAGGGGAAAAAAACACTTGCTGGCTTTTAGCAGTTTATCTTCATTTAAACTCCAGATCACACACCTTGTCTTGGATCTGCAGCTCACGCCTGAAGCACCTGGATGCTTTCTGCTGAGATTCTGGGACATGGAAGTCATGCTGTTGTGGTCTTGTCCATCAGCTTGACTTTGAAATATTCCCAGACTTTAGAAACATTTTGGTGTTTTCTCTAGGTGTTTTCATCCCTCTTCCCATTGCTCTCGCGCTGGCTTTGCTGACTCTAGCCTCTTTTATAAAACAATGCCGTCAATTTTGATATTATTGAGCGAAGAACCTCTCACACCAGTGGTGTTCTGTTGCTAAATTCACAAGTGCATAATGAGTAGAGGACCCAGGGAAGTGCGGAAGTTTGGAGGTTCGGTGAGACCGACAACCTGACGGTCCAAGGGTTGCTTTCGGTCCGAAACGTGTTATTAGCAGAGGTTTTTAGACAAATGCTGTTGTTTTAGCGTCCAGGAAACAGCAGAGCGCATCTCGCTAATAGTAGCTAACCGTTAGCATTAGCAACTCCACAACATGGCAGAACTCCTTCAGGCTTGTGTTATTTGTGGAGATAAAACATCAACGTTGCAAAGCAAACAGAGTCAGTGGTAGAGTTGTGTTGCTGTTAGCCAATCAGAGGCGAGATGTCAGAATATCAGGAAATAACACTCCAAATCCTGTGGTGTTCTGCTCTTGCTCACTTCTAGTTCCTGAAACAGGAGTGTGAGAGCTTTTTTTCCCACACAGATTGCTTCACAAGGCATTCATTTATACTAGAGACCAATGCAAATGTGTTGAAAAAACTAGTGAACTTGGTCTTTCAACTCAAATGAAGAATGACATTTACTCTTGGTCACAGTTCCATATTCATCTCAGCAAAAGCGTATAGGTAACTGAATGTTAGATATAACCTGAACATGTAGCTGCATGACGCACTTCTGTTTCCACTTGTGTGATCTCAGAGCCCCGTCTCGTCATTGTAAACAGCGGACATGAAGTGATTCACTAATTCCACTGAATCATTTCTAACCTTGACTGGATCACCTCTCTGACGGCCAAGGCTGTAGGCCACATCTGCACGTTTGCCAGATTCCATATCGTTTTCTTCCAGGCTAATCTTGGTGTGTGTTCAGTGCTTGACCCTGTTACTCCGTCACTGAAGTGTGAACAATGATGTGAAACAGCTACGCAAATAACACTGCACACGGCAAGATGAATGCATTGTTACAGTCACGCTCACGTGTATTAATGATGAGGCAAAAGAGAAAAAAAGACACCAGTTTCCTTTTATACTGGCACTTTAAACCACCAAATGAACTTAACCAAACGCAGTTGTGTTATAAAAACACACAAACACATGCAGTTCTGCAGCATTTTTCCCTGTATGTTTCCAGAGCTCATAAACTCCAACATTATGTGATGTTTATGAGGGAGTGTGGAACCATTTGTGCCTCATGCCTGTATATTTTTACACTGCCCTGTTGATATTTTGTTCTTTGAGAGGTTCAGTGTTGGATCAGCATTAACTTCCTCGCTGTTGGCTTTCTACACATTTTACATTTCCTAACCAAACCCAGGCCTCAGTGTTAACCCGAACCCGAGTACCAAGAGTAAATGGACCATGTCTGGCCCCAGTTTCTGCAAACATACTGCGATTATTCTGCAGGAAAATGGATCTGGGGTTCTTTACACCTCATAAAAATGTGGCGCACTAATCACATATTGTATATTTAGATAAAATCAGAGAATCACTGGGCTAAAATTTGCGCTGCATCAGCTTCACGCTGAATTAAACTTATAAGAAAACATGATTAATGATGGAAATCTTTATTTATTGAAGTTCATGCAACAAATTAAAGTTGTTTGTTGATCACAACTTGAACTAAAAATTCTTTTGTTCAAGCACATCCTGTGAAAAACCTCCACTCGTGTAAATTGAAGACAGCATCTGTGCTGTTATTTTGGCTATATTTATATAAACGGTGGTCTCACAGAAATGTTAGAAATGGCATTAAATCTCAAAGTTTTTCTTCAAGCTGTTTCTTTACACGTTCCTTCTCTCTGCCTGCATCCCAAGATCTGGATTCAATCCTGTAACTGGAGCACTCCTGCAGGGTGCATGTCAAAGGGAAATTTAAAACAAAGAGGAAAGTTTTACATTTTATCAATATTGAGTCCCCACAAAGACAGAAGTACATATGTGAGTGGCTGTTAGGCTGTTACAGCAGTCAGGCCCCTGTCCTTGAGGGGGAATAATGAAAATACTTTCTGCATGAAAGTTTGTCCTAAAAAATGTCTGTTTTTTGCAGTTAGTCACTGTCAAAAACATTGTTTAAAGCTGGAGTATGTAGTTTTTATAGTAACAACAAAATGTTTAAAGGTGTGGAACACTCGTTGAATCAACACATTTGCAGTGATCTCTAGCAGGAATGAATGCCTTGGAAGTCGTACTCGGGGGGGATAAAAAACACTGGTGCACCAGTTCCAGGAACTAGAAGTGAGCCACATCAGAGCTGAGCTTCAGACGGCAGGATTTCGAGTCCTATTTTGCCTCTGATTGGATAACAGCAACACGACTCTACGACTGACTCCATTTGCTCTTCAACGTTGATGTTTTATCTCCACAAATAACACAAGCCTGGAGGAGTGCTGCTGTGTGGTGGAGTTGCTAATGCTAACGGTTAGCTTCTACTAGTCGAGACGTTTCCTGGACGCTAAACCAACAACAGCCTTCCCCGTCATGAGTCAAGATGGATGAGTCCATGAATGCTAAGTGACAGTGTGACGTAGATCTGTCAGGATTTTCAAATCCTAGAGTTTCACCGTCTGTTTTCTATCAGAAGTTAATGCAGGAGATAGGTGTAGGAGACTATTTTCACGTTCAGCCTGCATGAAAAACTCAGAGTGACCAACTATAATCAGAAATAATAAAAAAATAATTCAGTGTTCCACACCTTTAAGTTTGATTATCTGACCCTGTTCAATGAAAAAATAGTTTATATTTGTCCCCTGGCCTCTGCAGAAAAACAAAGCATTACACGAGCCTAGAGCGTTGACCAATAGAGTTGCGTAGATACAAGAGGGAGCTGTTAATCAACGAGAATGTGCCCCAGTTCCCAGCATGCACTACGGGGTGACGCAGATGCCTCAGTCAGCTTTGCACACCAACCTAGCTCGAATGCTAACTCGATCTGCAATGAATTAATGTCGGTCTGTAAACTTCAAGCTAACTGTGGCTGTGCCTTACGCCCTGAATCACACACATGTACTTCAAGTTAAATGTAAAATAATTGTGTTTTTCGACTATTTCTGTCACGTAATTTGAGGCTTATTTGCTTGTAAAAACTTGTAGTTAAAATTACTACAAATCAGACGTCGCATATATGACGTCACAGCAGAAAACCTTCTTCCCCAGCTTAGCTGCTACTTACCACATGACCTGATTTATAGTGGTTTTCTCCATGTTTAATGCTCCTTCTTTCATCCTGGAAGAAGGATGTGAAGCTCGCTAAACTCACAGCTGGTTCTCCTTTTTTGGTTAGATGACGCAAATTTGGTGACGAGGAGTTGTAGTTCTCTACGTGTTTTCACACAAAACCTAAAATAACTTTTGCCGCCTGTCAAAAATAAGCACTTTCTTGGCATCAAAATGTGTCTTTAAAATTCACGTAACATTTGTTAAATCCATGACACATATCAGACAAAAATCAGAAAATAACTTTTATAGGCCCATAGACTCCCATTCATTTTTGGGGGCAGTAAGGGACTCATGGACTGGAAGTAGGTAGGCATCACTTAGGCTCTCCATAAGATAAATGTCCTCAAAGGTTAGACGTCCTTCTGCATTTATTTTATCTTTTGTGTGATCTATTCAGACACCGATGGCAGCTCTTGTCTACAATATTAGTACTGAAGTTAGTTTTAGCGAATGAGGTCGTTTCTAATCCTGCTTATTGAAAAACAAGGAACAATGTCATTATGACCTACAAAAAGTGTAATATTTGCAAATAATTTAGGTGTTTTTGAGATTTTGTGATATTTCATTAGGAAAAATGTAAAGAATTTACACCGTCTGCCTTATGATCAGTAATTCTAGATTTAATTATTTTTTTTTTAACTTAGAAAATCCTCAGGTGTGTTCATGGACATTTTAAATAACTGACAGCGAAACAAACAGTCTCAGACAAGCTGCTGCTTACTTTTGGATAGAAGACAAGAATAAAAATGTAAAAAAAAAAACTGACAAAGGACAGATACAGGCACATACATATGCATGGACGAATGGTTGACCTAAGAGTTGAAAACGGCATCTCTGACTTCTGAAAGGGTGACGCTACATCATTTCTTTTCCCAAACAATGTGTGTGTGCGCACAAAGTGGAAACAGCAGATTGCTTTTATTCATGACCATACAGTCAACCTCCTCCCTCATGCTTCACTCCCACACACGTACGTACACACACACACACACACACACAGGTGGCTGTAATTAGTGTGTAAAGCCCATTCATGGCACCAGATCAAACTGTGGTGCCGCTCAGCTTCAGGAAATACAAAAGCTCTGTTCAGAGTTGGACACACACACTTGCACACATTCATCGCTGCACACTACTTCACTCTTTATTTCTCCTGCTCTGTTTCTATCATGATGATTGCATAAAAAAAGGTTTCCCTATAAACAGTTTTTGTTTAGTCTGCCTGTGAAACAGAGCTTTGTTTGACTCCCCTGCAGAAACACGTTTTGCACACTCAGTGTTTACTTCAGGGAGAGGGGAAAGATGGTGGAGGGCATGGGATTATGGGTTAGATAAGGCTGAAATGTTCAACATCTCCAATCATCTCTAACAATACACAAAGTAGTTTGTTATTTTGTTTTTTTTCTTTTTGCTGCATCAGTATGAACAAGGCTGTAAAAGCAGGAATAACGCTGATGCTGGGGAAACAAAAGCTGTGTCCATTTGGCCCCACACACACTCTGAACCTCTCCAAACTTACCTTTGTTCCCTAAGCTCTGATCAGCTAGGAACTCTTTATAATCAGTCACATACCCTGATTACTGTTTGACATCATCGTGTGTGTGCGACTTGCTCACATGGTCAGGTTTGTACCAAATAAGTCCAAAAGCTGGGAGCCATTCCCGGCAGAACGCTAATGTGTGTTCATCATATCTCAGAGAGTTCAAGCCCAGAATGGCACGTCGTGTAATCGCATTTGTAAATAGCATCGTAAAGTTACTCTCGTAAAAGAAGCTTGTTGTTGTCTTGTTCCAAGGAGGCCAGCGGGTGGGTGTAGCTGGAGCTGAAAACACTGTCAGGTGTGTGTGTGCGTGTGTGTGTGTGAGTATAGTAACTTGTAATGAGTTCCACAAATCGAGGATAAGGATTTCAGACTTAGGAGTTGTACCCATTTGTCTCTGAGTGTGATTCACGGTTAGGCTGATCCTGGAAACTGTCATCACCTCAGACTCACTGGTCATTAAATCCTGCAGCCTTAAACATGTATAAGCAGTTAATCTGTCGTGTAAGATCATCAGTCATAACTAGCAGCAGCTAACCATGGTGTGGGATTGTCTGCTCTGCAGTCACAGATAGTAAATCTCTGTCTTTGTACTGTCACTTTTTTTTCCGTCCAGCTCTGTCTTTTTATCACTCTCCCGCTGCCTCTTGACCTCTTTAAAAAGTCAGTCAGATCCTGTTTTGTTCGCTCTTTTTCTCTGTTGCGGCCCCATTCAGCATCTCTCTCTGGTGCTGTTAATGGATGCCTATGTAGCAGCACGAGTTATAATGATTTCCATAAGGCTGCACAGCCTCTCCACAGGCAGGAGTGTAAATCACAGTGACGTATGTGTGTGCGTGCGTGCGTGCATTCATGTGCATGTCCATGAGTGTGTAGAGGTAGTATTAAGTTTATGTGTCAGTTCCGTTGCGCACTAACTGCTTTGTTATTTATACTAGAGATTGTGACAACAGTATATCCGTGTTTAGAATGGTTGTGTACATTTTCATCTCGCTGAGCTGAGCGGTGAAGAGAAGGAGACAAAAATATTTGAATGCATATATTTTCAGTTAGAATCACATTGAACTGGTATTAACATAAATGATTACAGCACTTTTACTTTTCTCATGATGTTAAATAAGTTACACTGTTTGCTTAAAGATGTGGAACTCGTTTAATCAGTACATTTGCAGTGGTCTCTGGTAGGAATGAATGCCTTGCAAGCTGTACTCAGGGCAAAAAAGCCCATCGTTTCTTGTTTCAGCACCGACAAGGCTGCTGCCGACAGAGTGTTGTAGCAAATCTACAGAACAAGCTAGGTTTTAAATGCAAACACGGTCACAGAACATTCACCCCTCCCCTCGGGTATTTTCCCTGAGACGTTTCTGCTGGAACCGGACACCCGTGATGCCAGAAGAAACGAGATAGCACTAAACACCAGTTGCCGTTTTCTAGGTCCAAACATCTTTTGTTGTCCGTGACTTCAAATGGTGTTTTTCTTTTTGGGACTCTGGTAGTTTGTCCTAAAGTTAAAGTGGTAGCAGCCGGCTGTTTCTCCTTCTCTGATATTATTGAGCGGAGAACGTCTCACGCCAGTGGTGTTCTGATACTAAATACACAAGTGTGTAATGAGTGGAGGACCTAGGGAAGTGGGGCAGTTTGGTGAGACCGACAACTGGATGGTCCAATAGTTGCTTTTTTGTCTGAAACATGTTATTGGTGGAGGATTTTAGACAAATGCGAGAGAACCACTTTATTTTACTTTATTTCTTCCTTTTTTTTATCTCCACAATATATTTATAGCCATACTATGTTAGAACGTTGTTAAGAGGCATGAAAAAAATGTTTTAAGCTAATTTGTTTTCCAGATTTGCCATTGTAGCTTTAAGGGTATAAGCACACACACACACATGGGCAAATGCCAGTTGCTGGTTTCGATACTCGCGCTCACAAACTAAATTCAGAACCATTTTAAAAGGATTCCAGACTGATATCTGACTGGTTCCAGAGAACTATGAATATTTTTTAAAGAAAACATCTATCCATTCATTTTCTTCCGCTTATCTGGGGTCGGGTCGTGGGGGCAGCAGCCTAAGCAGAGAGGCCCAGACTTCTCTCTCCCCAGCCACTTTGACCAGCTCCTCTGGGGAGATCTTAAGGCGTACCCTGGCCAGCCGAGAGACATAGTCCCTCCAGTGTGTCCTGGGTCTTCTCTTGGTTCTCCTCCCAGTTGGACGTGCCCTGAAAACCTCACCAGGGAGGCGTCCAGGAGGCATCCTAACCAGATGCCTGAGCCAGCAGATCTACTCCGAGCCCCTCCCGGATGACCGAGCTTCTCACCCCATCTGTAAGGGAGAGCCCAGACACCCTGTGGAGAAAACTCATTTCGGCCGCTTGTATCTGCAATCTCATTCTGTTGGTCACTACCCAAAGCTCGTGACCATAGATGAGGGTAGGAACGTAGATCAACCTGTAAATCGAGAGCTTTGCCTTCCAGCTCTTTCTTCTCTTCACCATGACAAACCGGTACAACACCCACATTACTGCAGACGCAGCATCAATCTGCTCCACCCTTCCCTCATTTGTGAACAAGAACCTGAGATACTTAAACTCCTCCACTTGAGGCAGAACCTTGTCCCTGACACGAAGAAGGCAAAACTTGTCTTGCAAAATTTTCTTTCACAGTAAGAGCTTTTATGCAACTCAAAAAAAAAACAACTGAGAATCCTCCCAAATAATTTCAGATACTTTCTTTTTATTTTGTCACCAACAGTTTGCACCCCAGTGAGATGTTTTCTTAAGGGAATGTCGATCTAAATCACCCTATTTTGATATATCTTGTCACTGTTTCACTGTGTCTAATATTTGCAACAAAATCTGTGCAAATGTTACAGTAATGAACTTTGTTGAGGAGAAAAGTATGTCTGGAATGTGGGGTCACAATGTAGGACAAACATGGTGTAATACATTGTGAAAGAGACACAGTAATGGAGAGAATACAAAATGATGATGTTTTATTACCCTCAATAGTTAGCCTTCAGCAGAAGAAACATGCAAAACATGCTTTTATTGTTTCCATGGTAATTGAACTGATGGAGTTTTAATGACGGTGTGTGTTTTGGTAGGGGGTTGGTAGACTGACAAGCTGACCAACTTCCAAAGGCCAAATGGTGTTTATTCTACTGGTTGTTACAGTAGATGGGCTTAGAGGAAGATGGTTTCCAGAAGTAATGTGGAAAAAAGATCATTTTTCAAGTTTATCTTTAGACACAAAATGTGAACACTAGTAATGTTTTTTCATCCTAACAGCTTAAAATGTATAAAGACTGGCTAATCACGTTTTCATCCAGACTTTCACAAGAATTGACCTTTCGCCGAGCCCCGCCCCCCTTAGTTACTGTTGCCAACTCTGACAATAAGTGGATCAAATACTGCAGCTCCACAGATTTCCGCGATGGAAAGAAGTAGACAGATGCGTGTCAGCGACATTTTTTGGAGCAATTTCTCCTCAATATCATCCAGATCGAGGCAAAAGGGTTACAGTATGCAGTGGAGGGATATATTAGTGTCGGCTCCGCTGAGCGAAGCGTAGCAGTGAACAATAGTTGGGAGTTTGGGAGAAGGTCCGGGGACGCGTGGATCCGAGGAGCGGTGGCGGCGACGCGGTGTCCCTGTGAGCTGTCAGATGTCAGCTGATCTGAGCTGCAGGCAGCTCTAATGGAGAAAAGCTCCCGGCGCTCTGCATCACTATCATCTCAGCTGAGTCTGTTTATAAAATGTAAATTTTTATGCCCGTGTTTACTTTTATTTTCAATATAGTTCCCGGCCGGAGCTCGGCATTAATTCATCACGTGATCATGACACCACCCGCTGTTGCGCCAAGGCTTAATGTGCATTTATAAGACACACAGTTGAGGTAATATTACACTGATTTGCCGGCACGGTGTGTTCTTTGCGATATGCCTATTGCACATGCTGATATTGCGATAAATTTTCGATATATTGTGCAGCCCTAATATATATATATATATATATATATATATATATATATATATATATATATATATACACTGCTCACAAAAATTAAAGGAACACTTTAAAGAAACACATTAGATACATCAGATCTCAATATGAAGTTGGATATCTATACAAATAACGACAGGGCAATGTCTTAGGAACAAAAGGATGCCAAGTCTTTTAATGGAAATAAAAGTTTTCAGCCTACAGAGGGCTCAATTGTGTAGACACCCTAAAATCAGAGTGAAATGAAGATGTGGCAGGCTAGTCCATTATTTCAAAAACTTAATTTCTGCAACTCAAAATGCTTTTCAGTATCTTGTGTGGCCCCCACGAGCTTGTGTGCATGCTTGACAACGTCGGGGCATGCTCCTAATGAGACAACGGATGGTGTCTTGTGGCATTTCCTCCCAGATCTGTGTGAGGGCATCCCTGAGCTCTTGTACAGTCTGAGGAGCAACCTGGCGCCGCCTAATGGACCGAAACATAATGTCCCACAGATGTTCTATTGGGTTTAAGTCAGGGGATCGTGAAGGCCATTCCATTGTTTCAATTCCTTCATCCTCCAGGTACTGCCTGCATACTCTTGCCACATGAGGCCGGGCATTGTCGTGCATTAGGAGAAAACCAGGACCTACTGCATCAGCGTAGGGTCTGACAAAGTGTTCAAGGATTTCATCTCGATGCCTTATGGCAGTCAGAGCACCATTTCCTAGGCAGTAGAGGTATGTGCGTCCCTCCATGGATATGCCTCCCCAGACCATCACTGACCCACCACCAAACCTGTCGTGTTGAACGACGTTGCAGGCAGCATAACGTTCTCCTTGTCTTCTCCAGACTCTTTCACTTCTATCACAGGTGCTCAGGGTGAACCTGCTCTCGTCTGTAAAAAGTTACAGGGCGCCAGTGGCGGACTTGCCAATTCTGGTGTTCTTGAGCAAATGCCAGTCGAGCTCTACGGTGCTGGGCAGTGAGCACAGGGCCCACTACAGGACGTCGGGCCCTCAGGCCATCTTCATGAAGTCTGTTCCTGATTGTTTGGGTAGAGACATTCACACCAGTGGCCCTCTGGAGGTCATTCTGTAGGGCACGAGCAGTGCTCAGCCTGTTCCGCCTTGCACAAAGGAGCAGGTATCGGTCCTGCTGATGGGTTGTGGACCTTCTACGGCCCTGTCCAGCTCTCCGAGAATAACCGCCAGTCTCCTGAAATCTCCTCCATGTTCTGGAGATTGTGCTGGGAGACACATTAAACCTTCTTGCTGCAGCACGTGTGGATGTGCCATCCTGGAGAAGTTGGACAACCTGTGCAACTTCTGTAGGGTTAAGGAATCGCCTCATGCTGCCAGTAGAGATAATTACTCAAGCCAAAACTAGCACGAGTGGAAAACCAGCCAAAAAAGATCAAGAGGGAGAAACTTGAAATGACCTCCACATGTTAAACCAGTCCTGTTTTGAGGGTTTTGTAATTGTTGCCACTTTAGTGCACCTGTCGTTAAGTCCATGAACACCAATACAGCTGAAAGTGATTAACAATGCCCTCAGCTGCTTAATCAACCAGAAAATTATCAGACAGGTTTAATTGATTTCATGCCAGGCCCAATGAAAAAAGTGTTCCTTTAATTTTTGTGAGCAGTGTATATTATTCTATACTTAACAGATTGAAATGGTTTATCTTATTTGGACCTACTTTTCTAAATGTCACTAACACAGGATTCATGCTTTCATTATATTTTACTCACATCAAATGTTAAACAAACATGGAAGAAAATTGTTCAACAGCAGTTTAATTGTGATTAAGGTCAGGTTTAACTCCCATTTTTTATTTACTTTGAATATTTAGAGAAACCACAAAAATGTATTTTAAAATGTGCAAATTTCTGTGGAATAGGGATAAAAATCTTTTTAAAGCAGTGTGCATTTTTGATGAAACTGAAAGACCCTGAAACAAGCTGCATTTACCACACTGTGGTTCTAACTTGGAATGAATCTTTCTGCAGACTGAGATATCTTTCAGCACTTGTAACCTGTCCCACAATTCAGCACACAAACTCTTAAGTCCAGTTCACATGGCAGGACTTTTAAATATTCGGCTGATTTTCTAAGCATGAGTGATAACATATGTGTTACTACATATCTGTAGTATGCAGCAACTGTGCAAAAGCTACACACTATACAGGAAACACTTTCACTCACGAACATTCCCCACTCAGATGGGAAATCTGGGGAGATACAAGAAGATTTTGAAGTAAACAAACAGCAGAGGAGGAGCGTGCTGCACATTTTTATCACCTCGCTTTCTGATTGACTAAACATCACATTGAACAGGCAGCACATTAATTTGTCCCCGAAAATCAGACCAAGACAACCCAACATGTTTGAAAGCCTGGATTTATGATCGGAGCGGTCCCAACGTCCTTCTGAGCTGACCAGAGTGCTCGTAACACAACACACAAGAGCTAGTTTCTGAAGGGCACTACTCAGAGTAACTCGGACTGGTGCAGCTCAGCCTGACCACAGTTTCCAAGAGCACTGCTCGGTATTTTCCCTCTTCTTTCTCCCCAATTTTTAGTCCCTGCTTCGTTGAGGTCCCTGGCAAGGCTGAGTCGGGCCAGCATCGCGACTGTTGCAGCTGATTGGCTGGGGGGCGGAGTCACTGGTTGCTCCAGAGCTTTCTGCCACCTGCTTCACTGCTTGCAGCCAGTTCCTGGTTCAGAGTCTGACAAAAAGCCATAAAACTGAGCAGAATGTCCAACAACAACACCATTTTTCTGCTGAGTTGTGTTTCTGTGCAGCATACAGGTTACCTCACACTGTTTACTGATCATCTCGTGCTGTTTTTGTGTGGGGTAAAAATCGCACCCACTTTCTGTCATGGAGCTGGCATGGAAACAAAACTACACTCAGGTGAGCTGTATTAACCCACGCTATACAGCGCTGTTTTAGGCTGAGTAGTGCCCTTCGAAAAACACCTATGGTGGGATTATCTGATAGGAGCATCTTTAGAGACGTTATGGTAATCATGCGGAACTTTAAGATTGTCGTAAGGCGAGGAGTGGGTCAAAAATTGGCACGATTATTCTTCCGTGTCTATCCTGATTGTCCCTTTCCATTCTATAAACAGTAAATGTTAATGTGTTTATTTCTTCATCAGTATTACACAGAGGTTTTTGGCAACAACTGGTAAAGACTACTGAGGATATTCAGGAGTCATCAATGTATAGATATATTCAGTGGTAGGTTCTGTTTATTCAATAGTTCATTGATGTTGTTTCACTATTTGAGCATGGTTGGATTCTTGCATCACAACAAAAGGATTCTCATTTTAGAAAACAAATGATTTTAGGATTTGATATTTAGATCAAATGTAATCATCTTATGTCTAATTATATATACATATATACATATATATATATATATATATATATATATACATATATAATTCTGAGACACTCATAGAAACTGAAATGGAAAAATATGGTAAGATAATGCAGACCTTCAAGGCAAGGACAACTCTAACAAGAAACAGTACTTGCCAAAGTGTAAAGACTAATCACAACACCAATATTAACGATTTTAATATTTAAAAAATGGGCATTTATTTCAGGCTCTGTTTTGTGTAGAGTAGTTCTGGAAAGCACATGTGCTTGTCTGTTGGTCGGTTGGGATCTGGTCACCATTTGTAGTTCAGATTGACGAAGAGCAGCTTGGAGCACATTTTTATTTATTAGATATCCACAATATCAAGACAAACCACATGTCTTAAATAAATATGAAGTATTATAAAGCTTTCAGATATGATTGAAAGCAATGACTATTTAATGTTTACTTTATGGTCAGACTCATAATGGTTTCATTCTCAAATGTTTATTGTCTAATAGTATGCTTAAATTGTTTTATTACATTAGTGCTAGAGCCAAATGGCATCTCGTGTAATGTTAGCAAGTCCTTTAGTGGGATCTCTGATCCTCGATGCAACCGCTCAGTGTGGTTGAAATTATAGTAGAATCCCTCTGTGATGAGGAGTTAACTCAACAATACCTTCTTTTCAGTGTTATGTAAAACCTGTGGTGGCTCATGTCTGGATTATGAAGCAAAAAATCTGTGTGTGCGTGCGTGTGTGTGTGTGTGTGTGAGGCAAACTGTGGCTACATGGAGCCTGAAACTGTGACAGTGGCCAATTTAGAGGACTAATGGTGGTTTACAAGTTGTTTCAGATGCACAAACTCACATCTGGGCTGCGGGTTTTGGCCGTGATGCTGCAACTACCGGCGGTCAATAAAAGCTGACACAGACGCTTCTGTCCTGCATGTTCACCCACATCATCTTTAACACATGCACACTCTGAGGTTCTGCGTACATATCCAACATTTCTCTATTAAAAGCGAGAGAGGACATGACCCTTTAGGAAAACACTGTCCCCTTCACACACTAACACACTCTTAGATACAAACACACACACACAGGACTGTGGGGACTCATATTTCTGAGAGTGCTTTGTATTTGCAATTGTTGGATTTTCTCTACAGACCTGAAAGTAAATACAAGAAGAGGTTAGACAAACATACTCCCTCACATGGGGGTACCCAGGCAGCGAATGTGTGAAATGTAGCTCACTGTTCAGCCATTTCCCTCCTTGTCGATTAGGAGAAAGACAAATGGAGGGAAAATAGAAGAAGAGAAGAAGAAATTGGAGAAGGAAAAGATTTAAAACACAGATCAATTGTGCAAATATGCGCTCAGAACTCCTCGATGTTCTCATATTTGAACAGAACTGTTTACGGCCTGTAGAATTTTTTAATTGACCATAAAAATCATTTTCCAGAGCCGGCCCTAGGCATACTCAAGTTAAGCGACTGCTTGGGGCCCCCACACCACCAGCCCCCCATCCAAGAGCACCAAGATAGCATGAGAACGTTTTTTAATAACTTTTAATAATATAAATTATATTATATTAAACACATAGAAACAATATATATATTATTTTGTGTAGCCTCATTTGTGTCATAGTGCCTTTTGGTTTAATTTTGTAGTGATTGCATGTTTTATACACATCTGTTCCAAATTTTAAGAACAAAAATAGTATACTTAGCTTGTTTACTGTAATTTCAGTGTTTGTCTTCTGATTTTACTTTCAAATATCTTAATTAATATACCACAATTAAATAACACTCATAGGAAAACCTGCTTAGGGCCCTACAAAGGATTGGGCCAGCCCTGTCACATTCAGTGTCAGGTCAGCATTAAAATGCATCCCAGATGCAGTAACAGCACAGTAGAGTTTTTAAACCTTCAGAGAGACCAGATGTGAAGTGTTACAATATTTTATTAACATGTTGAAAGAAGTTTTGACTGCACAACATGAAGGAAGAACGTCTGTTTGTCTGCATTCACTTGCTATGTTGCAGCAAATGTAAATTGAGAAACATTTTAGTCTACTTACTCTTTGAAATGAAGTATTTTATCAGTTTTACTCATGGCTTCCATGTCAGTTTTTTATACTGTTGTATCTGGAGGTCATAAATGCACAATAAACTCACCCACCTCATGACAGGGAAGGCTGTTGTCTGTTTAGCATTCAGCAGAGAACATCTTGACTAGTATAAAGCTAACTGTTAGCATTAGCAACTCCACCACACAGCAGAACTCCTTCAGGCTTGTGTTATTTGTGGAGATCAAACATCAGCATTGCAAAGCAAAGGGAGTCAGTGGTAGAGTTGTGTTGCTGTTAGCCAATCAGATGAGAGATGTCCAAATATAAGGAAATAAGACTTGCCACTCTTCTGGCTCACTTCTAGTACCTGAAACAGGAGCACCAGAGCTTTTTTCCCACAGAGACCGACTCACATTCATTTATACTAGCGACCACTGCAGATGTGTTGAAAAAACAAGTGACCTTGGTCTTTAAAACTCCTGCACAATAAGAGCATCAATACATTCAAAATAAATTAATTATTTTTAGAATACATTTGAAGAACAGAAAAAAACATGTCATGCTGCTAGTTCTACTGTGTTTTGCAATAATCTCTCTTTACAAATTTTCTTTTTGCCTTTTTTGACCCTTTTTCAACATATTGAGATAATATCGAGGTAAATTATTTCACAGTAATCATCATCCAGAGTTTTTAAACCATTTCCTTCCTAATGCATTTATCATATGTTAGTGTTTAAGGTTAGGGGCTCAGGAGCTTTCCATTGACCATCTGTTTTTATTATTTATCAGTCTGACTGTGGTGTCAGCATGGTTGCACAATTGTGTATTTATTTGTTTATGATCTTGTGTTTGTGAAAGAGTTGGCTGTTCATGAAAAGGTGAACTAAAATAAGAACATTTTGTTTATGAACAGTTTGCCGAAACCTGGAGGTTGCATGTCTGCATGTTTTTAAAAACAAAGCAGAATTTTAGGCTAACCCGCAAACCTGTAGTCATGTAACAGAGCTCAGAAAACAAGTAAACCTGATCCTGCTGCCAACATTTTCTGCAGCCTGGGTTTTAAAGCTTCAGTCTTTCAGGCTGAAAATAATGAGCAGGTTTCACTCAGCATTTAAAATGAATAAAATAATGTATTTAAAGCAATCATTTGTCCTTCCAGATTAATGGTTGTGGCAGAAACAAAGAACACACCAAGGTCTCTAGTGTTTAACCCTTGGTGCACAATGAGCTTTGCTCTCTCTGAACTTTTTTAGACAAAAGATTCAACCTCAAGCCTTCAGAGTGGTGATAACAGAGGAGTCAGCTGGTCATCTGGGCAACATTGTTTGTTTATAGTCGGAGATTAACTCTGGTCTCCACAGTTGGTCCAAGTCTAAAAATCCCGCTCTTATTTTGGGATCAAAGAGGGTTCTTATTTTAGGCATTTCACTAGACTGCCCCACTTTCACAGCTTTGTATTTTGGTTGGGGTGCTATTGGTGGATATTCTTAAGATCCAGTTAGTCGAGAAAATTAAATTCATTTTTTAAATATATCAAAACCACAACTTTTTTATCTCGTTTAAAGAAGCTGTCGGGCAAAACGTATTGATATCATGTAGCAGTGATATAGCTTCTTTGTTCACGGGAAAGAGGCGTAGGTATGTATCACAGATTCAATAAATTCACCTGAATACATTGAAATTAGCACACGGCTCATAAAGGACATCAAAGCTGTCAGATATTTCCACAACCCATCAACCTGCAGCTCTCCAACATCTGCACTAGAGATACTCAGAAACCACTATGATCAAATTCTTATCCTAAACACACCCAGACTAGCGCGTCTTTCACTGAACCAATTACACAGGGTACAATTAGTACATTTTTGTCCTGTGTTACAAACCGCTTGTCTCCTCCTGTCAATCCAAAGGTGCCTTTTGAACAAGCGCACCTTCTGATGTCAGATCACATAAATAACAATCTGTTGCTGTAAGTGAAGAAAATTTTACCAGGAAAATCTTGCCACTGGCTGAAGTTTCAGACCAAATTCTGTATTACACTTGGATAAAAAGACTATTTTTTGTGTGCTGATTGGGGGGAAAACGGCAAGAAAATGTGCTCTCTGTGCTACAATATAAATACATGTGCACCATGTAACTCTTTAGCTCTGCTGTGTGACAGTATCAACTTACTGTATTTTACAAGCTTACCTAATCTTATGGCTTTATATTTCTGATTTTAAATCATAAAACTCATCTTGCATTTTTATCTTTTATTTGCATTAACATAAATCTTTCGTATGATTTTTGGACATGGTTGATTTATTTTCACTCATTCATGGCACATCATAACAGTACAAATTTATGTTAAATTAGTATTGTCACGCTTTGAGTTTTTGACTTTGGTATTGTGAGTTTGGAGTGGTCGAATCCATGTTTTTTGGTAATGTTCCAGACATGCCGTTTGATTAATATCAGCTCTGAGAAGCTAGCCTGAAATTCCTATATGTATGGTTATTAAATTAACTAAAATCATGGCATTTGTTTCTCATTTTTCCATTACTTGACTCCTTACCAGCCTATGTTGCTCTAAATGTTTATATGCTTATTTTGGGTATGTGTTGGGCATTTATGTAAAAGAGCAATATTTAAGAATTATACTGAATTCTCCTCTTATATCATGTGAAGAAGGCTAAAGGGCTAATGTTGAGCTAACAGTGCTAACGGTGAATTAGAAACAAATCGTCGGCTCCAAAAATATCTCAGGCTACTTTTTCAATTACCAACAAGATATTACAATGAAATGTGTGTGTGAAGTGAATAATGAGTCAATCGTGGTGTTTTACTTCCTTTAATGAGACGTTCAGAACTATAACAGCCAGCACACATAGGTGGGCCCCATATGGGATCTATAGGGGCAATCCATTTGTGTCCCAACGGGGTTGGTCCGCGGTTTCCATGGTGGCCTCACAGAGGTTTGTTGGTGTTTGAGTCAAACCCACTGAAAACCCATGTAGGGCCCATTAAAATCTATGTGGGCAAAAATCTTTCTGGGCAAACCCCCATGGGGCCACCGTGAAAACCACGGACAACCCCTGTTGGGACCCATACAGCTTGCCCATACAGATCCCATATGGAGCCCACCTATGTGTGCTGGCTGGGAGCAAGCTAGCAGGAAGATGGCAAACAACCGCACTCCTCTAATGGTGCGTTCACACCGGCCTTGACGTATGCGTCAAACAACGCATACTTCATGCCGTTTTTGACGCCTATATATTTTTGACATTGACGCAGCTTGCGTTGGCGCAGCTTGCTTTGATAGTTGCGTCGGCCCCACGGGGAGGGGAAGGGAGGAAAGAGCGCGTGCGCGGCTCTCTGTTGCCAGATGTTTGTAACAATGGCGATCTTATCGAGACAATGTCGGCATAAACGTTGAAAAAACACTCACCCGACATGCCGAATTCTCTAGCAATCTTCCTCCAAGCAAGGTCCTTTCTATTCCGATCTCGGTAAGCGTAGCAAGACGGGTCATACAGTTCCCGATAGTTGCAAACGGCGATAAGTTTCTCCTCCATTGCTAAATGAATTTGTCTTCTTCCCTCGCTCTGCTGTGACGTATCAACTGGCGCTCTGATTGGTTGACGCTTGTAAAGCAACGCAGAAAGTTCAGCTAGCTGAACTTGCTTGACGTTTGCATGCGTCAAAGCTTGAAAAGCGTGAAAAGTATCAAGATTTGACGCGCCCAACGCTCACAAAGCGACGCAAGGACTTTGACGCAGCTCTGACGCGCCTTACCATAGACTTAACATTGAAACTTGACGCTGGCAACGCATACTTTATGGCCGGTGTGAACGCAGCATAATACTAGAGGCCTACTACTGTAATAAGTGTAGTAAACCTCGCCTACCATAAAACACCCAAGAGTGTTAACACCAGATATAACAATGTAATTATCTACTTATCAACTTACTGTGTAAGACTCGTTTTTGCATCTAGAATCTTCTGGTGCTGATCCATAACTGGCAACAGCCATGAAACTCATGGAACGGCAGTGAGAAAGTCACCTTTTGTTTATAAATATGGGCTGCAGTAGCCAAATATCACCACAGGATGTCATTCTTACTTCATTCTTAAATATTGCACCTTAAATGACTACTTAGTTTAAAGAATTGTAAATATGATAGTTTAGTTACTTTGAATTAAAACTAGAACAAAGATGAGGTGTGTTGTGGTTTACCCAATTTAAAAGCCACTGTTTGGTCTGCATTGTTGTAAAATGTCCTTACAAAAACTTACATATTAAGGAAATGCAGACTGGAAGCTCAGTCAGCAGAGTAAACTTTAGGGTCTCACACGAGGCAGGGGGAAGGGTTTGCTTTTTGCTACGAGTGCTAAACCACGTTCCCCCCTTCAGAATAGACCCCCATACCGCTCGGCTTCAAACGCTCTGCCCTTTCTCAGAACTTGCCGTGCATGTGAGAGCAGGGAGGGATGAAGGGGGGAGACCGAAAGAGGTAAAGACGAGTGCGGTTTGACAGGAATACCAGCACCTCAAGTTACCATTAAGTGGAGCATTGCCAAGACACATGCATCCACACATGCAGCGACACGCCCATGCAGTAATTCATATCACACACACTTGCATAGTCTGTGCCACGTGGCCTGTCAGGAAGCTAATAATACCAGCCTTTGGGATGCAGGTCCTGCATCATATTTAGATGCATCTTTTATTATATATTCACCATAAAAACACTTTGACACAGCATTCAACACTATAAGCATTCTCATGAAATTCCCCCGAAGTCATTTTATGCATCCAAATAATATAGACCACTTTACAGTTGAGCACACACTCCCAAGGCTGTTTGAGTCCATGTTTTTTTTTTCCATAAGTAAAGCGCTCCCCCATCATCCCTACTTGTATTTTGACTGACCTGATATTAAGCCGTGCCAACCCACTCACCTCCAAACTATTGCTTTAACAAGCCTCTTAGATGCACCAGCTGCATCTTGAAGTGTTTCTAAACATGAAGGTCTGCACAGATGTTCGGATGTTTTTGATCATCAGTACAGGCGAACATGCTAAGGGAGGACACTTGATACCCAAAACACCTGAAACCACTACGGTTCTATAGAGTACACATCCACGATGAAGACCAGTTTCAGATTATGCTTCCTCACAGGCTTTAGTCAGGAATTATTTCTTGTGAAGGAAGTTGTTGAAGTTTATTAATAGTGATATGTTGCAATAGTATTTGTCCTTTTATATTTTATATTTCAATTTGAAATGTGATGTTGGTTGATAACTGAAGAGTTATTTGAAATGTAAGGGTACGTTTTAACTTGAAATCACTTTCAACAAGCTCACCTAGTGTACTTTTTTTAATCACCTGCTGCCTAAAGGCGTGTGTGTGTTCATTTGTGATGTCAGCGATCTTATGAACCACTGGATGGATTTTATTGGAATTTTCAGGAAGTAATCATTACAAGTACATCAATGGATTCGCTTTGGAGTCAACCAAATTCAAAAAGATGCACCTCAAAATTATGAAGAGAAAAACATTATACATAGTTTTTTAGATACTGGCCTATAACATAATGTGGTATTAGCTGAAAGTCACGACACTTCCAAGCGTTAAATCACAAAGGAGATATTTCAAGTACAAATTTGCTCATAACATTATTTAAAGATTTGAACCAAAATAGTTATGAATCATATTTTTTTCACATTAGACCTCCGGCTAACCTTTGAGGTTAAAGGAAATTGGCTAAAGATGTGAACTGGGAGGCCAGAGCAGTACAGGTATCTGGGATTGACCCTTAAACCCAGAATTGGTGCATCTCTAATGCTCCACCATTTCTTTACAACTAGGAGACTTCTCATTTTCTTCGTCATAAAAAAAAAACGTTTGAACCATAAGTGTTTCAAGAGTAGCCTATATTTCTCCTGCCCCCATCTCCTGACAACCAGTTTTGAAGGAATCAATCAAAGTATTCATGATCTCTTATAGAGCAACCATAATGGCCTTTTGCTGAAGCAGCTGTCTTAGATAAATCAGAAAAAAATCAGAATAACCTTTCCTCAACCCACAGTTGGAAAGTTTATGCTATTTTTCCAATTTTTGTAAAAAGAAAAGGAAAATTCTGTATTCTTCACACATATGTTTACTTTGGTCTAGCTGCACAGGTAAATGTGGAACTAATGAAACATTTTGTGCTTCTGTCTCAGTTTTAATGACTTGTTTTTGTCTTTTTTCAGATGACTCCCGTTCAAGAAATGGAGCAGCTACAGCCACTGGTGACTCTGAACATGCTCCAGAGCTGGCCGGGAAGCTGGGTAACCCCTCACAAATTCTTCTTCTTTTAATCTACCTGTATATAGACATAAAACCTGAAGGAAGGCTGACACTTTAAATAGTTTAGATAATATTTAGAAAAGCTATAGTAGCTGATTGTACAGTAAACATGAAGCAAACTGCCCGAGGTAAGAGGGCAAGGGTACAATGACCACACACAGATACACAAATAAGCACAGACGTGCATGTGGGCGGCTGTTTGTGTAAGTAATTGGCTCTGACAGAGTGGAGAGCAGTCTATTTGTGTGAGGTGCAATTTGGTGGGACAAATTCCTTCCTTACACCCCCCCTTCTCCTCCCAAATCTCCCCAGACCCCCTTGTCACATTACTTCATGAGTGCAGCCCTTCTGTCTTTGCTTGTTGTTTCATCAAACCTGCTCTCTTCTTTCTTTCTTTTCCATCATAAATGCTGCTGAACATTTCTGGTTTTAGCTCATTAAGTTTTTCCTTTTCTGTACTTTTAAAGCAACACTTAAAGGTTTGGAATTCCATCTTTACTTCATTCATAATACAAAAAAAAACAAATAAAAACAAAAACAAACAGCATTTACATATAATACCAAATAATGAATGAAAAGGAGCAGAGAGAAGAAAAAATCTTATAATTTCCTGCCCCTTTTTACAATACAAAATTAAAACAAGAGAAACTTAATTTCAATATTATTGCTCTTTCAGCTCTTCAATACATCTAGAATATTTACAATATTACTACTCATTTAACTCTTCAATACTTCTCAAACACCATCATTACATTGCATTTACATATTTTGTTAATACCATTGAGTTGATCATTTTTTTTCACAGTTAGTGATTTGGATTCTTTTAAATCCTTATTCAGATTATTCCATAATTTTTATATTTCGTACTGTTCTATTGTATAACAACATACAGCCAGAATAAAACCATGAAGCTTATCTGTCACATATCCTTGATATATTTCTCAGTAGTAGTCATCTTATACAGTCTTAAATAGTAGTGGACTAGCAGCACTCTTTAATTTGTCATCTAACCCATTCCACAGCTTAACACCTCTTCTGGAGATGCAGTGAGTTCTGAGGGTTGTGCGGGCACACACCACCTTGAAATTAAATGTTCCCCGCAAATTGTATCCACCCTCTCTATCACAAAACAGCTGTTGAATATTAATTGGTAATTGATTCTGTCTTGCTTTATATAAAATTAGCAGTGATTTTAAATTCACTAGATCTTCAACTTTTAAAAGTTTAGATTTTATGAAAAATGTATTAGTATGGTCTCTGAAACCAACCTTATGTACAATCTTAATTGCTTTTTTTTAAGTCTAAATACTGCGTCCAAATGGCTACTGTAGGTATTACCCCATACCGCTGCACAGTAACTAAGATAGGGGAAAATAAATGGGTAATATAAAATTAGTAGAGCTTTGTGGTCCAGAAAAAATTGACATTTTCTCATTATTGCAATGTTCTTAGCCAATTTCTTTTGTATACTATGTATATGGGATCTCCAGCTGATATTGTGAGTGATTATCACTCCCAGGAATTTATATTCTTTTACTTTCTCTATTTCATTGTCATCCATTTTGATTTCAATATCTTCAGTTCACTTACCAAATAGCATCATTTTTGTTTTTGATATATTTAGAGATAATTTGTTTTTGTTAAACCAGTCTTTAAGTTTTCCTAATTCTATTGTCATCTCTGTCACAAGTAACTGTAGCTCTTTACCTGAGAATAATATTGTAGTGTCATCGGCAAATAAGATGATTTTGAGTTTTGATGATACCCTGCATATATCATTTATATATAGAAGAAACAATATTGGTCCTAAGACTGAACTTTGAGGGACTCCACAATTTATATTTCTCAGTCTTGACCTATGATCATTGTTGTCGATCGGTTAAGTAAGATTTCACCCAATTATATGCAATCCCCCTAATCCCATTTTGTTGTAATTTATTTAACCCTCCCGCTGCCCTATTGGGTGACCCCACCAGGAAAGGTGACGTTTGAGCAGGGTGTGATTGTTTATCCCTTGGGGTCCATGTGGCAGAGGTGAGGACTGAGCACCACCTCACCCCTACATTTATGAATTTTGAATATGGAACACGAACACCAAAGCGACATCTAGTGTGTGGAGGTTGTAGTTGCAACAACAGAACAAGGTTTTCAGCCATCAGGATGCCAGGTTTACTGCTGATACTTGAAGTGAGCAGCCAGCACCATGTCCAGTGACGACCTAAACTCATTCTGGTTTTAGATCTTTTATGGTCGCTCCTCTTCTGAGAAGGATAACAACATCTTCTGGGCTCAGAAGCAGCTACTCGACTTGCAGAGTCCGCCATTTTCCACAGTGCCAGCCTCGCTGTGCCGAGTGGACTGTTTACCGTATTTGGCAACCCGCAATGGTGCCCTCTGTTGGCTGGTAGATGTAAACATAAACCCAGTGTCATGCCCGTCAAAATAAATATTTGATTATTTTTTAATTAAAATATAGCTTTTAAAGGAAATACTAAACCTTCATGCTGCACACCTCTAAACGCCCTGTGGAGGTTTTATTTTTTTTAAATATAGCTTTTTTTATTAAATTGTTCCATATTCAACCTTTAATAAGTTTCTCTCTTATATCCCCTACTGGTTGATAGTGGAATTTCAGCTGTCATAAACAACCCTGCAGCAGCCTGCTGTAGCGCTAACAATGAGCTAATGCTAACATAAGCAAACTAATACTAAAATAAACCACAAAGTAAAAAGATCCACACTGTTGGACAAAATATTATATAAGTCCAGTAGCAACATTTTGTAGCCCTCTTTAGCTTCCTCAAATTAGTGTAGGCCGCGTCGATGTTCACTTTTTGCTTCACCGCCAAAGACACTCTTTTACTTTTATTTTACGTTTCTGACTCACTGAAACCATTTTGAAAGCATTAGCTTGACTTTGCCTTTTATTTTATTTCTTACATCTAATTTTATTTGTGTATTTTTAACTTGGATTTTATAATCTGCTGTTTTATGTTGTCACGTTGATTTTAATGTTTTATGTTTTTGCAGATTTTGCACCTGGAAAGCACATTGAATTGCTTCTGTGTATGAAATGTGCTATACACATAAAGCTGCCTTGCCTTGCCTTAAAAACGCTTTAGTGTTGCTTTAAATAGATTTACATCATGTTCGTGTTAGACAAGCTTCTTACATCTCATCTAAACCGATCTAAATCTAAATTCAGTGATGGTGGCCGTATGTTCTTGCCTTGAATTTGAAGTTAGAAGTTAATAAAACACAACAGAGGATAATATCATGTTTCAAACCACAGCTTCTATTTCTTAAAAGTTACTTTCTGGAATCTGTTTGCTGACTCAGATCAACTTGATCTCATTGGAAACACCAAACAGTGGTGTACAGATATTAAACTGTTGAAGTTTTGTGTTACAGTATCTTGTGATGGATATTATTGTAACTGATCTTTAAATTAAAGCTGAAAAAGGCCAAGACGGGGTGAGTTCAGGAGCCAGTAAGAACAGAAGGAGAGCCAACTGTCAATCTGCAGCCACATGGAAGAACAAAGGCTTATATAACCTCTCAAATCTTATTAACAGAGTAATAATTTTCAGCACGACCATTGGAGGTTTTACAGTAATAAGGGCGAAACCATAATGTTTTTTTTGGCCTGGATTCTGCATTTTTTAATGGGATTGGTTGGGAGTTGGGGTTTATGGTTTTTTTAAAGCGAGTGTTAGTATTTTATTTAAAGGTGAAATTAAGAGGTCATATGTTATAAACCTATAAACCACTCACATCAACTACGGCCCCTATTAAAATTTTAGGACTGCATGAAAAATTGCCAAACATATTTTGCATGATTGGATCTCAACAAGGTCCCAAGTAGAGCTTCAAAGTGCAACAAGAAGAAATGGAGAGAGATAAAACATTTTCTGAGCAGCAATTTATTGAAAACGATGCTTAAACAGAAGCAGGCTGTTTTACAGCTGAGCAAAAGTTTAAGAACACACCTCTTAAACCCATGAAGCCCCCAAAACAGAAGTCATCGATGAATCAAACATGAACTCAGTAATGAGTAACTCCCTAATCCAAACTGGAGGCATCAGCGGCGCGGAACGTCTCTGTTTCAAATAGAATTCATTATATTCTATGGGTTGATCCAAACTGCCCATAGAATATTTCAGGCGCGTCCCAGAAGTAGCTTGCCACGCCACATCACTAAAAATAGGATTGGGTTCTATTTTTGTATGAGCCGCTTCTGGGACGCATCAATTTCTGCAGTTAACATAGGGCTAGACAGGAAATCACATATGGTATCAGTGTAAAACGTCCAGTAATTTTAAAAATAAAAGACTATTGCAGTGATGTGATTTCTTATCTATGTAGATTACGTCAATACATGTGGCCTGACAGCTTATTTACTGCCAGCACCTTTCCATCATGGACGATGAGGCTTTAATCCTGGCAGTGGAGAGGCACAACATTATATATGAGATCAAGCGTGATCTCCTTCTTCTTCTTGGTTCAGTGGGGGATGGCATAAACAAACCGTGACCTTTGAATCCCTCTCTAGGGATATTTTGATCTTGCGAGTCTAGCGAGGATGATGGTGGAGAAGCCACTTCGCATTTGAGACCCTCTCGATGTGGATTGGCCCACCATGGAGCATGCGAGTGAACTGTTTTGTGCCGCTGATGCCTGTTGATCTCTTCAAAAATTTGTTGTGTCATGATTGATGCAAGCGTTTCCATAAGGTGAGTGGGAACATTCCACCAGGTAGTGAAGATGGTTGCACGAAGGGACTCTGCTGTCTGGAACTGTTGTCAATTTTTGTAAACCCAAAGGTTCTCAGTTGAATGTAGATCATGGGAATACACAGGATGCGGTCCAGCTTCCGGACAGACTGCCATTCACACTGACTGCGGTTTATGTGCTGAGCGTCCCCGGAAATCTGTTCCCACAAGCGCACCAAATTATTAGAAATTGAATATAATATGTTTAAAAATATACCTGTAAAAATAACATGACGTATCATACACTGTGAACTGATGTCCTTGTCAATAATAAAACAAAAACCAGCAAAAAAATGCAACATGGGTTTTATTTTGAACTATACCGGATGCACCTCGCTGAAACATGTCTCAGTTCGTGTGTGGCTTGTGGAATTTTTTTAACCTCATGACAATCCGCGTGTGGCATCAAGATAAAACAGACTCCATGCAGAAACCTTCCAGAGCTCCACATCCAGATCTGCACCGCAGCTGGTGTGAATGCTCTGATTGGACTCAATGATTTTTGTTCTTTGTGGAAGCCGTCAGGAGTCTGGACTATATCCGTATCGGTGTGAATGCAGTTTTAGCTAGCAGCTGTTTGATGCTTCTGCACCTCCTGAATTGTTCCACTTCAGGAAAAAGCACTTCAGACCTTCCAGTATCCTCTTCTGGATCGATGGTATTTTCACACAAATACTAACTCACACCACTGATGATGGCTCTCAGTCATTGGCTTTAACACTTGCAAAAGCAAACCTGGATGATTTGTTTGCTTGTTTTGTCTGATTTAATTCAAAGATGAGCCTAAAGTGCCACACGTGTACCCTCTCTTTCTGTCTGACTGAAAAAACATGATGTCCAATGAACTCAGCAGCTGCTCAGCTTCCTTTTTTAGAATAATAAAGTTTCAGATAAAATCCAGATGCTGACGTTGCAGAGTGATAATTGTTTTCCAAGGTTCTCCCAAGCCCATGTGGCCGTAGTAATCGTGGAGTTGTGCACACCCAGCAGAATTTACTGGTGTTTTCAGTTTCACAGATCCTTGAAAATTTTCAGTCAGATTTTTTTCACTGATGGCTTTTGTCAGGAAGTGGTGAAATAAAAACCTGTTAGTGCATGGAAATACTCGACCTTCTGCTGATGACAAAGACCAAGTTCACTTGTTTTTCAACACATTTGCAGTGGTCTCTAACATAAATGAATGCCTTGTGAGGTGATTTCTGTGGGAATAAAGCCCTGGTGCTCCTGTTTCAGGAGGTAGAAGTTAGCCAGATCAGTGATGAGAAGAAGACGACAAGATTTAGAGTCTTATTTACTGAAATTCGCACATCTCTCCTCTGATTGGCTAACAACAACGTGACTCTACCGCTGCCTCTGTTTGCTCTGCAACACTGATGTTTTATCTCCACAAATAACACAAGCCTGAAGAAGTTCTGCCATGTTGTGGAGTTGCTAATGCTAACGGTTAGCCTCTACTAGCCGAGACGTTCTCTGCACTCTCCTGGATGCTAAATCATCAACAGCCTTCCCTGTCGCGAGCCAAAATTAGCATTTTAGCTTTTATTATTTCCCGGTTTTAGTTTTTTAACTCTTGTTTTACCATTGTCCAGCGCTTTAAGCAACTTTGGTTGTTGTTAAGCTCTTTTACAAATAAAATTTTGATTGATAGATTAATTGAAGATAAGTGAGTCCATGGATGCAAATTTTTCAATGTGACTTGCAATTGTCACTGGCTTTTCTAATCCGAGCGTTTCCTCGTCTACTTTCTATTAGAAGCTAATGCAGGAAATAGGGGTAGCAGACTATGGAAGAAATACAGTCTCACCAGAATTTCACTGAATAAAAATGCAGTGTCATAAATTCAATGTCTAAAAAGAGTTATTTTCCTTGTGAAACTGTATTTCCTCCATAGAAGACTATTTTCACGTTTAGCCTGCATGTTAAACTCAAAGTGAATGATCATTTTCAAAAATACCAAGTAAAAATGTTTTCTCAGTGAACTTGGTGTTTAATTTCTTCCCAGTTAATCTGCTGGTTCTGAGACTGGAACTGATTAGATTTTTTAATTTTTTATTGCATTTTTTTGAAAACTTTTCTCTATATTAGATTTTGTATTTTAAATTTTCAAAATAATCACCCAAAATTACTCCGATATAGCAGAGCAAAAATCACCAATGTAGCTAAAGTCCACTCTAAATTTGACGATGCTGTTTTCGTTAACACACACTCTCCCTCTCTGGCATGCTGTCTGATCAAAGGCATCAGTCAGAGGGTCAGCAGTATTTTTACACTGAGAAGTGTGGCGTTGAAGTGGCCCCTGAGACCCAGAACAAGCTGCCCTTTGGCTCTCTCTGGCTCTCACCTCCTTTTTCCCTTCTCTCTAACACCGCTCTTTCAGTTACCCCATGTGTGTTTTTTCCCTTCTCCTTCCTTATGTTACCTCTTTTTTTACCTTTTATTGTCTAATTCAATCTCCTCCATCCTTGCTCTCGGTTTTTCTGCCATCACTTCGGTTTTTATTCATATTTTTAGCAATCTGTCAGCCTTGCGTTTGCTCTAACCTCGAAATGAACTTTTCTCATTCCGTTTCCATCTGTTTTTCTACATTTTATTCAGCTGAAAGTTTATTAATCAGTTCAGTAACACTTTGCTGCGTTATTTGATTTTCGTCTTATCTTTATCCAGTCAACATATTTATTCTCTCTACAGCTAATTTCAGCCTAAGCCAGATCAGCCAGATTCATGCACTAAACTTTGAATCTCATGCTCTCTGCTAGAGTTATTGACTCTGACTGGTCACAGTTCAGTTGTAGTCCAGTAGCTTTTCTCAGACTCAGAAGGCACAAAGGCGAGACTTAAAAGCCTTTCCGGTATGTTTGTTTTGTCCTTCTGCCCAGCTTCGGGCTTGTTGTCGGAGAGCTTTCCTCCACTGAGTAATGCAGCCGTAGTAAAATCTCCTGACTTGAGCGCGCAAAGCCGTCACATAACTCTTCCCCCTATTTGTTTACCCAAAGCTAGAATAATAACTGTGTCTAAAGAAAGAGATGCAACTGCAGTAGTTTCAGGGTGATTTATCTCCTTGGCTGATGGCTATCTGCTGTGGCTGGAACATGGGGGCCATAAAATCAAGCGCTCCTGTGAATGATTTCCTCTCCTCCCTCCCTACTGGATAGGGTTCTCCTCTTTGATCCGTTTTCACTGATTGTTGTGCTTTTCTCTGCGAGGATATCTGTGTTTAAAAAGATTCATGGGTTTGGATAAGACTGGGCTGGTGTCCATCCATTTTATTTATTAGTAAGAAAAAAAGATGCAACTTCAAAGGCCTAGATGGAGTTAAGTTGCACAACCGGTGGAGGGATGTGGACGTTTGCATGGGTTTGTAGCATTAATTTGGCATTTTATGCTTGATAGGAAGGATTTGTGATGTTTGCAGTGAGCCGAGTCAGTGTCTGGATTTCTGGGTTTACACGCTTTCTAATTTTGACTTGAGGATTTCACGGGTTCTTGACTTTATGTGTGATGAATTAAGGAGTTAACAAACCGTGGGGGTGATGAATAAGTCAAATATAAAGGAATCAGATGCATTGTTTTGTGCTTCTGCAACAAAGTTTGAGTTTATATCACAGAAATCCTGCAGCAGAGTGAACTTTTCACCACTCAGCCCCAGAATCACCCAGCTCTTTCTTAAGCGTTTTGTTGTTTACATATTCCGTGGGAAGATGTGTCAGTACATTGAAACAGAAGCCTTTTTCACCCCAGCCATGAATGAATGGGCTTGTGTGTTGATGCCGATTAATATGAACTTCAAAGAAAGTGATTTCACAGTGAGAAAATAGACGGCTACGCACCAGTGGTGACTGCTTTTGGAGGGGAAAATGAATTTACATTCACAGCTGTTGGTGCAGATGTCAGCAGGCGAAAAGCAAGGGTTCAATCAGCTAAACATCAGATTTTGATCAAGGCACAGTGTCCCGTGTCCTTATTGGAACTTTTTAAAGGAATTAATAAAGCTGGAACTCAGAAGTCCTGAAATGTTACAGCAGTATTTTATCATGTCATATTCTAGTCAGATAACTTCTGTTCTTCTTTACTTCTAATAAAAATGTCACTTTGGTATTTCAGCCATTTTTACCACCGATTGTTCACTGAAAAGCAGAAAAGAATCTCTATAAATAAAAAAAATCTGCTCTATAAAACATTTACTTTACTAATAATTCTGTCTGTCCCCTTTTTCCCTTTTCTTTTTCCTACCTGCTGCTGACTGAGAGAGAGGAAGGGTATCTTACCTCTTTTCGTTTATCTTCTTAAAATTATTTATCCTGTTTGAATCAAGATAGGGCATATTTTATTACATTTCTCTTTAATTACTTTTTGAATTTCACCTCTGTTTGCTTGCAGTCCGTCCACGCTTCACAGAGCCTGCAAAGATGAGGAAACGCGTCATTGCTCGCCCCGTCGGCAGCTCCGTGCGTCTGAAGTGCACGGCGAGCGGCAACCCTCGTCCGGACATCGTCTGGCTGAAGGATAACAAACCGCTGGACGATGAGGAAGGTGGAGCAGGAGAAGAAGGGAAGAAGAAGAGGTGGACTCTGAGTCTGAAGAACCTAATGCCAGAGAACAGCGGGAAGTACACCTGCCACGTTTCCAACAAGGCAGGAGAGATCAACGCCACGTACAAAGTGGAAGTGATACGTGAGTCACAAATCAGCATGTTGAAAATGATATGGTGGACGTTATCTAAGATTTCTAACAAGCAATTTGCATTTGCTTATTAGAAATCAAGCAAATGCAAATGTTATTGCAGACTCATTAAGTAAATTAACCAGCAAAACTAAAATCACAACTGCCCCTTTGAATTTTAAAGACTCGCGTATCAGGACATGTTTACTAGATCCATCATTTGGTCCTGAAAATCACAGCATCAGATGATCAATATGTGATTTTTTTAGGTTGTATTAGAAATAATTTAATTCAAAATCAGACTAATGAGAAAAAAAAAAAACACTAACCACATCCTTATCACTCCCACAGGGATTAAAATGTGATTTAACAGTTGGTTGCATTTGATTTATCACCTGCAAGTGTCATATTCTCCAGAAAATATCAAATTTTGGGATTTTTTTACACTTGATTTGTGGAATTTTGTGGTCAAATAATACATAGAAGAAAATTAGGGGTGCTCCTCATTGTGGAGCAACTGTTTATGGTTTTGCGTCCAGCACCAATTCTTTTACTGGAGCTCAAGAAGGCTAAAGAAAAAAAAAAAAACTTTGGACAAAGTCTCTACAGAAGCTTATATGCTTTTATTTTTAATTACTATTACTATTGTCTGTAATCTGTGCCGTAACAGAATAAAACAAACAAAAAATACATCAGATTATATTTACAGACAGATATTGTAATTCCTCTAAATAAATAAAGTATAACTATTTTCTATAAGTGGAACTAGATATATTTGTCTTTCAGCTCTTTTATTTGTTACTTCTCCCCAAAAGCCCATCTCTCTTTAGTTTTATTCCGTACAATGACCCCTTTATCAGTTCTATCCAGCTTAATCATTTACTGTTGATATTGTGGATTTTTTTCTGAAATTAAATTAACTAAAACTATGTAGTCACATGATGTCACATCCTAAAAACAGATCTGTGACATGTTTAGCACATGTACATTTACAACCACATATGGAAATCTGATTTGTTTGGCCTTCCAGCTGGCTCATACCGAGAAGAATGGCTCCGATCAAAACAATGATATATATTTTATAGTACACAAAGGCCCCTGAGATGGAAATTAAGTTTGTTTCCCTTCTGACTCACAAAAGAGTGAATTTATGGGACATCAAAGACAATATGATTACAAATACCATAATTAAGTTTACATCTATTAAGCGTCTGTATCCAGCGAGGACTCAGTAAGAAAGAGTTTAAACTGGCTTTAACAAACTTTCCTTTTGTGACTTTATTTTTTTGATGGCCTCCAGGGTTGACTATAAAATGTATGTGAGTGATTGAGTGTGGAATGTTCAGCTCAGGTTTATTGTTCATAGTTAAACATGTGATGAGCTGTGGTTGTTGATGCATCAGGTGATGTCAGAAGGCTACAAAAGCTGGATGATTTAATGTTCACTCATTTGTTGGACAACTGGGAGTAAAGTGTGTGTGTGCGTGCGTGCGTGTGTGTGTGTGTGTATCGGCCTGGGTGTAACTAAATCTAACAGCTCTGTTCAGAGGCTCAAAACAGCACTCTTGACACTCGCCATGCTCGTAACATCTGCTCTACATTAGACTACAGCTGCAGCTTTTCCTTAAAGACAGTTACACACTCACGCTCGTGTGCACATCTACACACCAAAAAAAAGGAAGTAAATCTAACGTCTGCCTGCTAATGTCAGGATGTCGGGATTCAATTGGCTGTCAGTCATGTGTAGAGGAAAAAGGAACATTTAGGTCAGAAGGTTGATGACGCTGTTAAAAAACTATCGATTATCTACAAGAAGAGCAGTTTTAACAGTCTAATTTAAACAAAAATTTTCTGATGATTTTGATTATTTTAATTCAAATTTGGCTCATTTATTGAAAAGTTGGCATTTAAATGTGTAATAAATAAGAATTTTACAGTGAAATCATCACAAAACAGTCTAATGTCTCAATCATGTTGAAGGGAAGATTACATTTTTTCTTTTAATAAGGCTGAAGAGGGACACGGTCATTGTTTACAATCTGTGCCGCCTCCATTCTTCTTGGTTCCAGAGCCAAACACATATGATCCCACAAGGTTGCCTTTTTGTCTTTTTGTGTCTTCTCCCTCCTACTGGTTGAATTACAACTGTCATAAACAATCTGCCACAGCCTGCTGTAGCTAATGCTAACAACAACCTAACACTAGCATGAGCCAGCTGATACTAAATAAGTAAAAAGATCCACTCTGTTGGACAAATTTGTTATTACTTACAAGTCAGTAGCAACAAAGCCAGGTCACCATCAGTCCATGATTTTGTAGCCTCCTTGAGCTCCATCAAACGAATGTAGGCCGCGCCAATGTTCACTCTGCTTGTAGCTCTTTGCTTTGCCTCCAAAGACATTACTCTTTACTTCCAGACTCCCACCACAATGCCAACAAAAAACAGAATTCTTCTTCTACTTTTTTTATTGACAGTCGGCAAACTGAAAAAGCTAACTGCTAGCCTTTATATTAGCTACTGACACAGTAAACAGCTATTTCTGTAAAGCAGGTAGATACGTCCCACTAGTGTTCCTACCTCAAAAATGTCAAGTGCAGTTTCTGGTCAACTGAGAGCTACAGAGTGCAGTCCAATGGGAAGTTGCTTGAGTTTGTGGCTCAAGAACCACTAAAACCAGTTTGAAAGCAATAGCTGCCTAGAAGTAATTTCTTGTAAACCTAAGAAGTAACGGCATCCTTTTTGTTTTACTCTATCTGGTAAAAGGAGGTTTGAGGCTAACGTTGAGCTAACAATGCTAACGATTAATTAGAACCAAATTGTTGGCTCTAAAAATATCTCAAGCTTTTTCAACTACCAACAACTCGTTATTACAGTGAAATGTATTTATCTACTTATCACCTGAGTGTGGACTCGTTTGTTTTGATACACGGTCTGCAGTACCCACATTTGAACACAACATTTCATTCTTACTTAATGCTCCTTTAGAGTATTTTTTGTATGTTACAGAACATTATAACATTTTATGAACATAATGTCTCTGATAAATTTGTATATTCCATATCTGTTCAGAGCGTACCAACTCTAAACCCATCCTAACTGGCACTCACCCAGTCAACACCACAGTGGACTATGGAGCATCCACATCCTTTCAGTGTAAAGTCCGTAGCGACGTCAAACCGGTCATTCAGTGGCTGAAAAGAGTCGAACCTGGTGAAGAAAACAAATTCAACTCCACCATAGAGGTACACAGACACATAGCCAGAATCTTCAACGATTAGAGACATTTGGACAAGTTTATAATATTGTGTGTATCCATTTGAAAGGTTGGAGACCATCGCTTTGTAGTGCTGCCTACTGGAGATGTTTGGTCACGACCAGATGGTTCCTACCTCAACAAGCTGCTGATAACCAGAGCCAAGGAGGAAGATGCCGGCATGTATATCTGCCTGGGAGCCAACACCATGGGCTACAGCTTCAGGAGTGCCTACCTCACTGTGCTGCCAGGTCAGAGGAAGAACCAGAGGATTAACAGTTATCTTGGAATTAAATTCTCCTCAGATATTTTCATATCTGCTTGTTTTTTTTTTAGCTTATGTTTACATGAGCACATATACGTGTTTTACTTTAATTCCTTTATTTTTCACTGTGCTGCAGATCAGAAGCTTCAGTCCAACCCTGTTCCTGCTCCTACATCTCAAAACCTCCCCTGGCCCGTCATTATCGGAATACCAGCAGGCGTCACCTTCATATTAGGCACCGCCCTCCTTTGGTTCTACCAATCAAAACGCACCTGCTCCTCCTCGTCTTCTTCTTCTACCTCCGCTGTCCCTGCCACTCAGCGTCTACCTGCAGCGGCTCGCGACCGAGCCTGTACATCGCTCCCTCCTCAAACAGCCAACGGAGATAAAGACTGCCTTTCGTACGAGGAATACGTCGCTCATCAGCAGCTGCTCCTGACTCAGGGAGGAGCTGGATTGGCTCCCAAGGTCTACCCAAAGATCTACACAGATATTCACACGCACACACATTCGCACGTGGATGGAAAAGTGCACCAGCATCAGCACATTCACTACCAGTGTTAGCAGTGGGGCAAGCAAGCTTTGGTGTTTCACATTCAGCTCTTTATGGACATCTTCTGGTGCATGCAGAACCAGTTATGAAACCTTGCAGCTTCATGAACACAAACTTTGGATCATGCAACTCTGCTGCAGCCACTCGTTTGAACATGGATTCACTCAAGCAATGAAGAATGTGAAGAGAGAAGGTCTTGATTTTCAGCCAATTCAATGAGATCCATGAGAAAATGATCATCAAATATGTTTTATTCTAGGATATTTTTATGTATGTATCTCTACTATTCTTATACAACTACAACCTCCTGAGTGGACCTAAAAATCACTTCTGTTATCAGGCCTGCTCCTTTAGGTCTATGTTTAAAGAGAAGTAAACCTCGTCTTTATGTGAAAGACATTTAGTCTCATTTTCAATCTAAAACAACATTTTCAACTCCTTTGAATTATTAGAATATTTTACACATTTTTAAACAAAGGGGTGCCATAAAAAATTAAAAACTAAATTTAAAAATCTGTTTAAATAGTTTATTTTGTTGTTTCTGGCATCGTCAGAGGCTAAATAATCAAATATTTCAGCTTCGGGTTTTTATAAAAGTGTTGAAGTCCTTTTTAAACAAAGCCTCGGCTCATAATTGGTTAATTTCTGAGTGTATTTCAGGCTCAAGTCCGACTGAGCCAAAGCAAACTCTTCTGTTTCTACTAAGTTGGTAGGAAATTTGGCTGCTGGTGTTTGCTTCTGTCGGGCTGACAGCCACTCTCTTCAGAGTCCAGCTGCTGTCTTGGTGCTGTGTGGAAAACGCTGATGTCAAGATGTTGAGGATACTCAAACAGATTGATTTTAAGCCCATAAAACTGATAAAAAGTTTTTACATGTGCTCCTGTTTTTTACCAATAACAGATCCAAGCTACTTTTATTTTCCTAAAAATGGCAGCATTTTCTGTTTTGTGTTTCTCGTTTCTAGCTGTGTTTGCCTCAGATCAGCGTGATGGACATCAGGGAGTCTTAAAGTTATTCTTTCCAAATTTCCTGGATCATTGGAGGATCATCAGATATGTCTCAGATTTTTTTAGGTCTGTCATGAGATTTAGAGAGCTTAAATCTAAGAAAGTTAATCTGAAACTGCTTGTCTTCTAGAGGTTTGTTCCAAAATAAAAGCTCTCACCTAGAAGGTTTAAATCTTTAATTGGATCAAGAAACCTTTATTTTTCCAAAAACAAACGTACATGAAGCAGTTTATAGTTTAACATGTTCAGTCACATTCTTCAGAAAAATACAATATTATTGTAGAATCCACAATAACACCCTCAAAAAGCTGCTTCATCTCAAAAATAGACATAATATTTAGGTTGTAATCATTAATAGTTTGGGGATTTTTGGTCTCCTCTGCACAGTTTTTTCTACATATGGTTCTCATCAGATTGACATTTATTAATGTGTTTTTGAAATCAACCAAAGCTAGGGTCAGATATTTTTGATTTCCTTGCTAATTTAATGGTAATGAGGATACAGTGAAGTTTCCAGCAGGTGTTAGATGTGTCGATACTAACGATGAAAACAATCTAATAGCACCCATCAGACCTTCAGCACTAAGCTAATTTCATCTGTTTTCTCATCTCGTCCATCTTCATGCTTCCATATGTTTTCATGAATCTGACCACTACCTTATAAAATGTGTAAAATGATATGCTAAGATAAGATTTCAGCTGTTTGCTACTTAAGTGCTCACTGGCAGATATTTAGAGCCTTTTGTGTGTTTAAAACATGCAGCACTCTTGAGACATGTAGACATAAGAAATAATATTCTTTTAAAATTTTGTACAAATGTGTTGATGTGAAACATGAATGAGTCTTTAAAAGCACCCCCCACCCCCAGAACAAACATTACAACCGATCAAACCTTTGGTAAAGTGTGTTTTAATAACCGTGTGACAGGAAACGATGGAATGAAACCACCAGGTAATTGTACTACAGTTATTTTATTTTTGCACAAATCTTAAAAGAAGGACAATGTAAACTATATATTTTTATAGAAAAATATATCATATGATACTCTTTTTTTTCCCTGATATGTTTTATTTTTTTGCATCGACACACTGCAGTACAGCTGCAGACCACAGCTTTAACTCCTCTCTCTTTCAGTTTTAAACAGAACTTGTTTTATTCCTGTGAATGTTTATTACAACATGCATCCAGCCACTTCTTTATTCATCATGCGTGTTGATTTCTACAAATACATTCAGACTAAGACGTCAAATTGACTAAATGCATTGTTTAAACTCTTTCTGTGCTCCTTGCCTTGTATGAAGTGCATGATTTGATTTGCGGACAGCAAGTTAGACCATGATCCACCTCCTGTATGAATGCTTCTGTTCCCATTTGTATTATAAAGGGTTTTTCTTCCTCTCTAGATGGATAAATAATACATTTTTATCCACTTGCTATCGTGTTTTTCAGTAAAATAGCCTCCCTGTTGTGTTAAAACCTTTGATGCATCAAAGCTAACGGACTGCCTCTAGCCAAACTGTGTAAATGTGCACTTACCACTAGTATGTACATGGTTGAATTAGTGTTATAGAATCGTTTAAAAAGTGCATTAGACCATACACAAAGCTCTAGCATCATATTGGCTCTCAAAACCTTGTAAATGCTAAATTGTGCTCAAATTTAAAAAAGAAAGTGTGTTTCTAATTTATTTTCTTTTTGACATGTTTATTTGTTTCCATATAATTGGGCATTATATTGCATGGATGGATTTTGTGTTATAGTCATAATGTAAGCTATGTGGCATATACTAATTTCATGTCATTGTAAGATACTGTATATGTGCTGACAAAATATACATATTTTATCATTTATCTTCGTTTTGACAATCTTGCACAGTCTGTGGTTATTTAGATTAAAAATGCTTTCCCTAAATGACGTAATCTTGTTGTTTTATTTGTGCCGTTCCAGTGTGATATCTGATTGATGCTGCCTTTTCTTTGACATCAGCTTTTGTTTGCTGCAGTAACGCACTGCAATACCCCGAAGCACCATCAGACTCTCTTTTAAGTGATTGTCCTCCCTGAATAGCTGAAGACCTTCACTTGTGAGTGTTGCAGCCAGCGTTTCATCTGTCAGTGCGTCTATCCGGAGAGATGACAGATGGACAAGCGTTGCGTGCATGTGGAGGGCGTGAAGGCACAATGTCTCTCTCCTCTGACTCATTTAGGAGGAAGATGATGAAAGGAAACACTGCTGAAAGGATGAGGCACTGCAAAAGGCTGGAGGCGGTAACCGTGGAGAGCAGGAGAGCTACCCTAAACCATTCAAACTCTTCAGACTCTTGACTATCGCTTTTGGAATTTAGTGGATTGTGAAATATTAAGATAAGACTTTATTGATCCCACAGTGGGGAAATTTGTGCATTACCACAGCTCAGAACAGATAGCAAGAGTATGAAAAGTGACCAAGAATGCAAAAAATTAAACAAGACTATATACAACAGTAGTTCCTATGTAGACACATACACAGTAAGCATTATGGGTAGGGGGTTGTGAAACAATGTGGAAGTAATAATACATAAAAGTATCAGCTGTTTTACTACAACTACTATTTAGTGTAAGTATCTAAATACAGGCATGAACATGTAGGCACGCATGCACAATATACATATATCAGGTGCATTATGCATGGAGGGGTGACCATAGGTGGCTGAGTGACTCATGACATCATAATGTGTTTTAAAGCCTAACTGATGTTGGAATGAATGATCTGCGGAAGCGCTCCTTCCTGCAGCGGGGGTGTATCAGTCTCTGACTGAAGGAGCTGCCCAGCATACCCACAGACTAGTGCAGAGGATGATATGGGTTGTTCATAATGGATGTCAGCTTAGCTAAAATTCTCCTCTCCCACAACCACCACAGACTCCAGAGAGCATCCCAGTACAGAGATAGACCTCCGCACCAATTTGTAAATCCTGCTCCTGTCCGTGCATCCGCTCCCCCAGTAGGCTACTGCATAGAAAAGTGCAGATAACTAACAATGTACGGAGCTAATAAAATAACTCACCAACAAATATTCATGTTGAAAAATGTTTGAAAAAAGAGTAAGTAGTTATAATCTGAAAGGAAGGAAGTCTAAAAAAATGTATTCAGTATTAGTGAAAATGAGAATATGGTGCAAAAATCCATTTATGTCAGTAATCCAACTTAGACTGAAAGACCATCTAAAGGCTCAGGAACACTGCATGTGTTTAGGATTCATTAGCTGATTAGTCTAGAATATTGAACCTAGCTTTTCACAATATTCTAATTGTCTGAGATTTTGATCATCAGCTGTAAGCCATAATCATCACAATTATAACAAATAAAGGCTGAAATATCTGGATTTGCATGTAATGAGTCCATTTCCGATTAGTTTCACCTTTTAAGTTGAATTAGTGATATACATTAACTTTTGCCCAGTATTCTAATTTTTTGAGTTTCATCTGAATATGGTATAAAATTATGGAATAACAAGGAAATGGAAGATTCAAGTTATAAATATATTCAAAAGGTTTATTAAATTAATACTGTTATGTATTAAGTAACAATGAAAATGTAAATTAAGATAATGTCTGTTTAGTCTGTAAATCAGATCACTGATCTGATCTGAGATCAGGAAGTTAATAAAAAATGAATCTGTATGTTTTAAAGTTTGAATATGATGGTAATGATCATTTTATTTTGTAAAATGGGGCAGTTAATATAAGATATTTTCTTCTCTCTGCTCCTTTTCATTAAAATTGTTTTTAATAATATAAATATTCTGTTGTTTTTATTTTGTTTTTATTTTTGAGTGAATTAAATTTGTTATTATGGATAAAAAATGCTCTGTTTTTGACAAACATATAGTAATCTCTCCAATAAACCAAAGATAGGTTTTAGGGACTCTGAAATGGTGCTGCAGAAGGATAAACTAGAGGAAATCTTTGGATAGGGATTTTGTAGACCCCTTTTCCATACTTCATGTATCACTGTCATGGATCAGAGCTCCACTGCGTCAACATGAACCCTGACCCACCTCTCCAGCCTGTGAGTCATTAGGGCCATTACAGTATATTTGACACATTCTTTGTAAAGATCTTACATGTTGTTACGTTGCATGTTGACATCATTATGAAGCACTGAAAACGTTAATGGGCTTCTAAAACAGCTACTAGGTCTGGAACTCCCAACCCATGATCAGAACAGAGGAAGCCAGGAGAAGTCCAGTTAGCTGCTTTATAACTCCTGGGCTTGGAATAAGTCCTTCAAGTGTTGGGATGGTCTAACCATATGATTCTCTTTACCTTCATACACTGGGAATATAGTGGAATAACAAATCTTTGGCTTTTGAAAATGGGCAACAGACTGTAAGATGCATTTTCCTTTAATGAAGCACAGTGTTACAACTATGTGGGTCGTTTTGTGGCCAATCAGGGTAGTCTGCCCCACATCTGGCTGATTTAGTTAATGTAGAACACCTGAGGACCTGGAGAATCTGTCTATTTAAATCCTGCTGTAGACTAACCTCTCTCTCTCTGCTCTTCGCCACAGGAATGCTGCCAAAGTGTGTTCAGTTTGCACCTCCTTGTTTTTACAGGTTAATTTGAGGTTATTTTGGTTGAAATAATCATATTTTATACATTTTTACACAGTGTGTCTCTTCTTTTGTTATGACCCAACATGTTGGGTCATAATATTTCTGATTTGCACGCGGGACCTCTCGTGTTCAATGTGTGGAATGGGATAACATGTATTGACAAATGCATTAATCCAAGTTAAGAAGAAAGAAAAAACATATTTTTACCTGTGTGGATGAATCTCATTAATTGACCAGCCAACCATTGGTTGCATTATATAGACCCTCCATAAAATAATGTTCATAAAGTCCAAAGTCATCACTTTCAGAAAGTCTGAAGAACTAAAAATCAAGGCTATTATTTTTATAAGAAAATCTGTCTCAAAGTAAAAGGAGGAATAAAGTAAAACATAAAACCTACGCTTGAGTCGTTTTTATCTATAATATTTAACTCATTTTTGTGGGTTTTTGCTGTTTTTATGAACGTTGTGATTTTGATTGACTTGAAGAATTGAGGACAAGATGATTGAGAGGAGAGTCAAAAGAGGAGTGATAAGGAGGCACGGGGAGGAGGAGGATGACACAGAGCTGAGCTGCTGACAGATGATCTGAGCTCACTGCTGCCGTGGCCTGGAGACGAGAAAAAACACAGCTCAGCAGTGAATATGTGGAAAGTGTCAAATGAAGGAGAGAGGGAAGTGGGGTGAAAGAGAAGAATGAAAGAAGACTTTTCAGTTCAGTTTTGGCTCTTTATTTATTTTCTTTAATTTCTGAAATAAGGCCTAAAGTTGAATTTAGACAATATATGTTTTCTGAGCATTTTAAAGTGCACTTGATTAAAATCCCTGAGTTGTCATTTTGTGTATTGTATTCTTTGTTTAACCAGTAAACTGGGGTTAAACTATTTTTTCTGAAAGGTCAAGCAAAGAATTTAATAAAGAGTTAAAGTAACAACAAACAAAAACATGAGGCAAAGAATTCTGTTACGGCAAAGAGCAGAGCTAAACCTGTGAAAACATACAAGTTATCAAATGTCAGAGTTAATATCTAAATCATTTTAAACAATAACATTAACAGCTCTGTAGTGTTTTATCCATAGTTCTTATTAAGACTGCGATCTGTGTTTAGTTTGAATTTGGGTCATTAGACATAGTTTAACAGAAAAATGCTCTCAAGAACACCAACCTCGATATTTTCCACTATGGATCGAGACATTTACATGAAAAAAAAGAAGCTAACATTTAATAAAAGGAATATAAACTTGTAACGCCATATTTATGTTTCCAGCTATTTAAATAGTTTAGGTGGTAGTAAAAAGCCTGTCATATAATTCAGCATTCTCTTTTAATTTTACTGTAAGAATAAAACTGAATTAAAATTTATAAAAAGCTAGATTTAAAATAAAGTGTTTAAAGAAAATAAAAAGCTGACAGCACAAGATTTTTTATGCTTTTATTGTGAAAACTACCAAATCAACCTTAAGCCCGTCAGGTTGTCACTAGAAACATTTCTCAATACATTACTCTTTTTTTAATGCTGCAGAACATCAAGTAGGCATTTCTTTTCTCCTCAAGTAAAATATTTTGAGATGTATTCTGAGCAAACTCCAGAGAGAAATAACCCGTGAGTAAGTCATCACCACTGTAAGTGAATACTTTTCATCCTCCAGCCATTACAATGGCCACTGTTGGGCCACATGATTGGACCTTTGGCCCTTAACTCGTGGTTTATAGCCGGACAGGAGGTGTGGATGGTGGGAAGTAGGATGGGGGTGGTGCTCTGCCGTGCAGTTGGCTGGTTAAAAGGGTGTGAACTCATGGAGAAGATTCCTGGGCGCTTGAGTCAACAGCAGCTGTGGCCAAAGAGCCAAAGAGCTTTTTACTATCATCTGGCTTTTCAATGTGAAAAAAGCACGCAGGTGAAAGGAATCAGTGACCATGAAGGACCCAAACACACACACACACACACACACACAAGAGGAAAACACACACGAAACTCCTCATCGAAACCTAAAAGATGCCGATGCACACTCACCTGGACAAGAGATGGTGTAATGAAGTGCGTATGCAGCATTATGCACATAGTTACTCACAAACATAAAAGCGCAAATGCATACCCTGGACACACACACACACACACCCAGACGGGAACAACACAGACACCTGGCTGGCATTGAAACGCAGCTCTGTTTGCATACCTCTCCCTCTCTAATCATCCTTCACACAGCCACAAAGCCACCATTAAAACTAGGAAAACAAAAACACAAAAAAGGGGGCAACAGGCGGTTTCCATCGTTCCTCCACCCATCTCTCTCTTCCACCTTTCCTCCCTTTCTCCATAGCTCTGAGCCAAATGTTTACCTTCCCCCTATGAAAAGAGAGGGATGTGGACAGACACGGTGAGAAAAGAAAGAAATCTGGCTGAGGGGAAGGAAGCCAAGGCCTTTAAAGTCTGCAACAGAGCCGTGACAGAAGCCTCCTAATCTCGGTGTTGTCTTTCGGCCCCCTTTTCTCCCTTCACATCCTGCCAAGTTTGTGTCTGAGTGAGTGTAAGGGAGTAAAAGAGGGGGAGAAACTAGCAGTCGCTGCATGAGCATGTGTTATGCAAGCACTAATGTGTGCACTGGTTCAAGGGAATAATAAAATGGCAAAGTGAGATGGTGTGTGCTTGAGTGAGAAAAGGTAGTGTGTATAAAGAAGGTGCATGTGTGTATTTGTGACCGGAAAGACCATCTTCGAGTTGTGAAACTACAGCTCCTCATCTTCTTCCTTTAGACCCCATTCATGCAGCAAGTTTCAACATAAGCGTGTTTTGTGAAAACATAAATCTGTCTACACTGTTGCATTATGGGCCACGTCTCACTTTTGGGGACTGGAAAGGAAATCTTCATGTTAATCATTAAAGTATGCAGTGGTTACATTCCCAGGGAATAAATGCAAGACCTTGAATGAGATTATGCAGATCTCTGTGTTTGACCCTAAGAGTGTCCAGTCCACATCCTGCAAATGCGTGCCTGTGGTTGCTGTTCTCCACAGACCTTCATGACTACAGTGCCATCTACAGACAAGCCTTTATTAATGATATAGATGGGAAAAAAAGACATTGGTGTCAATGGTTAAAAATAAAAGAGCCTTTTCAACATCTTGCTCACATGGACACAGAGTAGGGATGAGCCCAACCTGAGATCATCTTCCTGTGATTAACAGACATCCCGTGTTACTTCCTGATCTTCCCTCACAGTGACAAAGGAAGCCAAAGAAACCTCAATGAAAGAAACTTGACTACATTGAAAAAAATGTTTGTGTGCCATGATCAAACTGATTGTCGGAAAGCCTCATAACAGTTCTTTAGAGTATTGAGTAAGGTTTGGTTTGAATTGGTCAATTCCCACTCAGTTCTGCTCTCCTGAGTGTTCTGTGTTATATCTCATAGCAGAGGGGTGGATAGTGTTCAGTTCAATGGGTTTAGTGAATAGGTCCGTGCATTTTGCAGATCAGGCTATTTTCCAAGGTTGTGCATAGATTTGAATGAATCTAATGCCTCAGATCTTTAGTTTTGACTCAAGGACGCCCATAAAAAAACACTTTCCTGGAGCTAGTGGCTAGCTCCGGGGAAGGCCTGATGGCTAATGCTACCTGTCAATCAAATCTAATTATTGAGAATTTCAAGCATTTAATTACACCTAAATGTAAGAGTTGTCATGACTGTAAACTAGATCTATTAAACTTAAAATGTTTTTGAATCAGGCTGTAAACTTAGCGCCTCATGATTTTTATCTTGAGAGGCACTATATAAAAGATAGTTTCTTCTTCTAAAAATGTTTATTTCTGCTGTGAAGTTGACATTTTTAACATGGGAGTCAATGAGAATTTGCTCGTTTCTGGTGCCAGCCCCTAGCGGATGATGGTAGAACTGCAATTTTGTCACTTCCTGGTTGGCTTCAGGTCTGGGTCCGTGGGGTTCCCCCTAGAGCTCAGTGTTGTGTCTCATCTTTTCTCTGCCACAGCATCACACATTGAGGTGGCAAAAATCAATTACCCTCAGACTATCAACGGCTGATGGGTAGCTAGTAAAAATTTAAAAGCTGAAGAGGGAAAATGTTTAGTGGTCGGCAGTTTCTTTATGTATGTATTTTTTTTTAACGGTTTCTTGTAGATTAGAATAGAAAACTTTATTTGGGTTTTTTTGAGATACTGATCCTTCAATGTAAAAACTAGTAAAGTTACAAAATAGTATAAAAAACAGTTGGCATCTAAAAACTTGTGGGTGTTAGCTCAGATGGTACTAGGTATCTGATAATCAGGATTAGGGAATAGGGATGAAGATAGGTGGTGACGAGTTTACAGGACAAAGAGAGTGGAGAAAGGGCCAGACGAACTCTTCTGCATGAATGAAACCAGCATGTTCCATTCTTTTTTGGTTCTTGTTTGTGTCGGATTTGAACCTTTTGGTGGGAATTACCTTTCTCCCTGGACCTGAGAGGAAGGTGTTGTTGCCTCAGGTGCAGATAGAGTCCCATCTGCCCTCCTACGTTTCCTTACTTCAGACTTTTCTGCATCTTGTCCCAGGCCCCAGCAAGCCTGGGTCATTTCAGGTTTGAGTTGAATTTTTGGGCCTGTTGAAAACTTCAGCGGGCAATCAGTGTCAGAAAGTCAGTAGGACTGTAGACTCTTAGCCCCCATTTGCACGCACGGTTTGGTTGACAGAAAGTCACGTGAATGCTTCAGCACATGCAGATACTGTTTTGCTCGTTCACATTGCAGAAATGCCTTCTTGCATATTTATCCCTCATTATTTCATCACTTCCTCTCTCATATAACTTTGAAGTGCTCTGTGTTAAGTGTGCATGTGCAGAATGCATGTTTGTGAGTTTTGAAACTAATTGTTCAGAGTCTGTGAGCAACGGACTTCCATTATTCATTTATAGTGTGAACAAGATTCAACCTCTATGCAACATAACTTCCAGGTGCACACTGGATCTTTGAGCCACAGGCCTTCCCTATCCAAGTTTTCTTTGCATTATGAAATTCTATAGAGTACACAAACTTTAGTTGCTACTAAATGGTAAATGGCTTGTATTTGCATAGCACCTTCTTAGGGCTCTACAACCCCCCAAGGCGCTTAACAATACAATCAGTCATCCACCCATTCACATGCTGATGGCAATGAGCTACAATGTAGCCACAGCTGCCCTGGGGTGCACTGACAGAGGCGAGGCCTGTCGTACACAGGCACCACCGGTCGCTCCAACCACCAGCAGCAGGCAAGGTGGGGTAGGTGTCTTGTCCAAGGGCACAACAGCAACATTCTCTGGTGGGAGCTGGGATCAAACCTGCAACCTTCTGATTACTGAACAACCCGCTCTACCTCCTGTGCTACTGCTGCCCACTAGCAAGCCAAAAAATCATTGAGGGGTCACATGGAGGAATAATAAAGTGCAGTTGCCTCATTGATATTGGACGAGTACTGAATTCTCCATGTGGTGGACCAGCTCAGGCTCAGAACTTTCTTGTTTACAGCTGGTAGTCCCACCCCTAGGCACCTCTGACCAACAAGCAGATTAAACATCCCCACATGGGATCTTCTGGTGTTTTTGATCATTTCATTGCCATTGTGGTGATTTGGTAATTGTGTAGAGTGAGATAGTAGCATGAGCACAGCTCTATGAAGTGAAATTTGATTAATTTTAGTAAATCTTAAATTTGTACAAAGGATTTTCTTGGGTAGAACTACATGACATATTAGTAATTTGTTTATAAAACTCACCTTATAATAACAGTTTGGCTTTAGGGTGTAAGAGCACTGACATTCTGAAATAAATTCTCCCTTGTGGTCTTTTTATGGTGCAATTTAACCAAGATCATTTTCATTATTCTTCATTATTTTTGTGGTTAAACAGTAAAAGTGATTGGTATCACAGATTATCCCCTGCAGGCTGAGGAAAGGAACACTTTCTGTGCACCTCAGAAAGACAAATAGCTCCAGTGTGAAATCATTTAGTTCATGTCATGTCTTGCCTAAAGGGGATTACACTTACACACCAAAGGTACAAGACTAAAATGCAGAGTGACAAAGTGTGAAGTCTGGATCTGATTAAGAGAGAAGCTTCTCTCTCTCTCATGCACACACACACACAAAATAAAGATGGAGACGGATAGAGGTCGAGAGAGCTAACAATCTGTGGGAACACGCTGCTGAATAATTACCACTGACATCAGAATAGTTTTCTTTAGCTCTCTGAAGTGGCAGAGCTCATTTGTACAGCCTGAAGCACAGCACAAGTGAGTGCTTGTGAATGAGTAGAAGAGAGAAAGTAACAGGAAGTAAGATTAACAGAGGAATAAGAAAAACATCTTTATATTGAGAATTGTTTAATATGCTAAAACAGACATATTCCTTACTGGTATGTGAGAAATGGTCCCACAGATCTCCCACTGTATATCTGTGTTTGTACATAAGGAAAGGATTATACTGATTTAGTCTTCTCCGAGTCAACCTGTGACACTATGACAGCTCAGGCCGCCCCAGGGAGCCATTTCTCTCTAGGTGGACCTTAAAAAACAGGAAACGACTTCCCACTGGAGCACAGAAGAGGATAAGCCCTACTGACGCTGTACAAAACTTCACCCACCAACACACGCAAACTAAGTGCCAGAATGTTGCGTGCACAGGGCCAGAACACACACACAGTCACACCTGAGCTCTCTTGAATAGGTACTATTCAACACCCTGACAACAGGGGACAATAGAGGCAAAAACGCCAGTCTTCTTAGAAAGAATAGACCTGTCTGAACACATCAGGCTTCCTCGCCACCCGCTTCATTGCAAGAGTTTCTCCGAGCTGCAGTGACTTCAGGTGATATCATGTTCCGATACGGATACACTTCTCTTTGTCTTCACTTGCAGCTGTTTTGTAACAGATTTAAGGGTGAAAAAAGAAAAGTCTCATTGCTAAAGTCACATCCGGCATGGCAGAATGTGGAAGCTACAGCAGAGGGCAGTACGCTGCATTAGTTCAAACAGGACTTGGTGATGTTATTGCGGCATCTGTCTGTTGACCTTTACGTGTTTAAGCTAGTAAACGGAGGTATTCTTTTGTGCGCAACTAAATCCCAGTTTATCTTTGTAAATTGAACAGGTGCTGTCTGCTGCTTGGTGAGAGTCACATCAGAGCCTTTGGGTAAAAGCTAGTAAGGCTTAAAGCCTGCAGGGTTTTCTGCTGGATTACAGGCCTTAGTACTAATAAATCACAAACACAGAAATCAGTGCAAGTGTATTCAATCACAATATATGTAGTAAGGTAGCAAACTGAGCCAGAAACAGACAACTCATAAGCCATTTATAATCATTAATCTGATCAACAGGCCTTATGGACAGATTATTTTAATGCTTTATTTGATTTTTAGTTTGAAAAAAGGCCAGTTGGCTTTACTCTTTAACATACAGCACATAACAGCACATCTTTGGCTTAGGTACATTTAACTAATCATGTTTGTTAATGATGTTTGAAACCCATGTATAATCTGACTGGTGAGTCCGTTTAGTAAGTGGGAATCATAAATATGTCCACAGAGAAGACAGCAGGCATGTTTGCTTCTTTTAGAGTCTTCATGAGAGCGATTGAGTATCTGTGCAGTGGTTTAAGGAGGAGGGAAGGGAATCTCCATAGAGGAGATGGAGTGTCTGAAGGAGGGAGGAGGCTTGAAGATGGGAGACCTCCATGCAGAACTCTGGGTGTCTGACAACTCCAGGGTCAAAGGTGTTCCTTGGAAACGGCTAGAAGGAAACAGAAAGACAGTTTAACTATATTCTTCCGGCCATCCGAAGGAAACTCATTCAGTATGTATAATGTTACGATTGATACAAGGTTCCTCTTTCTGTCTGAAGTTTGACTTAGAGAACAACAAAACAAGAAAACAGCAACATAAACTGGATTCATTCTATCTGTTAAAACCAAATCAATAAAATAACATGTCTTTATTTTAAAGCCACACACACACACACACACACACACACACACACACACACACACACACACACACACACACACACACACACACCATGACTCTAGAAAAGAAAACCATCAAAGTCTAAACTAGTGTTTCTCAATCCTGGTCCTGGATGGCTGGTATCCAGCATGTTTTAGTTTTAACTCTGTTTCAACACACCTGATTTTAATCAGCAGGTGATTAACAGGCTTCTGCAGAGCCTGATGAGCTGCTGCACAGGTGATTCATTCACTAAACCAAGTGTGCTGGAGCAGAAAAACCACTAAAACGTGCTGGATACCAGAACACCTGCCCTCCAGGACCAGGATTGAGAACCAGCGGTCTAAACCAGTGACGTGTTTGATGTTTGCACATGTTGCTTATTTTAAACTTTAACAACTTTTTTTGCTAATTAAGTCAAACTGAACTGAGCTTACAAAAAGCAAAACCAAGAGAGAACAGTATATCGTATGAACTCTTAAAGTGTAGTTTGTACTACAGCTGCTACTCAGACACGTGCCCAGCGTTTCCCACTCAGAAATCATCTGCATCATAATAATGCATTTAAGGAATGAACTTTCTCACCTGATGGTGGCTGACTGAGCAGAGTGGGTGGTAGACAAGTTCTGGCTTGATGGTCTGTGAGAGATGGTGTCTAAACATAACACCAGACAACATCCATATTTAATGCTTTACACAAAGCCAAACAAATGCTTACAATGGTTTCATGAATGACACAACACCTCTACATCATTACACGGATATTTATAAACCATTACATATTTCTCCATCCACCGCGGAAGTGTCATTTGGATAATGCTCCAGGCAGACAAGATAAATGAGTGAATCATCTTCACACAATCACATGAACCTGTTGCTACGAAACATGTCAGAACACCTGGAGCATGTACACACAGCTCTGTTGCTGTTAGCTAAGATGGATAGTACACGCCACCAGGAAAAACTAAACAAAACAGCATTTAGATCCAACATTTTATAAGTAGCTCAAAAGTTCTACTTGGATTTTAAATAATAAAGGTTTTACAGAAATAGTTCCAATTATAACTAACACCAAGTATCTCAAAAGACTGAAAAGCTTAAAGAAAAGCACCGTTTAATAATTCATGATGGTCAGCTGTTGATTTTCCAAGTCTTAAAGGAGTTTTTGAAGATTATTTGGTGCTTGTAGTGTTTGGATGAACTTGTGATTTAATATATTACACTTGTATCTCTACACTGATGTAAAGAAACTCCAAAACATCTGTTTGATGACAGACAAGAGAACAGCCCATACCCATCCTTCCCTTGGGAGGCTTGATAATTGACAGTCTGGGTGCAGAGTTGGGCTGAAACACAAATAAAACAGAAAACTAGCTGACTACACAAAAAAAGCCTTCATCCTTTATGGACCAGATTCCTAAAGTAAATATCAGGATGCTATAAAATCGTAACACATCTCTTTCAACACAACAAAAGTCTGTGGGTGAAATAATGGCACCTACTTTCCTGAACAGACTCCTTTCATCCACCTCCATGCTCTCACTGCTGCCAGACAGGAAAGCACACTTCATTAGTTCTGTTGGGTTCTGCTGAATGAACACCACAGTGGTGCCTTAACGGCTTCCTTTAAGGCACCAAACGTCAGCAGTGTGACAGCAGCGCTTATTTGTTTCAAAGTGAGGTCTTACTATAATACACTTTCAAAGCTGCATCAAAGAAATGCTGCAGAAAAGGTGATTTAAACCAGAGAAGAGGCAGGTAAGTGAAACGTGATGCAACAGGGCTGAGTTCAGTCACTAGAAATTCCAAAGATGCTAATCCATCTGATTAGCAGAGAAAAGTGTCGTTTTTAGAATCATTCACGCAACAAAAATGTTGACCATCGATGCATTTAATATGTTTTAAATGAAAACATATACCTAAGGTTTCAGATTATATCTCAAGGATCGGGGCTTTAAACAACACAAAAAGTTCACATTTACAATCAAATTACTGAAATTCAGTGAAACTACTAACAATTTCAATCACGTTTCACAGCTGTTTTCAGTAGCAGTAATCATTTATACCAAATAAACTGATGCTTAGTGTATATTTTTTAAATAAAAACTAATCTGACTCTGTTGCACATGGGCCTCACATCTGCTATCAATCATCTGTACCGCTTTAGCTCACTGTTAGCATCCAAAGCCACACTGGATTAAAAAAAGAGAGAAAAATAACATTGGGACTAATACATTTCAGCACCTAATCAATCCTGCCAGTGGTGGATAGGAAACTCAATAGGAATTCTAAACTAAACCAAAGCAAAGATGAGATTATTGAGCTGTGGGGCTGTGTGTAGATAGCCACAGGGCAGGGCAAAGCTAAACACAGTTAAAGCTAACATAAGACACTGGGTTTGACCTCCAGATGTAACGTTTAGCACAGTGAAATACCTCCTCTGTTTTGTTTTTTCAAGTGGACTGACGTAAAACAACGGACAAATGAGGAAAATACATCAAAGCATGAGTTGGGCTGAAGGGGTTTTCATCCAAAAGATTTACAGAAAGAAAATGACTTAATTATATAAATAAAGACCAAATACTCACATATTAGAGGCTGATAAGTGTCGAGAGAGGGAAACCGGTGCGTTAAACGGGATCTGGACTAAATCCAAACAAAAAAAATGAATTATTTATAAATATTCAGTGCTTTAGAAGTAGATGCACAACAGAGGTATGCCAGTTATATGGATATTCAATGACACAAATGAACCAGGATCTAATGGATGCTAGGTTTTATGATACATACCTGTCTGAGTGCCTGAGTGGTTAAACATTAAAACATTATTTTTATATAATAATTAAGAATCTGGATGATTAAAGGGGACATTTTATGACTTTTGTTAAGTTATAATAGTTCTATAGTCTATACAAAGCATGTTTATTTAGTTCTTCACACAAAATCCCTCTCACATGAAGTAGTTTCAGCAGTTTTATTCTTGACAGTTTCAGTACCTTCCAGAATGAGCCGTTCCAGGACTCTGCCACTTTAAAAAAACAAGCTGGAGTTTCCCACGTCCACCCATCTCAGGCTGCTATAAGCTGAGAAGCTCTGATATCCAGGAGGGGCTCAGAGTAGAGCTGCTGCTCCTACAGCAGCAGCAGCTTTCTCTTGCACGTGAGAGGTGGTTCGACGCTAATTTTGACTTTTTGAAACGCTTATTTAAGGTACATAATTCATAAAACATAACACTGACAGAAAACGGATGGACATGTTTTTTTCCATGTTTGGAGTGTTTATAGAGGCAGTAGAGACCCACATAGCAGCACAAAAGGATGCAAAAGGTGGGTTTCGCATAGTATGTCCCCTTTAAAATTCCTTATGTGTGATCGATTACTTATGTGTGTGATCCAAATGATCAGACTAACCTGACATCTGGCCCTGTGGAGCGCGGGGATGGAGGCTGATCTTAGAAACAGACGATGGCTTGGCACTGTGGGAGAGGGGTAATTCATGTTAAATGATTATAACACATCAGTGTTTACAGTAGCAGAGTTGACGGTTCAAATCCAATAATAAGGCAAGTGGTTAAAGACACATGTAGCTTTATAACCATGGCATTTAGAAGAACCTTTAAAACATTCTGACTTATTTAGGTCAATATTTATAGAGGAAAAGAATAGGAGTAACAAAGCTGAACTGTACCAATAAAATGTAACATTTGGTTAAAAATGCATTAAAATGCTTCTTAATTCACACTTTTATTGTATTCAATAACTTTCATTTAAATTGCATTTGATTAAAAAGTGCACTGTTTAAGTGTCCTGCGCTATTTTGAATCAGTTCTTATTGCACCAGTTCGTGTGTCATGGGTGACACCTAGTGAGCTTCTTGTAAAGGTTTCTTTGAGAAAAGCAGCAGCAATACATTTTAAATAAACGCTTTACATTTTTCAGGACTGTTTAGTTTGTGAAACAACAGAGAGAGAGAGTAACCATCTGAAGAGTAGCTGCTGAAGCAATAAAAACAAGCTATTTGGTATGAATGTAATACTAGTCCAGACAGACCGTACCATTGTTGCTGGAGAGAGTTTTCCAGCTCAGCAATGTAGGCACTTTGTTCATTCAGTTTACTTTAAAAGAAAAAGAAAAAAATAGATTTGGTAAGCTTAGAGGGATGTACTGAATATAAATGAATATTTTACAAACATAGGACTTTTTCCTACTTTGTCATGCACTGCATCTCCTGCTTCATTTTGACACATGTCTCCTCCAGTTTCTCATTCTGTAATAACCAGACATGTTTTTAACACAGCAAACCCATTTTAACAACATTTAAGAAACATATTAAAAATGAATTCAGACTACTATGACAACAACAAAATAACGTCTCCCACTTTTTGCTGGTAGTAGTTCAGCAGCCTCTTCTGATGTCTCGCTTGGAACACTATTACCTGAGAAAAGTTAGAAAACAGTCTGCACTTCAATACATAAACACTGCATAAACGTCTTTATGACCTATTTTTTAGGGAAATCTGCTATAATTTGATTCAGCAGAATGGCAATCTGAACAGTACTGTATTCAGTAGGAATACAAGTCATGAGGAAGGAATGAAAAAGGAACTTGCTTTGCTGATTTCTGTTGAATTTTTGGATACCAACGTTCTGATGTCGCTAAACAAGGCCTTCACATCAGACCTGCTCTGCAACAAAGACAATAACATGGTTGTGATGACTGTGGAACAACAGGAGGTCAGTATTTTAGCAATTAGAGGATGTTCTTTAATGAAGTAAAAAGAGGCTTACTTTATCACACAGGGGTGACAATTGGCACTTGGCACTGCAAATTAAACATATGCCTTGCTTGTCTGAAAAATAAAGATGAAAAAATTACATAATTCCAAATTGGGAATAAGATTCAGAAACTCTCTAGGTTTCAGAAAATGAAATGCTGAGGCATTACTCTAAATAATAATAATACTATATGGAGCTTATGATCAGTTTTTCCTAAAGTGGAATGAAAAGACCTCCAAAAATATTCTAATTCCCACTGGCAGTGATAAATAATGAATAATAATGTCTTAAACTAAAACTAAATAGAAAACAGTGAAAACTCTGAGGTTAATTGGATTGTAACAACTTTTCCGCAGTTTCCCTGTCTGCCCAATAGATGTCCCTGTTTATTCACGCTGTATGATGAAAAGTGCACAAGACAGGAGGATTGTTTCGTTGCTCAAATACCATCGTCATTAACATAAATTGTATTGAATAGATGCGTTTTCTACCTTTCTGGTAACAGACGCTACAGATGACATGGCCGCAGGAGCTGACAGCCAGTTTGCGGTCTGCGCTCGGGGAAGAAAAGCAGGAATTGCAGCAGATCCAGAGAGACATCTTTAAACCTGAAAGTAAATACCAATTAAGCTAATTACTTTGTATTTGCTGCTGTGTTTCTTGAGGTAACAAAAAAAGTTAATTGTCAGAGTATGCAGAGTTTGATGTTTAATAATGCCTTAGTTTATGTAGAAAGAGTTATTAAAAGGGGAAGTTCCCCAAGAGTTGGTTAACTAATGTTAACTTGTACTACTGTCTCTGAAGCTAACCGCTACTTTAGCATATAGCTAACTAGCGTTCCCTTTCCAAAAGATTTATACAATATTATAATAATCAATGTATTCAATCACCTATTATAGACTTAATTTTACCTGTTTGTTGAATTTTAGTTCATAAACAAAATGCCAACTCGAATTATCACTCAAACGTTTACATATTTCTTTTTTTTAGAATTATGTTTATGAACAAAATAAAAACGGTGAAACTTATATTTCTTCTTCTGTGGTGGTTCACGATTAGCAGCTAGCTTAAAGTGCGCGTTAGCCCACAGGTGCTTAAACTAGTCAACAAAAACCGACAAAAACATCTTTGTCCTTATTTTGTTCAACAAATAGCTGAATATTAGATGTTTAGTTGTGATGTAACAGTACATATTTTGTTAATTTTAGCACCAAATTGAGTTTCCAGTTATAGCAAAAGTGTCAGCACTTTACAACAACATTCTATTACACAAAAATCAATCATTTGTTTTCTGGTTACAAACAGATCAGAAACAGTTTTTTTTCTTCCAAATTTATTTTGTCAGCCATCCATGGTCTTAAAATATGAAACCTCCATGTCAAAACATATTTTATTTATAGGTCTAAACTTTCTGGTTACAATAATGTTGGCACTGGGATAACCAAAACAAGCAAAGAGACAACTAGAAGGTATGTCTTTGAATGGCTGGAGTTCATTTTCACACCAGTTTCTTGGCTATGAAAAAGTCTTTGAGTCGTTTGATCTGCCAGAAGCACACAGACAGCAGAATGATGGTCTGCACCACGGCCCACCACAGAACTTTGCCGTTGGTTTCTTCACTGATCTCACGGAATACCTCCTCCTTTTCCTAAATGTTCAAATGGAGCACAAACAGGAGACAAGGGCACCATCAACACATGGTTTTGTCTAAATATACAGACTACCAGACATCAACTTTGGACTATTTAGACTTTGGCTTTTTTTGCGTCAAGAGCAGATAGAGGTACTTACGTCCTTTATTTAGAAAAAGGATGTATTTGCATCTCATTCAACAGTGTATGGCGAACTGCCCCCTTGACAGACATCCGTAGCGGTGAGGACATCACGTTGACAATGGGTCCCCACTATAATTCCAGTTTTTAATAATGTGTTGGACAGTTCTTAACCTAATTTTAGTAGTTTCTGCAATCTCATCTCCTTACATGTTTTCTCTGCTTGATGCATGCAAATGATCTGACCCTTCTCAAACAGATGAACATCTTTTCCATGACCACGAGATGTGTCTTTCAACATGGTTGTTTAAGAAATGAGAAGCAACTCATTGCACCAGTTGAGGTGAATAACTTGTTGCCAGTAATTATCCAGTACAAGGCTTGTTAAATGTCTTGCCTAAAGGTTAAGTTAAATCCAGGTGCCGACTTTTTTTTTGGGCCAGGCAGTGTATAAAGAATGGCTTGTGAGGCTAATGTTGAAGCCAAAGTCAGGCTGGTATACAGCTGACAGCCCAACAACATAAATTAATATTATGGTAAAACCAGGTCAGAAAGTAAGGAAAAACTAAAATCCATCATTAATTCAGTCAGTCTGGAAAATTGCAAAAACTTTGAATGTCTCCCCAAGTGCAGTCGCATACACTGTCAAACCACCCTGTCAAGCACTACGGTTAAGGCTAAGTCTGATACATCCCATAATCCCATAATGTTTCTGCCTAAGACCAAACACTGTTTAAGATGTGATATGGGACTTATGATCAGTTTTTACCAAAGTGGAATGAAAAGACCTTCCACAAAAATCGTTCAGCCCTGTTTTTGAGTAGTATTTTGTCTTTTTGTGGTTAAAAATTGAAAATGTACGGTGTCCTGCATTTACAATCCATCACAAAACATATTATGTTGATGTTTTGTGATTACCCTACCTCTCAGCTATTGGTAGGCACCCTCAGACTCTGATTTAGTATCAATCAGATACAGATAATTAGATAGATGTTCATAATGCACCATGAACAGTCTAATAATGGGATTGCTTTGTCAAGTCAAAAATGTAATATGTACCCTTTGATAGTCCTGATGCCTGGTGATGAACTTCATCTGATCAATGAGGTGTGTGAGACTGTTCTCAAGAGTCTGCAGGTTGTCTTTTGTCCTGTCAATGTTGGGATCAATGGAGTGTTCTCCCATCTGGACGTCCAAATGTAGCTTCTGTGCAGCAGAATTAGAAAAAAAGAATGTCAGTCTCATCAATTTTTATTCTATATGCTTCTCTGAACTAATATTATTTTGCATTATGTCCACAGATCTCACCAGCTTTTCTCCAGCAAAGACAGAAAACCTTGTGGAGTTGGTTTGGAAGCAAATGTAGTGCTGACCAGAGGCATGAGCAGTGAAGGTGAATTTGCCATTTTTTCCAAAGCGTTTGGACATTACAACCTAAAGAGGAGGAAAGATACTTGCATAATGATTTCTTAAATTAGAAATGTAGCTGTGTCTTATTTTTCATCCTTCAAAAGCCAAGGAAGAGGAAATTATGCACTTGACCCCATTTTCTGGATCTCTGACTGTCGCAGTGACACCAAGGTGAGGGGAGTGGCTGAGGCTGTTCCGGTCCCAGGGCTCCAACAGGAAGTAACCTGAAGGTAGGAGAGCTACTTTAGTCCAGACAAAAAACTCACCCCTCTGGTCATTTAACCCAGAAGCTTTAAAGAGCAGGTTCACAGAGAAACCATTTTTTTTACTTTTTCATGCGCTCTCACGTCACACCTCCAGGTTCTCATGCTGATAAATAATCATCAGTTCATCTCTGAGCGACACGTTGCATCGTGCAGCTGTACACGCTCTCCTATGGCTCCGCTGGACAGGGCTAAATTATATGCAGCAGGTTGTAAAAGTTCACTACAACATAGAAGTTTATATGTTTATATTTATTTTATATTACGGATGTTTGCACTGTATATCTCTTTTTGTCAGTATTTTGCAGTATTTGTTTGATCAAATTGGGTCTGTTTTGGTTAGGCTTAAATAAGTTAAACTTTAGCCTAGACCCTTTTGGTTATTAACTATGAGTAAGTGTGTTGGCTCTTTTACACGAGGAATCAGGAATTGTTTTTGTGATTAACTTGTTTATTTCTTATTACATTTATTTTAATTGTCCTCTGATTTGATTGTGCCCTGTGCAATTTTATGACTAACTAACTAACTGAATAAATGAAAAAAATAAATAAATTCAACGTTAATTAAAAACCGTCTTAAATAATTGAGATTTCAATTTCAGTCAAAATAATTGTGATTATCATTTTTGCCATAATCGAGCAGCCCTAATTACCAGCATTAGCGTCTAATAGAAAATAGACCTTTAAATAGAAAGTTGACCTTTAAACACTCAAAAACTCACAAGAATGTGCATTTTTGCTTGATATCCACTAACAACAGATCTTTGCACTCATTAAACATTTGGAGAGTTGTAGGAAAGCTATGTGAGAATTTTGGTGTCGAATAACGATTAAGATCTGTAGATGTTAACTGGAAAGTCATGGTTTGGACACAGTTCAGTCAGGATGTCTCAGCAGAATCAGCCTTAGATTGATCAGCTGAGCTCTCTCTAAGGCAGGAATCGGTCATAGTTAATACAATGTCCTCAGCAACACACTTGTTCTCATAACACGGTAACATTCTGAGGTTTTCTGGGACCGTATGATATTAACTCACCAGGACCTTGACAGACATACCACTACACACTGCCAGGTAAATGTATATAACTTTACTGTATAACTAAACAGACAACCTTAGACATAGCATCACATTTATTACTACAGTTGAGGACAGGATTTAAACTCCAGAGGACGATTCCTTGTAGAGGACTTACCTGTTACTAGCATGTCTTCTGGAATCTCCTCAATGATACACTTTTGCTCCTGCTCACCTAGATCAAAATACATGGCTGCTGCCAGCATCAGGTAACACTGGAGGTGGAAACCTACTCCCTGGAAACTCATTTTAGATCAACTGTGCAAGATTACACTTGACAGTGACTAAATGTTCCAAGTCAATGTTCAGTTGTTGTTTTTTTCTGACCAAGCGTTTAAGTACCACAGCACATATTTAACGTGGAAGGTTAGGCAACGGTTTGAGTGTGAGAAACTAACAGGTGCTACTTTGTGTGACGAGACACTCTGGTTGTTTTGTGACTGGCTGACTATGGAGCCAATAGCAAAGTTGGACTACACATTAAATATTCAGCAATCTTTCTTTTCCAAAACATAAATGATATATTTTGAGTTTAATGTGGAAGTAAAAATAACAAACTGTGAGGCTCATTGTATTAGTTATGTGGCTACAGAGGGTTTATTAACTATTAAACATAAGGTGAATTATGCTGAACTATGATCTTAAGTAAAGCAACAAACCCAAGCAGGTGAGTGTTCTCTTATTGTCCTCAAGAGGAATCCTAATTGTGACTGATGTATGGAAGAGTCTGCACATTTGTGAAAACTGTCTGCTCTAAAGTTTTTACCATATGACAAGAAGAGGTTGCACAAAATGTAAACTCCTACACAGAATGAACCCTGATGTAATTCAGCATCTGTGAAAACCTGAAGTGAAGAATCAGATTTTCGTTTCCACCCACGTTTCAGTACTGTGACTAGAGAGTGTCAAAAGTAAATCAAGAAATTTTTCATCTTTTGTTTAGGGCTGAAACGAATACTCGAAAAATTCGATTAAATCGATTATAAAAAATGTTCGATTTATATTTTTTAAGTCAACACTTCGTTTTTATCACTTCCGGTTTGTACAATCTACTTCTGGTGTGACCTGCTGGTTACAAGCGCGCTTGTTCTGCATCTGCAACAGACCATACAGTTAGCAGAATGAGCAACAGCCGAATGCAAAGAGGATGACAACACCCAGCGATAACAGCAAAAAGTTTTCAAAGTGTGGAAGTATTTTAAACTCAAGCAGATTGACAAGACCACTAGTGTCACACTAAGCTAGCATCGTGCTAGCGTTTCACAACAGCACAACTTCCACATCCCAGAATCTCAGCACAGAGAATCCAGGTTCTTCAAGCATCAGCTGTGGCTCTAAGACAAGGTGTGTGATCTAGAGTTTAAATGAAGATGAATTGAGTATCTCCAGCTATGCTAACTGAAACTGAGAATCATTTAGCTGCTACTAAAAGCCAACAGGTGTGTTTTTTCTTTTTTTTCTCTGTGCTTTATTGCAAGTCAGCATGAGGCTAAACTGTTTCCTTGTCAGCTTATTTAAAAACCCCATATGTTTTTGATTTTCGGTTCTATTTGTTTGGAACATTGCAGTTTTATTTTTATTGCAGAAAAAAAAAAAATCACACTTGTGATCAAATCTTATTTGATGGATATTTACCATTTAATTTGTTAGTAAAATAATCACCACTGTTAGCTGGTTAAATAAATTTCTTCTATGTTTCAGGAATGGGCTTCATTTGACAGATTGGCCCGGGTAAATCCATCCTTCTCAGCTGAAAATGCTCCAGAGTTAACAGGCAGCCAATTAAAGGTGCTATAACTAATCCGCAAACAAGTTAGGCCCAGCTAGCTAGCTTATACAAGCACTTTCCCAGAACTCTCACCCGTCCCGTCAGTTTTCTGTAACTGATATATTAAACCACTTTCACATCTGGGTCAGTACGTTCAGTGTTGGCTAACATCGGTTCGGGCTCATACGGGCGGTTTTTATTCAGGCGGGAATTTCAGTGTCACCTCGATCCCAGTCAGACTGCCGAGGGTGAAATAAATGGCGCTTACACACTAGCACCGGGTCGGCTCCGATCGGTCGGCCTCAGTCAACCCCGGCCCGCCAGGTTGTTTACACACGTCGTCCAGGACAACCTTTGGAATGCGGACGTGATAGGCGGTCTCAGAAATGCACACAAAAAATTAGCGCAAATATATCAGTGATGTCTGAGCGCATCTCCGAGCATGTGGGCAGGTCAAAGGAGTGCAGAGAAGTCTGTGCGGTGTCTTCCTTATTAAACAAAGGCTGTGTGGCAGCACTGTGTCAGTGTGTGTGCACGCATTCCGCTCATCACAGCAGACGGAAACAGATAAAAGCTTCAGTCAGAGGCTTGTTAACTCTTCCACATTCAGAGTGATTATGAAGCGCACAGTCAGCTGCAGTCAGGTCCTTTTCGGTACGAAAGCAATGATTGGCTGAGGTTTTTAGACAAATGCGAGAGAACCACTTTATTAATTTTTTTCGTTTTTTTTTATCTCCACAATATTTTTATAGCTATACAGTAGAACGTTGTTAAGAGGCATGAAAAAAAAACGTTAAAAGCTAACTTTGTTTTCCTAATTCAGTATTGCAGGGTGTGTTCCAACTACAGGGGGATCACACTCCTGAGCCTCCCTGGTAAGGTCTATTCAGGGGTTCTGGAGAGGAGGGTCCGTCGGATAGTCGAACCTCGGATACAGGAGGAGCAATGCGGTTTTCGTCCTGGCCGTGGAACACTGGACCAGCTCTATACCCATGGGGGAGTCCTGGAGGGTGCGTGGGAGTTCGCCCAACCAATCTACATGTGTTTTGTGGATTTGGAGAAGGCGTTCGACCGAGTCCCTCGGGGGGCCCTGTGGGGGGCCCTGTGGGGGGTACCCTGGGAGTATGGGGTACCAGGCCCCTTGATACGGGCTGTTAGGTCCCTGTACGACCAGTGTCAGAGCTTGGTCCGCATTGCCGGCAGTAAGTTGGGCTCGTTTCCAGTGAGAGTTGGACTCCGCCAAGGCTGCCCTTTGTCACCGATTCTGTTCATAACTTTTATGGACAGGATTTCTAGGTGCAGCCAAGGTGGTGAGGGGATCCGTTTTGGTGGCCTAAGGATCAGGTCCTGTTGGCTTCGTCAGAACGTGATCTCCGGCTTTCGCTGGAGCAGTTCGCAGCCGGGTGTGAAGCAGCTGGCAAGAGTATGCAGGCAGTACCTGGAGGATGAAGGAATTGAAACAATGGAATGGCCTTCACGATCCCCTGACGTAAACCCAATAGAACATCTGTGGGACATTATGTTTCGGTCCATTAGGCGGCGCCAGGTGGCTCCTCAGACTGTACAAGAGCTCAGGGATGCCCTCACACAGATCTGGGAGGAAATGCCACAAGACACCATCCGTTGTCTCATTAGGAGCATGCCCCGACGTTGTCAAGCAAGCACACAAGCTCGTGGGGGCCACACAAGATACTGAAAAGCATTTTGAGTTGCAGAAATTAAGTTTTTGAAATAATGGACTAGCCTGCCACATCTTCATTTCACTCTGATTTTAGGGTGTCTACACAATTGAGTCCTCTGTAGGCTGAAAACTTATTTCCATTAAAAGACTTGGCATCCTTTTGTTCCTAAGACATTGCCCTGTCGTTATTTGTATAGATATCCAACTTCATATTGAGATCTGATGCATCTAATGTGTTTCTTTAAAGTGTTCCTTTAATTTTTGTGAGCAGTGTATATAGACAACATGACGTGAATATAATAATTGTAAAACAATGTGTTTTAGCTCTGTTAGCCGGCTAGAAGTGTGTGTTCTCAAATGAGAGGCATTGGTTCACATAATCACAGAAGTAGGGGGAGGGGCTTAGGGTGCAATGCGTTTTTCCCGCCTCTAGATGGTGCCCTGAGAAAGAAAATCTGTATTTGTGTTTTAGATCATTCCGTCCAAATCATAATAATTATAATTGCACTTATGATCATATTTGTTTGTAGAACATTTAGTTTCAGCATAGGCTTCAGGCTTTGATAAACTACAAGTTAGTTAAATACGTAGTTTCTGGTTTGATAATAACCTAATAACCATTTCAACTGTAATCTGTCATTCATCTGTTAGTTCATGCTCTATGTTATTCTATAAGAAACTCCTTTTTGTTTGATTTAGTGATTATTTTTGTCATCTTGAAAATTGTCTTTTGGTGTCATTATACAGAATATTTTTTTACATTTTCTAATATACCTTGAACTTTTTCTGCTTATCAGAAATGAAGAAAGTCCCTCATATATCAGATGTTAAGATGCAACCGTTTAATAATCTGTATTAGATGTATAGATGGAGAGAAGAGGTACTTTTTGTATATGCAGCTGTGGATCTCAAAGCTCTGTCACATTTGAAGTATTTCAGTGTAAACATTTGGTGAACAACTTTGTATTGTTGGAGAGCACCTTTATTTTTTATGAGCATCACCTCATCAGCGTGTTTCCTGTCCAGATCCGGGGTTTGAATCCACGCCATTAAGCTCAATGTTGAGTTTCTGCAGCCAGTTTCATCCTGCAGGATTACAAATACTGGCTCGGAAACTGTGTAACTGAGCCCAAATGTGTCATTTATATTTAAGAGATGCTAAAAACGAAATACAACGTGTTTAAAATAATGATTTGATAAAAGTTAAACTGCTTGTGATACATACTCCACCCCCCTTCACAAAATAAAAGTGACTATTTAATTTGATACATTTACAGTTTATTCAATTCTTACATAAAACATTTAGTTTTGTACATTTCTAAAAAAATTTTCCACAAAACCTATGCTCGTGTAAAACGAATATCTCAATAACATATAGGAGTACACATTTGGCTCAATACATACTGTACATGACAGGTTAGCATCCTGTCAATAAATATAGTCCTTTTGTTTGAGGAGAACAACCTCAGTTAGTCCGGTGGGGCAGCATGTGGATGCATCTTGTCACTTTTCGGATTGGGTTTTTCAAAAACGATGATATTTGAAATGAAAGTTATTAGCCTTAGAAATTAAAACATAATGCATTGCATTGCATTTTAATAACAGCTTTGCTCTTCTACTAGTTTATTTGATAAGCTGCCAAAACTAAATTGGTGTCTAATTGCTGCTTGGCAAAACTACACCTCTTCAGCACTGTCACAGCTATCAAAACGACTTCAGGTGAGAAATCTATCACAGGGTTACTCTCTCCGTGGTAGCACTATAGTTGATGTAACAGATTTGCATAGAGAAGGGGTAGGGCCAGTGAGAGGAAATACAATTTAATCTCTTCATTTTAAGCCTCATGTGAATATACAGCAGACCGTTTACTGTTCTTAGACCGTCTTCGTCCCTTCCTTCCTTTTCTAGATTTCTTGTCTTTTGTCTTTCGTCTCTCCTTCTTCTCTTTCTTCTCCCTCCTGTCCCGGCCTAGTCATAAACAGTTGTCTGGGAAGCACTTCCTCTCCTCCTCCAGCAGGGGGCAGGTTGCTCCATTGTTGGCTGGGTGCATTATGATGTAACGTGTGCGGTGCTGCACACCTGAGTCTCCACACTTGCCTTTGCACAATCCCCAGGGAGACCACACTGACACCTCACAGTCCAGAGGTGTATCTGTACACAGAGAAACATTGTAATTATGAGTTTTTTTTTCATTTCGATCAATGGAATTCTTAGGTTTTTATATTTTAAAATATGCATTTTTGGTTAAAGGCATTGCAAGCTTACTCTTTCTATTTCTTTGTAAGAGTTTAAATAAACAAAATCAGTGGAATAAATTTTTTTTCAGCAATAGAAAACCTACTGGTCTTCAGCTGCTATTTGTCTAGAAGTGCAAATAAGGACTTACAGTAAATGCTGGCTAACGACATGTTCAGGTCCTCGTAAACGCCAAAGTTCTTGTAATGAATTCTTGGCAGTTGGTGTGCAACAGGAGTTACTTTAAAGAGTTTTATTGAATTTCTGCTAATAATGCTTTATTTTGCCAGCATAAATCTGACCCATTCTTAACAACTTTAGACTAAATTTATCTGTTGCCTACATCACCTCATTTTCTTAAATATTTAATAGATATTGTAAACATTTAAATCTCATATTCCTTCTTGCTTTGCTCTCCATTTTACTAAAACACCATGAACTCGCCTCGCTACGTCAGCCAAGCGGGATGCGAGTTTAACTGATGTGTAGCAGTTGTGGGTTAAGAAGTAGAAAAGCAGAAGGATCGGAGGCGGTACGGAAAGTGCAAGGATGGATGGATGCAGGGATTGAACCTGAATGTCAAGTCAAGGCTGATTTTTAACATTTTCCTTCTTCCTGTGTGTCCGTTAGTGACACATGTAAAAAATCAAAAGTTGACAAAACACTAGGAGGAGCAGAGCTGATTCAGATTCATCCATGTTTTATTTGTCAGATAAAAGCTACGGCAGGTGATTGCTTATTAAGAGGAAGAGCTTTTGTATGGGCTTTAGGGAGAACGAGATAATTAATTGAAGGAGAAAGGAAAAATAAACAGATGGTGGAACAGGATGGAGCACCAGCGTGCAGGGCAGGAAACCCCAACAGATTACTGGCAACGCTCTGTTGTTTGTTCATAGGTAGTCAAGGGAACGGGTTGTGTTCTGTAATGCTGACTCAAACCTTTACCTGTCATCCTAAGTGCTAAGTTTAATTAAAGTACTGTGTGCTCCTTTGATTTCTGTTTCTCATTTTTAAAACATTTTACTGCTTAGATCAGCTGTTTAGAGTCAATGTGGTGATTTGTGTTTTCACGAAAAGCTTCAGATGAAGTTTGATTTCATTTACCAACTTATTCTCCAAGGAACAAGAGCTTAAATTGTCCAGTGGAACGAAGCTCCATCTTTTAGATGCTAGATTGTGAGTCCCATTTAGTCGCTTCTGTACATAAGTGTCACACATTCTTCCAATTCAATTCAGTATATTTATACAGCGCCATCACAACAACAGTCGACTCAAGGCACTTACTAAGCAAGCATGTAGCGACAGTGGAGAAGAAAACTCCCCTTTAACAGGAAGAAACCTCCAACAGAACCTGGTTCAGTATTCCATCCTTCATATTCAGCCTGTTACCAGATGTGCCCCCTGGCATTTTCTGATCCACGGTACTCCCTTGTCTACTCTGGTGTCTAGTTAGACATCATGGAGATCGTGTATGGCCTGTAATGTTTCTCAAAGGCTCCATTGAATCATTACGACAGGTTCACTCTTAATTTAGCTAAATGTGGTGTAAACGCTGTTTTTTATTTATTTGTTCTTTATCATGGTGCACATGTGTGCTTTCTACATAATTGATTGTTTTAACACAAGGGTCTCTTTTAAAGTCATTACACACTTTACTTCTTATGTTCTTTGGACTGAACAGCTTAGGCTCCATGTATAAACGTTTGTTCTCTTGTTTAAATGAAATGGGGTCAGTAAGGAGCGACTACATGGCTAACAAACCACTTTGACTCTAATAAAGCTGTTAAGTCATGTCAGTAAACCCAATTGCAAGATTTTGTTTTTTATTATTTAGATCTGTCATTTGTAAACAACAGTGCTGATGTCATAAATATGTTTTTAATTTATGATCAAGAAATAAGGGTGTAAATAATCAAGTATAAGAACAGAAATATTTCATAGATCAGACTTACTTATGAGCTTGTCTTCGATCTCATTTCCTGTTGGCAGAAGGTTGGACTGGGTGGGCTCCAGCGGCAGGCTGATTATTTGATTTGTTTTCTTTATTTTTGTCAGCGTGACCTTGGCAATGGGTGGTAAGTGTTTCAGGCGAGGATAGAAAAAGGAATTGGCAGGGTGGCTAGGGAAGGAGGAGGTGATCTGTGGAAATAAAAATGGGAAAGGTTATAGCAGTTAGAGATAAAGTGGTGATCAATAAGTTGTTTCTTCTAGAATTACATAAATGATCATTTAATTGCTTCTTTTACCCTTTCATAAAAAGAAAAGCAAAACATTTACAGGCTGTACTTTTTTCCCAGCAAGTGGTTTAGTAGAAACTCTGAAACACATTTTCTGTCCACAGTTTGAACTCGTGTCTGGCTCTGGTGGCTGGTGGTTTTCACTTTTGATTGATGCATTGTTGCTCTTGGCTCACCTGTGTGACTCTGTCCTGTGGGATAGTTTCAAAGTTGGGGGAAGAGAAGGTGAACCCGCTGTCAGTTCCTGCATCATATGGGAAAAGCTCCAGGATCACTTTGTCTTTCCAGTGGTCACCATCACACAGGTCGACACTGTCCACACCCACAAACCAGTCTGGACTTGGGACGATCCGCACGATAAAGGACAGCTGCAGATGGAGGAAGTAAAACAGGGAAGGAGAAGGAGGTTGAGAGAAAAAAAAAGGAGAGTGGGTCAGAGATGAGGAGAAAGAGGAGGCAATAAAATAGTCTTCTACATAATATATAAAATAGCTCATTGTAGAAAGCGTTTGATTGTACTTTAAAGTGCTTTGGGGTCCCTGAAAAAGAAGATATTTGTGGTCCTCTCATGTCAAGACATTCATCCCCAAAGTGGGTTACCATTCACTCAATAACATGTTCCTTTATCAATCTGTTTTTCAAATATAACCCACCATGAAAATGTAGAAAAAGAGCAAAGAGTAGTTTGTTTTGAGGATATACTCTGGTGAAGAAATGACACACTCCTACAACACTTGTGTAGAGGAAAATATTGGTAAAATGTTGGAATTATACAGTTATATAACCTCATTCCCAAACAACCCAGTTTCTTGAGCAATCACCTTAGTGATATTGTTATTTTCTATAAACCATGTAACAGTTGGTATTATTATCTTCTAAAACATGTTAAACTACAAACACAAAGGACAATCTCTGATTCACATCACGGAAAACCAGTGAAAAGCCCTTTTCATATGGAAAAAAAGAGTTTGGAGCTGTTTTTATTGAAGCATTTAGTGTTTTGCTGTATCCACATGATGCGTTGTGTTTTTCCATAATGTATAAAAAGACAAGGAAGTCTAAAGTTAGGTGTCTAATTTAAATTGTGTTAGGTTTATGGGTTTGAACATCCTGGTCTCATGGAGCTATTTCTGCTTTCGCATTGTGGAAACAACAAATAAACACTCAGTTGTATTTTTCTGGAACAAAACCGTGTAATTGAAAATTACCTCACAGCACAATTTAATTTAAAATACATCTGAAATCCTTCGCTCATCATTGGACAACGGTTAGAAAGTGACAGGCTCTGTATTTCATTACACAACCGATTCAGTGGCTATTTTCTTGCTTATTTCTATTCAGATATGTGAACCTGCATGATCTCTACAGAAAGCATAAAGAGAGGATCACACTATCTGTCTGTATCTGATAGAAGAGAGGGTTTTCTTTGGCTCCTTGACCAGACTGAAGGAAGCCAGCGGTTGATTGACTTACATACGAGTGTCTGGCGAAGACCTCAAACTCAGTGTTCATCTGGCCCGTGCCTCCCACAGCAGCAGGAGCAGAGAGGATCCCATAAACGCTCTGGATGCGTTCGCCGGCCGTCTCCACTTCCTTCATGAGTGTCCAGGCCTCGCCTTTTTCCGAAAACTCCCTCACTCCATTGCTGGCGAACGCATTACTCTGCCACATGTGGTAGTCGGAGCTGTGGGTCACCCCTTGTAGCAGAAGAGAGAGAGGCTTGACATAATCTAGTCTGCAACATTCAGGTCATACACATCTGTTTGGAGTATAAATACTCAACAATTTAGAGCTCAAAACAATCAAAGATATTTTCTCCAGCCAAAGGGAAAAGATTGAGAATAATCTTCATTTTTGATCTTGTTTAATGACCAATTTATGAATTTTTTTCCTGCCTTTGTCTAGCGTTAGTCATCATATTTGCAGATTTAACATATTGAGAAATAAAAGGTTTATGTATCAGCCATTCTCTCAATCATCTGAATACATGTATATAATGTAATCTAAACAATAAAACAGCTTTGGGGGATTTACCAATAAGATTGGACCACTGGGCAGGTGGACGGTAGACAGGATACTGCTTAGGAAATGCTGCTTGGGTCCATTTTCCAGTAAACATTAGGCTGTAGTGGGCTGTCTCTGAGGCTGTGCACATAGGGACATCAGTTGGCACTGGCATCGAATGAACACCTCTGCTGATTGTCAATATCAAGGCAAGCAGGTGGCATACGGCCTCAGAGAAGGAAAGGGTGTTCCTTGTTGTGTCCATGACTGAGTCAGGTGTGTGGAAGATGGGAAGGTCTGAAGGTGAGAACAAAAATGAATCATTAAGCTGACCAGATCAGCTGAAAGTGTGTTGTGGCATCGCTATATCACTCTTTCTATCATTCTCTTCTGACTTTAAGGTTTCACAGTTGTTCCTGTTTGTTTTTGTGGGAGTTTGCATAAGTGAACATTAATAAAATGTGAAAATGTTCTCATTTTGGAATAAAACACTCAGGACATGGAAATGCAGATTCACTCAAACATGTCACATGACTCATCATATGAATGTTTGTGCTAATTGAAAATAAGCATGGACCAAACTGGAAATAATAATCACATTGTATTCATTTGAATAGAATTAATGAAGACCACAGACCATTTTGTTGTAGGTGTTTTGTTGGTCTACCTGTAGCAGCTGAGCTGTTAATAGCAAGCATGTACAACGTAGACTAAAGCACCACCACTTCAACTTTTAGTGACTGTTTTGCTTTAAATTTGCTACACACTTGATAAAAATATAGCTGAATTTGTTGAGGTTTTAGAATATGAACACTTATGTACTCTTGCTGTCAGAACCTAGACATGACAAGGCTGCCCAGAGAAATGGAAAAGGCAGAACTGTCTGGCTGCACCTTAAGTGTTGTTTTTAAGTGGGGCGTGTGAGTCAGTGTAGATTTTTTCCCCCTTGACACATTTACACCGTTTTTCTTGGCTAGCAAAGTGTTTTAAGCAATAAAAAGAGGAAATCTGGCATTTATCAAAATACATGTTGCCGTTATTGGTGAGCACCAACATTCACTTAACATATTTAGATAAATTATATGCTAGCTGACACAGTTTTGATTTAACCTCAAAACACCAACTTGGCTGAACACTATCAACAAGTCCTCTGGTATGGAAATCCCTACCCTGTAATTTGATTTGGAGTCAATTTTTGTATTAGAATCTACCTAAAGTTGATTATTGTTGCTCCTTATAAGACATGCAATTCCAATTTGCAGTTACATCTATTTCATTCATACATTAGTCACTCTTTCCTGCTTTGAACCGTTATATAAAATTCTACGATGCAAGTTTTGCATGCAGGCTTGACTTCTTCCATTGTGTCACTTCATCATGTATCTGTCCAGAGCAACACACATAGTCAAACTTTAGTGTCATTTAGAAATAGGGTAATAGTGTGGATCTTACTCACTGGTTTTGGTCAGGGTTCCAGATGAATAGAGGTTTGCAGCAGATGGGTGGAGAAGGAGGGCTGGAGGTGAGAGGGGGAGAGGAGAGCAGTGGATGTGGCTGTCGGGATAAGTGACTGCAACGCTCCAAATCCTCTTTCGCCTATTTATGACTTTTAGGAGGTTCACCCCCCCTTCCCCCCTTTCTCTCTTTTCACATCACTCAACCCCTCCTTCCACCTCATACTTAACTCTCCTCTTCAGCTTGCCCTATTCTTTCTCCCAGCCTTGCTATCTTCCTGACTCCCTTGCCCCCTTCATGCCCCCTGACTCTAGCTCTCCCTGCTGGACTCAGCTGCTTTTACTCTTTATAATTGGTCCTTTAAAAGAGTAATGGCTTCAGCAGCTGGAGATACACAGCCAGGGGTGCGGTGCAGCTCTGTGGGTAGAGTGTCATTCACAGTATGATACTGGAGGTCTCAGTATGAACATACATGTCTAATGAGGCTACTAATGTATTTTCAGAGATCTGTATACAGTGGTTGCCAGGTTTTTTCAATTTAAGTGAAGCTACCAGATGTCGTCTCAGTGCTGCTTTTAAACTTATGTAGCAAGTTATAGTGTCTTTTTATCTACAGAAATCACGATGTAATAAAGCTACTGGTTTGGATTTCTGAGCATATCAGTCTTTTTTTTTTGCTACTTAGAAGGCATTTACGCTTTCTTTTGCCATCTGTGGACAAAATATCCTGAAGATTGGATTTTTTTCTGACAGAAACCACTTTGCTTTACTTTTCAGTGCTTAATGAAGTTTATGAATGAAAGGCAATTGCATGAAGATTTTGGCGTGACTTTGTGTGAATGTGCGGGTAGAGGCCAAGGTTGTGGTGCTTGATTTACAGAAGCTGGAGGTGACAAACCCACACACTCACGTGCAAACACAAGTATGCCAGCATGCTGAATCAGCCCACACCTAATGATATCCATATGGTCACGTTTCCTACAAAAACAAACTAAAACACCTACTTAACAGACACACACACTCAGACCACTTGCCCTCACCAGAACTCTCTCAATTTCCAGCATTAATTGCTTGGGTTGCAGAGTCTAGTCTCTTTGGAGTCTGTGACATTTGAAAAAGGAAAGTAATGCATCACCACTCTCTGAACTCATGCAAACTGAACACCGGTGTACTGTATTCTGTTTTATTGGGGATAATAAATCAGGGAGGCAGCTGTGGGACACACATTTTGCTACTAACTTTGTAAAGTGCATACACATACAGCAGGATGCATATGTTAACACATTGTGTTACTCCTCTAGAAGGCAGTGCACTGTTAAACTCACAAGATTGACCCTTTAAATGATCTCTAAGAAAACAGACCAACTCCTTTTCATTTTCTGTGTGGAAAACTGCCAGATCCTCATTTATTGATTCCCATTGGACACATATGTCCTACAAGGACCAATAAAAGATTAAAGATGACTAGGAGTAGGCGTTTACACAGATAAAATATGGGTTTGTGTGAGTATGTTTATGATTCAGTCTTCACCTGTTAGCTTTTCACTCTCACATCTGGTGTTCTGATTAATGTTACTAAAGAGCATAATTGTTCTTTCATGAATGCTTTAGCTACCACACCAATAGAAAAGCAGTTAAAATTACTTTTTTGCATTAAAAAAAAAAAACAAATTTAGAGCAACAAGAGAAAAAAATAAATTACAACATTATCATTATGGTAATAATATGATAATAATGTTTAACTTCATTTTCAACTAGATTAATAGGTTTTTATTTTAGTTGAGTAGATTTTTTCAAGTTAAGTTCAATGAATGCTTCTAATAAGCTATAAGGACTAAAATGTGTGGTTGACCTTCCAGTGAAAAAGATAAGAAAAAAAAGGGCAAATGGTTTATTCAAAAATTCAGATTAATTTAAAAAAAATTTTGGAACTTTTCTAAAATCTTCATAGGATAGAATAATCCTTTATCGTCGTTATACCTGAAGGCACAATAGAATTGAGCCACCGTGCACCAAAGATAAAGTTACCACACAAGGAGGTAGCAAATCATGATTATCTTCTTTGAAACGTTCTTCATCAAAGTCACATTCACCCATTCATTCATACCCCTTATTTACAAAATGTAGCAAGCTACGTGGGGTTCAGAGTCTTTCTCAAGGACACTTTCAAATGAAGAAGCAGGGATTGAACCACCAACCTTAAGATTAACAAAATGATTAATGACCTGCCCTTGGATTGTACCTTTCTGAGTCAGACTTCAAAGAGCTTCACACTACAGTGAATCATTCATCCATTCACACACACGTTCACACATTGGTGGTGATGAGCTACATTGTAGCCACAGCTGTCCTGGGGCACACTGACGGAGGCGAGGCTGCCGTACACAGGCGCCACCGGTCCCTCTGACCACCACCAGCAGGTAAGGAAGTGTCTTGCCCAAGGACACAATGACTGACATGACTGTGGGAGCTTGGGTTCAAACCTGAAACCCAGCTCCGGTGGCCTAGTGGTAGAGTGTCCGCCCCGGGACTGGGAGATCAGGGTTCGATTCCCGGTCGGGTCATACCAAAGACCCTGAAAAAAATGGGACCCAATGCCTCCTCGCTTGACATTCAGCACTAAGGGGTTGGATTGGGGGGTTAAACCACCAAATAGTTCCCACTCCAATTCACTGCTCCCCACCACGGGGATGGGTCAAATGCAGAGATGTAATTTCACCAGTGTGTGATGAATACTTGGGACTTTGACTTTAACTTTAATTACAGGGTGAACTCCTAACCCCTGATAGCCACAGCTGTCTCATTTTATATTGACGTCACTCAATCAACAACCTCGTTGTATTTAGAAAAAAACAAACATAACAAAATAATTTGATGCCAGCAACACATTAATTAAACATCAGGAGACAACAAAAGAAAAACAAAAGTTCAAAATCAAGTAACATAAAACTAGAAAATTATACCACCAACATATAACTGGGTAGCAGGTGGGAACGTCTGAGTTTTATGCAGTGGGAGAGTCCACCAAAGGCTTTGCTTTCCAAGAAAGAATGGGTGGTGACTCACCACTTAGTCCCAAATTCAAAGAATCAATAAATTACAAGGAACTTAAACCTGTCGACGTCTATAGAGCAAATGATAGTTACGAGATTCCAGCCAAGGCCAGAAACCACCAGTGGATATGCAAACACGTTTAGACCCCTGGAGGCACAGTGGAATAAACTCATATATCCATTTCAAGAGCCACATGGGCTTGTGAACACTTAGGAAAATCATTGTCACTCAACACAGTCTACCGCTACCTTCAGAAATTAAACTTTAAACTACATTATACAAAGAGAAAGACATTTTAAATCTGTTTTGAAATGCAGCTGAGCTCCTTGGATAAATCTCAGATAGACAGAAAGTCAATAGTCTCATTATATAAACTGGTGAGGTCCATTAATGACCATGTCTTTGTTGACTTGTTTATTCAATTGAAGATATTAAAATTCTAAAGAAGTCAATTTTGCTTCAGACAATGATATAAACACTGATCCTATGTTTTCTTTCTTTATCAAGAAAATGAATATTCTTTTACTGTTTGAAAGGGAACTTTGAGTCTTTAAGGACATAAAAGTCGGAGTTGTTGGTCAGAAAACATCATTAAGTACCCTGGGTACAACGAGACAAGTCTGCCCTAAATGTGGGGGATGTGGGCACTTGCTGTGGGAAGGAGGTGGGAATGCTGTTGGTATTTTCTATAGTTCAGACTTAATGCAATCCTGCGTCTGGCTGTCAGACAAAATCCCTCATGTGTTTAAACAGTACTTTGATGTCAAGTATATGACTCAGTTATTTTGCTATCACTTGGCATTTATTTGAAACTATAATTGCGCTTACTTTTATATTTTACCATATTTAGCCTTAGCCATATGCTTAAAGCTCTAAAATTGCCAATGCATCTGTCGGGGTATTTTTTGGACAATTTTTTAAATTTTTCCTAAAAGTCTCTGCTGCAGCTCTGTGTGATAAATGACTCATCTCTAGCTCAGTAAACAAGTTTCACGTTTCCATAGTGCTGTGATGAAAAGTGTTTAATCGGTGTTTCCTGCATGCAATTAGATTTCTCTTTTAGATCCCGTTTATTGCCTTACAGTAATTAAAAAAGAAACCAAGTTCACAATTAGGTAGTCCCTAAATAATCCCTGCTGTTGAATGGAATGGAATAGAATTTAGTTTAGGAAATATTTGAATAAACAAAAAAAAACTGTTTTGAAAGAACTGATTGCTTTATGTATGCTAAAGTCAGATTGGCAGGTGTAGCACTCGCCTCTGACTGCTCTCGAAAGCCTCTTCAACACATCTGAAACAGGTTTAGTCTTTTAATGAGAAACAAACTTTTATTGTTCAGAAATATAATCCTAAACAGATTCACTTTGCAGGATTGACATTGTTTGCAAATAGCATTCTTTCCCACAGTAAGAATAAAGCCAGAGCTGAACACATGGATTTCTGTTACTGGGTGAATGTCAAGCTGTTGTATTGTGTTTAAGACCCACCATGTGTCGAGCTAATGGACTAAACTGCCTGTAAACAGAATATCAAAGCACACTGTTGTTAGGTCATTTGCTATGGTGACAAGATTTAATGCCAGCTGGGTTTACTTAAGACAGTTTCATGCTTGATCATGCTAATTTGTATATAATGATAAACATAACTGCTCTCATGGACACAAGTAGGATCATGTGTGTGCGAATCAAGGGAGAAACTCTGCCTGCCAAATGTAAAGCCAACATGGAAGTGAAAAAGAGAAAAATGCAGTTCCCCCTTCATCCGCTAGGGCCTTGCTCCAGAAAGGAGCAAGTTCCCAAGTGCCTCTTTTATAAAACAATGCCGCCAATTTGCTGCATATCTGAGCCAGCACCTGGGACCCTAAGGTCGTTCATAAGTGGTCAGACCATTGCGGTAATGTGGCGCAATCGTGTCCTTTTTACAAAATAATATGCGATGGCGGTATAAATGGGGTATGGGGGCAGTCTAACCTGGCAAGCCATCCTAGATATGTGAATATATGGTCTGGCCACAACCCATTCACAGCTCTCAGTCGTGGGGCAGGATCTACAGTTGTCTTTCAAACTGTCTGCACGTAATTGGATAGCGCTAGGACCAATCAGAGTAATGAACAATGTGACGTAATCACAGCGACGGAAAAGAAGAGGGAGGCAGCAATGGCGTCTAGTATGAAAAACATCAGACATATCAGATGTACTGGGACATTGCACTACTTTGTTTGATAAAAATAAGAAGCCGCTAAGTATATACGACAGACTTACGCACATTGGAGTCTAAATTGTCCAATGTTGATGACAAAGCCGTTTCAAACATGGTTCCTGCGCTGCCGCCATGTTGTTTGTGTTCGCGGTTGCAGCTCTGACATCATCGACTACTCCCACTCTGTGATTGACCCAGAATATAGAGCGCTGTGATTGGCCCAACCAAAACTATAGCGAGCTTTGATTGGACAGCTACAGCAGTCGGGCTGCGAGGGTTCCAATGAAGTGTGCCTAGACCAAACTTTGCAAAGCAAGAATTTGGTCTAGTTCACTAGGCTAGGGGCAGTCTGCTGTCACGGACATTGCTTTAGCTTGAACTTAACTTGCTTTTTATTGCGATTGATGCTGCGCTCTTTAAGTTTTCTTCACAAGCCACTCCTAAAGGTGTCTGTCCTCCACAGTCTCCGTGAACTGCCTGGTGATCTGAGCTCCAGCTCTAACGAAGAGAAGCTCCTGGAGCTCTGCATCGCTCCAGTTTATCATCTCAGCTGCTTCTGTTTATAAAAAACAAAACTTATGCCCATTTTTACTTTCATTTTCAATATAGTTGTCGACCGGGGCTAGGCATTAATTCCTCACGTGATCATGACACCACCCTCTGTTGTATCAAGGCGCAATCTTCATTCACAAGTCAGGTGTTGTGGTAATATTACTACCAAGTGTGGTGGCACGAATGCCGCAAAATTCCTGCATCACAATGCCGCCACAGCGCTTTTATAAGACACACCGTGGCGGCAATATTACGCTGATTTGCATGGTGTGTCTTATAAAAAGGGCCATTAACTCCCATGTTAAAAAGGCTGACTTCACAGCAGAAATAAACATGTTTACAGCTTGGTACATTTTAAGTTTAATAGGTCTAGTTTACTGTCATGACAACTCTGAGTGGGGTGGATTTTTTGAAACTTATCTGTTTAGATGTAATTAAAGCTTAAAATAATGAATACTTAGGGGCATGTCCTTTTGATTTACAGGTAGCAAATGAGCCATCAGCGCTAGTGGCTAGCCCCCCTGCTTGCTCCAGGAAAGGCCTCAGCCTGGCCTCACTAGTGTTACAGCCTTGTTGTATCAGAGTCACTCAACCACGGTTTAATGGCTAAAAGCGCCCAGCAACCTCCGTTAGCTTCAATCAGTTAGCTTGCATCGGCTCAGAGATTCTTGGGTATCTATCATATGACCCCCACCCTCAAAGCTCCGCTCGCAGCCACATTTTTGTATTTTCCAGGAGTGACAAGACGTGATGCAGCCACAATGGCAGTGGTGGGAACCACCCATTGGGCTTGAATTCAGCTCTCCAGAAACCTACCTGTTGATGGCGCAGAACGTGTGTCCATCTTAAATATATATACAGGTACATACATTGATCATGGAGTTCAGGAGTGATTTACCACTCATTCTCAAACACACACACACACACACACACACACACACACACACACACACACACACACACACACACACACACACACACACACACACACACACACACACACACACACACACACACACACACACACACAGACAGAGTCTGATTTCTTGTCAGTATCTAGTCTCACCCCCTGCCTTTTACATCAGCTCTGACTCCACTTCCCCCAAAGGCCTTGTTACAATAATTATCCATGATTTCCAGGAATATTTTTCTCCACTGAGTGGAAGCAATTTTTGTGCTTGTGCATCATTAATTATCAATTTGTCCAGATAAAATGTGTTTTGATTAAATTCATATTATGTTTATTTTAAGGTTGTTAAAAGAATAAAAACTTTGATCTAGATGTGTTTAGGTAAAACATTTTGTTAAAAAAATAAAAACATTAAAAAATAAAAATATTACGTTTTATTTGTTATATCCTTTTATCCTATTAAATATTATTAAAAAATATTAAATTAGATAATTTGATTAAACATTTTTATGCAATTTTCTTTGCCTTATAAATGTCAAATATGAACGTTTTCTAGCAAACTTGATTAATGGTTATTAAATACATGGCATCCATTTACATAAAAGGAACAACCAACAAAGGATGTAGTATTGGCTGAAGGGGTAATTATCATGTGGTCTATTAACTGAACAAATGATAATATCAATGTTAGATTTTCTTTTTACTGAATAGCAAAAGTTGAAACACGTGAACTGTCTGCCCTGCCTGAACCATGTGACCAGCCATTATATTTGCTCTGCTTTTTGACCACAGAGAAACTGAACTGCTGGTATTGTAACTGACTTTGTTCAATATTTGTGCCATCAATCATCAAAACCCACCAAGGTCAGGCTAGCACATATTAGATGTCACGGGCAAAGCAATTTATATCAGCTATGTTCCAGGATATCAGGTGACTTCAGACTATTAAAACACAGAACATATAAATCTGCTATTAGAAAAACACAGCTGCTGAGTCTGCTTTTCTTTCTTCCTCATACGTGATGCCCCAAATTGTTTCAGAACTTCATATCTAGGTCCATCAGAGCTGTTTTTGGGGGGATGATGCCTCTGTACTTAAGAAGACAAAAATAAATATAATTACTGTCCCCTTTTTTTATTTAATATTTACCATAATGACTCAAAAATAAAATAAAAAAATTCACGTTGTCAGGGTTATGTATTTGATCTTCAGCTAAAACATTGAGCCATTTTGCAAAAAATACTTACACACTAAACAGATTGCTAATTATTCTAATTTTCCATAAAGCTTTGCAAACCTACCCTGGAGATGTTTCATGAACACATGTTTTATCTCATAGCAGCTGTATTTGTGTAGCTTTCTTCATGTACTGACAAGCTGCACCTACAATTTATTCTCATACCGCCATTATCAATATTTATGGCATAAGGAGGACATTTATAAATCATTACAATCAAATTTTAGATTTCATTAAAATAGGAAAAGATGAAATGGTTACCTTAATCGTATCACAAACAAGTGCAACATGTGAGTACAGCCACCCTGCATCAATGTAATTTTGGGGTTATATCTTAATAACTTATTACATATGTGCACCAATCAAATCAGATCTTAGATGAAAAGTGTTCAAGGTTAGTTTCTTTAGGTTTTTGTGTTTAAAAATAGTGGAAAAGTTCAATTTGGTGTAGTTAAGTTTGAATTTGTTTCTTGCAGGAACCGATTTCAGAGTACAGCTCTTCTTCTAGTACCATTCTTGCTGTATGTTTTCTCATTAGTAATGCCCGCAGCAGCACTTGTACAATCTGTGAATCATATAATATTTTAATAGAGAATAGTAATAGTATAGTAAATATATTTTGCAGAGTTACTGAATGGTATGAAGCTTATGAATTTAATTTGTTAGTTTGTGTTTATTATTGATTTTGCATTAGACTTAATTTTGGTAGTCAGGTCATGTGCAAGTGTTTTTTGTTTGTGAATGCTCCCTTTTTATCACTTTGTAAGAGATTGTTTCATTAATTGATGTACCTCTTCTTTTGTTGTTTTTTTTGTTTTGGCATTTTGGCGTTTCGCACCATATCAAGTGTAGCTGCTCATGTATTTTTAATGAACTGGGTGTAAACAGCTACAGACCAGAGACACTAGCAGAATAGATAGATGAGCCAAAAGCTAAAAAAAAAAATGTGGTTCTTTAGTTCCAGATATTAAGGGAAATTAAACAATCATTTTTCAAGATGTTGACCTATTTTTACTATATTAGTCTTATTATTGCCCTAGCAATGACATCATAGAGTATTTGTATTTACATTTTTTGATGTTCTCCCAAAAATTCGGAATTCCTAACTACGGGTTGAGTTCTGCTCTGTATTTGGACACTTTGGGCAGTATAAATCAGTGTTTGCAAAAACACGTCGGACATTACCGATGTGTTTTAATATTGTCCGATGAACAACTTTAAATCGTCGGACATTATGACCGACGCCGTGCGTCTTCTCTGAACGTGCCAAAATAAAATAAACTTCCTGAAAACCACAAATTGCAGACTGTTGATAATTTGCTCAGATCCTGTGACACAGACATTTTTTTTCAATAATCCGCAGAGATCGTCTGTTTTCTGCAGCAGCTGCTGGAGCACTTCTTCTGAGTGTTTTAATTGATCTGGCTGCGCACGGTGCACGGCACACCGTGTTTTTAAGCAGCTCCGCTGCAGCTGTATGACAGACGTGAGGTAATTTAAGATATTTTTTTTATATTGTGATATTTGTGATGAACTAAATCGTCAGACAGAATGACATTTTGTCCTTAACAGCAGTTTATTAGTTTAACAAACAGCTGAGATAAACCCGCATCTCCAACTTCCAGTTTCACCTCAACCAGCCACAGTGTCTCTTAAAGGAACAGTAACATCAGGCTACAGCTTCAGTCACAAAAAGCCCCTATGGATCATTACAATATTTAGAAATACTTTCATATATAATATGTTGTTTCTGGTGTTTCATAATCATTTATAATAATGATATTATGATCTCTAATAATTTCCTGATAAACTCTGTTGGTTTATTTTCTAAGCAGAGGGACTGTCTAATCCTCATTTTCTGAATTTTTCAGAAAATCACATTGATGGTTCTTTTTTCAAATTATGTCAACAGATTATTGTCACAATAAAAATATGTATAATATGTAAAGGTCAGAGATCACTACAATACCCACTGTTAAATAGATACAAATCTGAAGCCCGTGAGGACATTGTCCTACGTGGTTCAAAAATGTCCTGCGTGAGACGCTCTCACGTCTGCCAGTTTGGCAGGCGTGGCTTAAACGTTTTCGCAAACACTGGTATAAATGACTGAGGTACCTTACTGATGATTGAAAATGTTTGAACTTACAGAGACTAATTTTTATTGCTCTTTTTATTGCAGTTTTACATCCTGATGCTCTTCAGTCTATATTTCTTTTACTTTTATGATTATTTTTCAGTATTTTAACCCCTGCTGTTTCTCCCTAATCCACTGTAGACATCCCTTTCCTTGCAGGCCTTTATTCTGTTTTGCCAAGTTTCTTTCTTCATTTTATTCTCTCTCTCTGACCCGCCAAAGTGAGAGCCCCTCATGTTTTTCCCATCATTCTCTCCTCCCACCTTGTGGTAAGGCGGTGAACCCCCGGCCGGAGGTATAAAGGACATGATTTACAGGGCCCCTTTGTAAAAAAGAAAACTCAAATGAGAGATCAGTTTTCCAGCAAAGTGGTCCTGTGCTTCAGTGGTTCACAGGTAAAGCTCCCAGAATTTTGTCTAGAAATTTAGAGGTCACTACTCAGTGTGGTCCAATTCTGACAGGCTGCAAAAGTGCCAAAATGCATTTCCACATGGGAGGAAAACAGTGATAAAGCTGGTTTTGGTTTTCTCCATATGTGTTATGTTGACGTGTCTGGATGGAGTAACAGGGAGATCCAAATCAGGGAGGAAGTGGGAGCAACAGTTAGGTATTAAAGCCCAAGGCTGTGGTATTGATGCTCTACTTTAAGGGAAGGTAAAGGCCCTGTAAAACGAAGGCTGGCTTTTACATCTAGTTAGCCTGGCTTTCATACAGTTTAAAGCTTTAACCTATAGCACAATGCAAATTGATGCTACATGCGGTGAATGACTTGACAAATTAGCCACCAAAGGATAGAGGGATTGTTTTGGAAATTTTAGATGATGGGTCTGCTCCTGAAAACTTTTAAGCGATTACTTTGATGCTGTTTGATGCAGCCTAAAAGAGCACACATCACCCCTCTGCTTGTCGAGCTCAATTTGGCTACCCATAGCTGCCTGCTTCAGTTTTAAGTCACTGATGTTTGTTTATTCTACATTTGTTAATTTAGTGGACACTTTTATTCGATGCGATTTACAATTGGGGAATATAGCAATGCCGTCTATTAACCTAAACATGTTTTTGGTATGTGGGAGAAAACCAGAGTTCCTCTAGAAAATACACAAATGCACGGAGATAATAGCTTACTCCACACAGAAAGGCCACAGTTAGGATTCAAACCTGTGTTCTTCTTGCTACAAGACAGTTGTTCTACCAATTGCACCATCATGCAGTTATTTAAGCCTGCAGAGTCCTAAATGTGGCTCCCATCTATTTGAATGTTGTCATCAAAGGATTGATGTCTAGCAGTGCCTACTCCACACTTTTATGTGTTGTTCCATAATGGTGGAATGACCTGAGCGTTGCCAGAACAAGGGCATCCCTGTCTATCACCCATAAACTCTTGAAGACCCAGCTTTTCAGAGAGCATCTCCTACCCTAACAACAACCTTGTACTTCCCTTCCCCAAAGCCCCAATCCCCAAATGCACTCTCTTTGTGTACTTCCTTATCGTACTCTCTACTCCATCAGCCCTGTCACCTTCCCTCTACGGATCTAATTGTTAGGTTCTTTAGAAACTGCATTGTTACATCCTCATTTGTAGTCACTTTAGACAGAAGCGTCTGCCAAATACACAAACACTATACAACAAAGGTTCTTTGCTTTTTTCTGAAGCAAGACAATAATGAATATTTTATCACCACCATGAGATTGTACATTGATGATAATAGTAGTATGTACAACAGTTTAATAAATCGGTTTGAAGAATCTTCTTTATGCTTTAATACATCCTTCTTTAGCGTCACAGACAAACTATTTTCTTCTAGTGATGATTAGGTTCACTGTAGATTTAGACCTTGGTTTGAGACGTCTTATAATGGTCTGGGTACATGCAGCAAAACTCAGTATCTTGGAAATGAGATCATGTGGCTTGTGGCTGGAGAGGCACCAGTTTACATCCTTGACAGAAAAATGAATAAAAATCATTTCCATTCTCTAAGCAACTAAAGACATTTAGTACCAATTATTTTATTGGAAGATGTCCATGGTCAATAGCAGAAGACTGTTCTTGCCTGACAAATCCACATTTTAAATTCACAGACCGTGTTTTGGATTGTTTTTGCAAACTTTCATTATTTAAGACCTAACTCTGGTATAAATGTCTAATGGTAAGAATGCTTTTTATTGTAATTGGAATGAGAGCCCAAGCACTAAAGATAGACATTGTTGAGGTTTGACATTTTACTACCTGCCGTAAATTAATGTCTGTGTTCCATTTAGACTGTGTTTTATATAAATAATCTCATGGAAACAAACTCTTTATTGTTTAAACTTCAAGCAGAGTTGGAACTTTTAAACTTAACACCATAATCCCTTCCCGAAGAACAAAAAGCAAACAATTTTAACATTTTTCATTAATAATAATATTACATACATTTTCTCAAAGACTTGATTTTAAATAAACTTAAAATGGTGCTACTTGCAACACATTAAAATTTTTTGGTGGGCGAGGCTTGTAAATTCAGATCTGTGCTTAGGGATTTTTTTGTTGGCAAATCAAATGTGCAGCCTATTGAGTTTAAGTCTTTTTGGCACTATGGCAGGCAGCCCTTTGGCTACATAACAAGAAACACATGGGAGCATCTCCTCTTTTCTGTTATTTGAAAACAGTGCTACCCAGACAGACAGGCAGACGAACCAAAATACTGTCAGACATCCTCCATGCTTGGCTCATAAACTTCACTGCTGGATAGACACCAGTTTATCTGTGCCTCGGTGTCAAAACAAACCCCAAACAGCCATAACCTCTATTACACTTACGTAACAACAACAAATGTGCTTCAGGACTACATTATGTTTTGTAAATCTGTTAATTAAATAGACAGAGTCATTATCTTAAATGTCAGATGATAGTTAACATTTTACAAGGACAATGGTAATATGCAGCTTGGTTTCTGTTCCTCTTTCTAAGAGATTAAATTTTATATTAAAGATTATATTATATCATTAACATATAACACAAAAATTATATAATAATCAAATACTAATATAAAAAGAATATTATTAGCGTAATGATAATATTGAACTTTTTTTCAAATATCCACATACTTTTAATAATTATTCTAGTCAATTTTTTTAGTTGTAGTTAAATTCAGTGCATCTTTTAATAAGAAACAGGGACTGGAATGTAGCAAACCAACTGGTTGACCTGCCAGACAAATGGTTACGAAACAACACAATAAATAAAACTCAGATATATAAATCTTGAATGTAAGCTCATCTGTGTTTGAACGGTTGTGGTCCATTTCATACAAATAAGAAAATTAGAAAACTGTCTAAATAAGACAATTTTCCTCAAAGACCCTTCTAATTTTTATCAAGTGTAGACATGCTTTTGATGTGGGATAGAAATGTATTTAATGACCTTTACATATTAGGTAAATGTGCTTACAGTAGCATTGGATGGATTTCATTCAATTCATTATACTTTATATATAGTTCACAAAAAAGAACTTCTTCTGAATCACTAAACAAAAACCAACAAATCCAGATTGACACCAGGTAAATTCAGTAAACTCAGTTCATTTAAAATAAAATCTGATTCAGAACATTGCGAAATGCCAGTAATTAAAAATTTCCCTAAGTAAGTGAACCAACAGATTGAATCAAATCTTCACTTCAACACATCCTCCATCCCGAGCAATAGTATGATGGATGATGTAAAAGATGTCCCTGTAGTGGCAGCAGTGTTTCCCTTCCATAGGCTCCACCATGGCGCTGCACCATGGCTGAAACACCCCCCCCCCCCCCCCCCCCCCCCCCCCCCCCCCCCTGCTCTTATGGACAGTACAGTGGCGACGCGATCCGGTCAACAAGCACCATGGCTGGAAAAATTTCTTGGGGAAACATTGGGCAGTAATTTGTTTTTGACTTGCTCCCTTATACAGTTTTGAACTTAATTCAAGGAAATTTACCATTTTTTGTTTTATTTTTTCTCATTTAAAGCTGCAAATTGTGAAATTTACAGCTTTAGCAAATAGTGTAGAAAAATAATCAGTTTAGTGGACAGATGTTTGTTTCACTAAACTCGAAATTTTCAAAATTCTAAACAAGTGTTTGAAAAAAGTGTCATATTTCTGCTAAGCAAAGGTTGTACCCACATTTACATTTTACAAAGCGTCCCAACTCTTCTTTGGAAACCCTAACACCAGGAAAACTGTTTCAACAAACCAGCATGTCCTCTGCAATGTTGCGTCATGCTCTGGGAGATTGTGGCCTTAATAAAACAACATTTTAAGACTCAACACCAGCCAAAGTGACTTGACAAAGCAGATAGCTTTAGCAGTTCAGTAGGAATGGAAAACTGGCCATTTCTAGGAAACACCAATGGTCATTTTTTTTATTTAATAGAAAGCTTTAAAATATATCAACAGACATAAAAAATCCATCACTCCCTTGGCATGTTGAGGGGGAGGTTTGTTTTAAATTGTGGTGAAAAGGTGAAAATTAAGCAAACACATCAGTGAATTCAGAGGATTTCTATACAGCTCAAGTGTTGCATAACAACACTTGGAGAGTAATGGTGCAAATCCTCAGGTGACATATCAAACTTGGCTTTTATACCTCTTTTCACTCATAAAAAACTTCCTGTGGACATTTGGACAGAGATTAAAAAACCTTTTTTTTTTCAATGGAGCAGTTCTTGAAAACTGTGGAACAAACTCATTCATCTTTTTATTGATTTGTTTATTTTCTAAGGTCAGCCAAGACATTCATCAAGTGTCCTCCTCTTCGGTGGTATTAACAGCTGCTTCACTGCTATGACGTACACCTGATCCCTCTTTCCAGTATTCTAATTAATCATTTTGTGACAAGAGGGAGGACTTTTAGGCCACACATTATTATCTAAAAAACATGTCCAATTAACATTGAAACACAGAAAATTAAACTGGCACCGCTGAAGGATTGTTAAGTAGAACCAGCCGAGTTTTAGAGACGTTTTTTGCACAAAGGCTAAAACGTTTGACCCTTTAAAACCTGAACTATGAAATAATAATAAGCTTGTTTTTTTAACTATGTATACACATATTCATAAATAACAACTATGTAATAATATGTTCTATTTTATTACCTAGTTATACAGCAATTTAACTGTAACAAGGGAATGAAATTGGTCCTTGCCACCTGTAGGTCCTCCACCATGAGGCATACGACATGTCTAGGACTGGATATGACAGGTTTCTGATGAAGGTACTAATCCTAATACTCCATCTGGATGCTTTAAGGCCAGAAGTTGATTCATTAAAATTTGAAATAATATACTACAAGGGGTTACTACTGGAATAATTATCTTTCTATCACAGGACAGCTTCAACAAGGGGCTTTATGACTTATTTAAAAGTGTGGTTCACTGAAAAAACATTATTTAATTATTTTATTTGATTATAATCGGTCACTCTGAGTTTTTCATGCAGGCTGAACATTAAAATAGTCGTTTTACCTTTTGTTCTTTTTAAAACACAGATAGGAGATTTTTTACCTTTTCTGCTGACGTTTCGATCATCTGCTGTGATCTTCTTCAAAGCTAAGCTGCTAATACAGCTTCACTTCTGCTTCCGTTTATATGCGGGCAACAGGGGACGACATCGCCCCCTGTTGCCCGCACTTTCTTCCTTGATGACGAAGTCCCATGCGTGGTCCAACGTGTACACCCCATCTGCAAGGAGCTAAAAAAGATTACACTGCAAAAAAGAGGACATACTAATATCACATGACGTCACATCTCTATTCACAAAGACACCAACAATAAAAACCATAGATATAGTAATAGACAGAGTCAGACAAGATAAAACCCTACACAAAAGAACGAATCTAAGAATAGATGACATAGCACAGCTATGTTATTTAAATGCTCTGTTAATGTTTTTGTTTGTCCTTCAGGTATGATTTCCAATATTTCATCCACATATCGCTTCCATAACTTTATTTGACAGTTTTTGGGTGCAGTGGTTAATGCTTTCTGCTCTAAAACTTCCATGAAAAACACGCAGAGGGTTGCTGATAACGGATTTCCCATCGCAAATCCTTCCAGTAGTTTGTATATTATTTCATTGTAAACAAAATATGTGGAATTTGCAACCAGTTTTATTAGCTGTGCTATGTCATCTATTTTTAGATTCGTTCTTTCTCCTTGTAGACGGGGTGTACACGTTGGACCACGCATGGGACTGTGTCATCAAGGAAGAAAGCGCGGGCAACAGGGGGCGATGTCGTCCCCTGTTGCCCGAACATAAACGGAAGCGGAAATGAAGCTGCATTAGCAGCTTAGCTCTGAAGAAGATCACATCAGATGATCGAAACGTCAGCAAAAAAGGTAAAAAATCTCCTATTTGTGTTTTAAAAAGAACAAAAAGTAAAACGATTAAGTAAAAGATACACAGAATGAACGTACAGAAGATGATTAAAATAGTCTTCTACTCAAATTTCATGCATTATCTTCTGATAGAAAATAGACGGTGAATTGGATATGAAAAGCCTGACAGATCTACGTCACATTGTCACTTAATATTCATGGATTCACCCATCTTGACTCGCGACGGGGAAGGTTGTTGGTTTAGCGTCCAGGAAACAGCAGAGCACATCTCGACTAGCAGAAGCTAGTTTTGCTAATCGTTAGCATGAGCAATCCCACCCTATGGCTGAACTTCTTCAGGCTTGTGTTATTTGTGGAGATAAAACATCAACATTGCAGAGCAAACGGAGTCAGTAGTATAGAGTTGCATTGCTGTTAGCCAATCCCAGGCAAGAAGTCCAAATATCTTAAAATAAGACTCCAAATTCTGCTGTCTGAAGCTCAACTCTGATCTGGCTCACTTTTAATTCCTGAAACTGGCGCACCAGAGCTGTTTTTCCCCAGAGTTCGACTTACAAGGCATTCATTCCTACCAGAAACCACTGCAAATGTAATGATTAAATGAGTGAACCACATCTTTAAGATAGATAAATTGTTAATTGAGTCCTTGAGGAGGTTCCTTTCTGAGAAATCCATGTTTGACTTTAGATACAGCAGCACTAAGAGACATCACAATACTAAACTAGACGTTTACTAAAATAGTAGTTCAACTATAAAATAAAACATATAGGAACTATTGTCATAAGGAGCTTTAGTATATGCATAGTTTTTTGCCCTTTTGAGGAACATTTTGTGTTCTTCTTCCTGTCATTGTTTATTTAGCCATCACATTAAATACATAAAACAAGCTGGAGAGTTGCCCCTGTATTTAATTACTAAGATTGTTTTATCATTGTAATCTCTTTCTTCCTTCCTCTCACTTCCTATGACGTCTTTGAGAGGGTTATAAGGTCTGCACTATGTTTTGATAGCTGTGAGCAGTTAATGTGCAATGTTATGCGCTAAAAGCTTTACCGGCTGTTGTCACACTGACCAAAATCTTCATATTGATTAGTTTGTTTGCACGTTCACCTTGTGCAAGCGTGGGTTCTCTTACGCCGGCTTCCTTCCACAGTCCAAAAAATTTGACTAATTGGCCTCTCTGAATTGTCCTTAGGTGTGAGTGTGTGCATGTGTGGTTGTTTGTGCTGTGTCTCTGTGTTGTCCTGCGATGGACGAGCAACCTGTCCAGGGTGTACCCTGCCTGTTTGCCCAAAGACTGCTGGAGATAGGCACAAGCCCTTCTATTTGTGTTAAAGTAACACTAAACAGTTTCCAGTTTCTCCATCCTACTGGTTGAAGGTGGAATTACACCTGTCAAAAACAACCCTGCAGCAGCCTGCTGTAGCTTGCACCAACAATGAGCTAACACTAACGTGAGTGAAGTCTTACTAAATAAGCCACAAATTAAGACACACTGGTGGACAAAGATATTATTACATACAATTCCAGTAGCAACAAAGCCAGGTCACCATCAGCCCATGATTTCATAGCCTCCTTCAGCTTCCTCAAATGAGTGTATGTTTTTTATTGACAGTCAACAAACTGAAAAAGCTAACTGCTAGCCTTTTATTAGCTACCAACACAGAAAAAAGCTAACAGCCGTTAAGCAGGTAAAGAGTGCCCCTTAGGACACCCACCCGTTTCACAAAGTGTTAAGTGCTGTTTCTGGTCAGCAGAGGGCTGCAGAGTGGTGTCCATGTGAAGTTGGTAAAGTTTCTATCAACACAGTCACTGAACCCCACCTTTTAAGGAATTGGTTAAAGTGTAATAAACTACTTAATGTTGCTTTAAAAAAGACAGATGTGCAGAACAATGTTTTTATGCATGATTACATCCATGAATATAATATTTTACTGTTTGACATAAGTTACAATGTTATCGTTATTACAATTAATTGTCTAAATTATATATGAATTCAAAAAGCAAAACAGTGCAGAGCAGCTAGAAACAATTAAAAAACAACTGCTATAATCAGCTGTCTCTGTCACATTTATTCAAAAACACTTCTGCTATCCGTTTCGGTTGGCAATTCTAGCATAGTAAGACAAATCACCCACAGTCCTATTTGGCTCTGTGTGGGACTCCTTTCAGAATAAATGAATAGGTGAGGCCTGCTGAACTTTAAAACACACATCTGTGAATCCTTACAAGCCTCATTTATTCAGACATTTTTGTTCTGACTACTTGTGTTAAATAATGTTTGTTCACAATGACCTTGACTTTCTAAGAAATTTGAAAGAGCTGTCTCAAACAGCCTCCTGGATCAGCAATTAGAAGAAAAAAAGCTGCTGTTTATCTATGATGAAATGAAGAACTTCTACATGATCTGGATTTGTTCTTAGCTTGTTCCTAGACAAAGTCTGGAGGAAACTTAACTTCTAAAAATGCAATGGTGGACAATTTTGTAGATGGCTTGCTGTTTCAAAAAACCTGATTTGTGTTGTTTCTTTTAGGGTTTTTTTGCATATAGAGGGAGGCATGAGTGAGACTGAGCTTTGAAGGTGATCTGAATTGTATCAAATATATAAATATTACATGCGTATAAATTGTTGCTTTATAAAAGTAAAAAGGTGTAGTGGGATGAACCTACCTACCTTTTCCTTTTTCAACCACTTTGTTTTGTTTTCTTGGTCTTTATTTAACTATTTTCCTGTTCTGTCTGTCTCTTATCTTCCTGCATCTTCTCTCAATCCTCCAGAAAAACTGCTGCCTGGCTACCTACTTTTTCACCTCATGAGTTACTTTTGAACAAAGCAGATCAAAGGGATGTACCGAACGCAAAAATAGCAGAGTGCACACTGCGAGGCTGCGCCAGTGAGGTGAAGTCACGGAGCACAGGTTTTGAGCTCTGCAGTGGTGGAGCTCGTCAGGCACGAATAAACTGAAAGTACCAGAGAAAATGAGCAGACATGAACGATCGCGTGTTAATTATATTTTTTTGGTGGCGCCACTTTGAGAATGTTACTCGTGTGCAGGATGCAGCTGCCTGGAGCGCATCAACAATCAGCGCTCTCCGTCCTCTCCGCTCAAAAAAATCACCGGTACTCTGAGTGTCCATATAAATAATGTAATATAGGTTGAACCTGGATCTTTTTTCGGGCTCCCCAAAGTGTAGCTTTTTATTAGATTGTCCAGCAAACAAGCTCACAAACGTATTTTGGCAACATCTACAAAAAGCAGTAGATGTACACATTAATGACCAGAAATACAAAAGGAGGATGTAGACTCTGAGACACCCAGTAAATGGAAACACTTTTCTTGTGGTTTGTCTCACATGTCCACATCCTGCGTGTGAATCTGTCCCAACATATGTTTGTGTTTATGTGATTCAAATGGCATCTGTCAAGCATCAGCTCCTCCCACTTCAGACACATGTGGGTATGGTGTGTGTGTGTTTAATTCTGTGTGTGTGTGTGGTTGCTTTGGGGGGGGGGGGGGGGTTCACAGAAACAGCAAAGAAACTTAGCTGAAGAAACTGGGTCATCAACTGTTTCTTGGAAAACCGATTATTACAGAGATTTTCTGCTGAAGAATGTAAGCAAACTTGATCAAAAGCCTTTTTCTGAAAGTTCCTTAGTGCAGGATTTAGTTTGAATGCTATTTCATATAAATGGACTTCTATATTCTCACAATTTAACCGTTTTCTGATTCGTGCATTTTTATTCTCTTCTACAATATCTGTGGTTTCTTCAGCAGTTTAGTCTTCATCCAGCAGTCTATTTATTTTTTCCTATAAACCATTGTATGGGTCTAACCAAAAATATGAAGCCAAAGACAAAAATTAAGGGGTAGACGGTATTGTGTATTTTAACAGATCCGTTTGAGGATTTAGAGCCAGACCTTGTGCTTTGTTGAAACCACCAGATATTGAACGAGGCTTTCAGAAGTTAAAAAAAGAATCCCTGCATCATGTTTTTCAAGAGAGTTATCATGAAAATAGAAGAAATACATAAAAATATGTAACACCTTTGGAATACTAAAAAAACTCTTTCCAGACACCAATAAATGTAAAGTCACCTGCCAAAGAAGCAAAAGAAGGTGGCACATTTCAGGCAGCAGGCAGCATTTACGAGCACGTGTTTGGTGTTTACTAACCACCAGACATTTTTCTTGGCAGAGTTCAAGGGCCTGTAAAATCATATGCAGATCCTTTGCACAGAGAAACTCACCATTGAAACAAATCCTAATGGAAATTTTGCTTTCATAGGGGATCTCAGCTGGTAGCCACAGCTTCTCAGTGTTAGGGCAAACTCTGTTCCATCATCTTTTTTGGGATAATAATTCTCCGTCAGTCTTTATTTGGATTTTGCCCAATCATGCGGAGAAAAGAATAGAAAGCAGCAGAAACGTCTGGGGTAGAAACCACAGAGAAGTGAGAGGAAACGTGAGCCGAGCCAAGAGACATAGCAGATGCAAAGAGGAAGTGTGAAAATGGAACTTTTTACTCCTTGTCCATCAACAACTAGTTAATGTGTTAAAACCAAAGCACAACCCCAGCGGCGTACACAACAATTCTGTCTTTTCATCACTGAATGTGCAAATTTGACACAAGGAATTTTATTCACACTACTGTTCATCAAGTGTTCAAACTCAGAGCTGTTTTTGTAACCATTTTACGATGTGGGAGTAAGTAGCAGGTGCATTCAGTTTGCAGGAAATTTTTTCAAAGACCTTGAAATCGAGTTTATTTCACTGAGTGACTTGGTTTTTAGATGTCAGACTAGGGCTGGGCGATATGGACCAAAACTTATATCTCGATATCTTGTAGCTGAATTCCAGTATATTATACCTTGATATTTTTCCTCTTGTAAAATATTTACAAGTTAACTCCCTTCAAGCTGTCTTGAGAAATTGTATACATAAATTCATCAGCAGATTAAGGTCCTGTCCACACGTAGCCAGGTTTTTTAAAAACAAATATCCGCCCTTCCAAAAAATTGCGTCCACACCACCTTGTTTAAAGAAAAATCTCCATCCACATGTAACCGCATAAGTGCATTGTTAAGCACATTCATAGGCATGCCAGACCTGTAGGTGGCAGCAGTTCCCCCGAATCCTTTCCATTTCGTCTTCCTCAACTTCAACAAAACATGAAACATGGCGCCTAGCTCGCTTGTGTGGACCGGTAAGGAGGTAGAATTGCTCTTAAATATAGTTCAGGAGTATAAAGTCAACAAGCGTCAAGAAGTGCTTGGACGATTGACAACGCGAGCACAGCTCTGAGGGCATCCATGTTGTAGTGTAAACACAGGTCGCACATGGGCCGTCAGCATTTTTGACGCAGACAGTGACATGAAACCTAAAACTCCGGTTATTTCTGTCCACACGGAAACGCTTAAAACAAAACGCAAATCTTCACTTTGGCCGGAGTTTTTAAAAAGATCTGTTTTTGTTGCGGAAATCTGCGTTTTCATGTGGATGACAGGCCGAATCGTAGAAAATTATCTTCGTTTTGGGAGATACCTGGCTACGTGTGGACAGGGCCTAAATGCATAAAGATGTATTGATTTTCGTCAAACATTAACCTTACTGCCGTTCTCTATCAGTCTGAGCTTTAGAAACACTGGTACAGCTGTCTGTTAACACACATGTAGGTTTATATCTTTATGTGTTTTACATCCCCTGCAAACTGTCGTCACATGGACGTGCAGATCTTGTCTATATTGAGTCTGTCAGTCCAGACCACATCTGTAGGATGTCCTAACTAAGTCTTTGCACAGTGGGATGGTTCATTTTTTATACTGGATTTGTAACTGTTTTAATGTAAACTGGTCATTGAGTCTGTAATAAAGAATCAATCAATCAATCTATCTATCTATCTATCTATTTATCTATCTATCTATCTATCTATCTATCTATCTATCTATCTATCTATCTATCTATCTATCTATCTATCTATCTATCTATCTATCTATCTATCTATCATCTGTCTGTCTGTCTGTCTGTCTGTCTGTCTGTCTGTCTATCTATCTATCTATCTATCTATCTATCTATCTATCTATCTATCTATCTATCTATCTATCTATCTATCTATCTATCTATCTATCTATCTATCACAGTTAAGAGTTAGAGATACATGTCTCAAATGTCCCACAGGCACTTTTATTTATTCTATATTTATAATTAATGTTAAATAATTGAAATTCATCTAGAGGTGGCTCATATTCTATCATTCACAATATTACCAGTAATTATTTCTTGTCCAGAGAAAAAAATCCATCATGTTACAGTAAATAAAATTTATGATGTATTTGCATGCACTACTCGGAGGATTACAATCCCGGTATTTTGGCCCTGCTGCTCTCTGTATCTGTTTCCTGAGTATGTGGGGGAGGGGCTTGGCCTGTCTCTCTACACAAACAGGATAAACAGAACTCTGGTCGGCAGCCACGGTGAAAAGGCTCGCTGAAACATGAACGAACGTCCCTAAATAATAAAAACCAAGCCAAATGCAAAGTTTAGAGCAGAACATTGACCCAGAGGTTTCCTGATGAAGCAGACACGTGAGAATATGTAGTGACCGCTTAGAGACAAAACAAGCTTGCGGCTAGTGCTAGCCACTAGCGCTAGTGGCTTGTATAGTTATATTGATATAAACGTTACTGAGTCATCTTGTTTCTTGTTTGAAACTATATTGATATTTTAAAAATATTGAGATATCGCCCAGCCCTATGTCAGACACACCTGTAATAGTATGTTGATGTGCAGAATTATTATTTTGAGTTATTTAAAGGCAGATTATGTTAGAACGAAGTAAGAATGACATCCTGTGGTCAAATTTGGTTACTGCAGCCCATTTTCTAGATGACAAACGAATACGAGTCACACACAGTAAGTTACAGTAATAAGTTGATCTACATTTCACTGTAATATTGAGTTGTTGGTAATTGAAGCTTGAGGTTTTTTTTAAAGCTGACTATTGACTTTTAATTCACCGTTAGCATTGTTAACTCAATGCTAGCGCAATGCTAGCTCAATGCTAGCTCAATGCTAGCCTCTAGCCTTCATCAAATATTAGAGTAAAACAAAAAGATGTTGTGGCTTCTTAGGAGTACAAGAAATAACTTCTGGGTCACTCCTATTTTGAGTTTTGCTGGCTGGTATGGATTTGCAAATGCCGGCCCTGCAGTACTGAGTCGGCGCAGACTCTGCAACCACGCAAGCTCACAGATTGTAAACAAAGACTACGTTCCTCTTTGGCCATTTTTAAAGTAGAAAAACTGACAATCCCCCTGCCATCTGAGAAAGAAATCTGTTTCAATATAACCTTCCTTTCAACATGATTGAGACATTAGATAGACTGTTTAGTAGGGATGCTCCGATCCGATCACGTGACTTTCAAAGGACTCGGAATCGGTTGAAAAAGATCAGATTTAACCTTATAAAACAACAAATATGACATTTTAAATTCATTCTGATATCTTAATAAGTTTCTCTGTATCAATATTATTTTTTTCTTGGCCAACAACAACACCATTACGTCACACAATGTACGGCAGGTGGGGGGGGGGACTCAGACACGATACAGCTATTAGCTAGCAGGCTAACGCAGAGCTAACTTGTCTCCACAGGAGAGCTAAAATATCTGTATGTTGGTGTTATTTTAAACCGGACAGCAAAGGCAGTGTAACAGCCACTTGTAATGTGTGCATACTGGGCATTCAACATGCTGGAAAAGACAGCTGCATGAAAAGCAGCCTTCAAAACGAAATACTTTCTCCTTTGACTTTTTTCCCTTCAGGCGTCACCACTGCGAACCATCAGTCTGGGTTAAGTCCCAGTTCACAGCGGCATCTCTAACAAAAACACGGAGCCAGCCAACAGTGAAAATTACGTTAATAAACAGAGAAATTGCCGACAACAAAACGTCGGAGTTTCTCATTCTGCAGCAGCTGAGCTGAACTCGCTGGTAGCTTCGTGGTGCTGCGGGGAAAGCCTGCTGTGGCACTGTGGCTATGGAACCCAAAGTGTGCCACAAACGCACAACATTACGTGCGACTCTCACACGAAAAGTACACGTTTTTAACGAGCGTCAACAACACATACTTTACGCGTGAAAATCTTGCGTGATTTCAACCAGCAAACAACACGAAAACAAAATATTTACACGTTTTTTATTAATGTACTTCCTAAACAAGTGATGTTTTTTGGCAGATAAATACCTTGATATTTTTCCTCAGATAAAAGGAAATGACATAAATACAGAAAAAAAATGCATACCTAAACAATAATAAAAAAATTAAGAAAAACTTGGACATGTTTTCCCTTCATTTCTTCTTTTTTAATGCTTTGCTGAAGTAATCCAAGGGGTTCAAATGAAGGCATGTGTCGTCCACATACCTGAACCAGTGGCTTGGTGTTGTTCCATTGTAGGAGTTCAATGCTCTGGTTTCCACTTCCTCCATGTAGATCAGGGGTTCCCAATCCTGGTCCTCAAGGGCCGGTATCCAGCAGGTTTTAGTTGTAACTCTGCTTCAACACACCTGATTTCAATTAGCAAGTGATTAGCAGGCTTCAGCAGAGCTTGATGAGCTGCTGCACAGGTGATTCAACCACTTAATCAAGTGTGTTTGAGCAGAGAAACCACAAAACCTGCTGGATAGCGGCCCTCCAGGACCAGGATTGGGGACCCCTGATGTAGATGTTGGCGACAATAGGTGATACTGGGGAGCCCATGGCACATCCATGTTTCTGCCGGTAAAACTTGTCATTATGTTTGAAATAGGTGGTGGAAAGGCAGAGGTCTAGGAGGGTGCAGATCTGGTCTGGAGTCAGTTTTGTCCTATCAGTTAAGGAATCATCTTGTTCCAGCCTATTCCTGACCGCTTCTACTGCTTCAGCTCTCCACCATCTTGGCCCCCCTGGTTGGAAAAACCTCACATCACATACAGAACTCAGTGGATTTTGCCAGTAAAGTTCAAGATCTCAAACTGGCTCCAGGTGAAACCATTGTCTCGTTTGACGTCACTTCACTCTTCACTTGTATACCCACAGCTGAAGCAGAGAATATCCCCACAAAGACTGAGGGAAAACAAAAGGAAGAGAAACACGTTAAGAAAGCGCTCCAAAACTGCAGATACCCCAACTGGGCCTTTGTGAAATCAACAAAGAAGTCTAGAAAGGAATCCACAGCAGCAAACAGCAAAGAGAAGGACAACAGGCGCAGAGGTACCATCATCCCATATGTGGCAGTAGTCTCTGAGAAACTGAGAAGAATCTTCTCCAAACATAACATCCCTGTAAACTTTAAACCCAACAATACCCTCAAACAGAGGCTGGTCCAACCTAAAGACAAGACACCCAAACAGAAGCAGAGCGGCGTCGTTTATGCAGTCCAATGCAGTGAGGACTGTCCAGAGCTTTACATAGGAGAAACTAAACAACAACTACACAAGCGCATGGCACAGCACAGGAGAGCCACCTCTTCAGGCCAAGACTCTGCAGTCCACCTACACCTGAAGGACAAGGGCCACACCTTTGAAGATGACAAAGTCCACATTCTGGACAGAGAAGATAGATGGTTTGAGAGAGGAGTGAAGGAAGCCATCTATGTCAAAATGGAGAAACCATCTTTAAATAGAGGAGGAGGACTCAGGTTTCACCTTTCCAGCACCTACAATGCAGCTTTGAACCAAGTTCCAAAACAGTTTCAGTCCAGTTCACACCCTCCTGCATCTAATCAAAACAACGACTCACAAACAATAGAGGCTAACGATGCTAACGACCCATCAAGAGGTAGGGAGGAGGGGTATTCACAGGCAGATGCTGCTCGTTGAGCAACAATAGACAGCTACAGTTTATAAGATCGACCCTCCCATATTCCAGTCAGAATTGACAAAGCTCCTCGGATGAGAAGCGAAACGTCTTCAAGAAACCAAAGAAGTCCAGTTGCCTTCATTTGAACCCCTTGGATTACCATGACCTGGATGACTGAGAACCTTCACCAGCACTTTGCTGAAGTATCGGATTGGGACTCGAAATCGGCAGATACTGATAATCAAATGACTCAGACTCGGATCGGGAGCAAAAAAATGTGATCGGAACATCCCTGCTGTTTAGTGATTATTTCACTGTAGATTTCTTACATGTTGCTCCTTTAAGTTTTAAAAGGTGATTACTATGTTTTCCATGATCATCTTCTTTGTTGCTCACTGATTCGGTCTTCATGTTGATTTTAATTTGTGATAAAGTTTAAATGAAAAACTTGCTGAAGATTTCTATGAATGAGCCACAGAGATGGTCCCACTGTGACAGAACACTGTGGGCTCTAAATGTGCCTTGTGTTCATTGTGATATTAAAGGGACTATGTGGACTTTGACATTTTTATTCTCGCGATTGCCCCCTCAGGCCAAACGTGTAACTGCAGCTTCAATAGTAAGCTCGTGCACGAGACATGCATGCTGCACACTCCTGAATGAAAACAACAGCTGAGTCAGTCCTGCTGCTAATGGCTCTTCTAAATTGTCTTTCAAATCTCCCTCTACACAATCAGCAATGTCCAATACATAATATAATATAATAAAATCGAATAGAATAGCCTTTATTGATTTTGTAAAGGGTACAGTGAAATTGGAGTGCCACTCCCTTTGGTGCAAAACGTAAAAGAATACAAAAAATAATGCAGAAATAATATAAATATAAAATCAACAATAATATGTGCAAATATACACACAGAGTAGCAGCATTAGTTGGGTTCTGTGCAGGTCACTATTGTAAGCAGAATTTTAGCATATTGAGTGAAACTCAAATAGCACATATAATTGTTAGCCTATATAATAATTATAATTGTTATATAATAATTGTTATAATTGTCATCTTCATCCAGGCCAATGCAAGGAAGTTGGTCAACCTCATCCTGTGATGCACACCTATTGCACAAGAAAAATAAATTTTATATAATCAGTGAATAGAAAGTGAGAGTGGGATGTTACTATGGTATTAAAAAAACAATAATAAAACATACCTTATTGATATTGGAGATACATATTCTGAATTATATGGGTCTAAAGCTCCTTCATTCTCTTTCCAGCTCTAATCTGGAAGTAAAAACAGCAGCAAAACATGATTATATATACTGACATATAGCCATTGCATTTCTATGAGAATAATTTGTTACTTACACACTGTTTCCAAACTATTGGCTTGTTCCTCATCTAAAGAGTTCTTTCAGCTCCATCGATTTGATGCTACAAAAACTAACAGAATACATCAATTACAAAAACACAGGTTATGAATCAAATGATAAAAGCTCTGCATGTTTCTGCATTTACCAAGACTTCTCATAAATGATAACCAGGACTGCTGTATAATTTATTCTCCACATCCAGACACAATTATCCTATCTTCTGTCTCATGAACAGAAGCTGGGATGTTTATGCCCACAAAGTTTTTCTTTTTTGTTCCAACAACACACTCCTCTGGTTATGACTTTTTCTTTCTTGTGCTCCTGATCTATATTTCCTCTCCACCTCCATGGATCCACCTGTCTGTCGGCACATCTGACGCTGGTCAGATGCTGCGTGTTGTGAGTCATTGAGGGAACGTGCACGGTGTCGGATAACTCGTCTTTTTTCTCCTTTGCGCATTTGGAGAGAATGCATCCTAATGCGCAAATTGTGTCCCCTCTTGTAGCGTGTGTTTTGCCTATCGGGAGGGGCGGGTCAGCGGCGCTGGGGGGAATGTGTTTACTTGGAGACGGACATATATTTTTGCAGAAGTCTTGGAGATTTCCACTAATAAATGAGCGGTAATAGTACCGGTACTCATCCTACCCTGGAAAAAAAGCCCCAGTGTTCCTTCTATGATATACGTAAGCCCCAGGTTTGCTTTGAAAGCACCCACAACCTAGCCTAGTGAACTAGACCAAATTCTTGCTTTGCTTCATAGGAACCCTCGCTGCCTGTGGCTGTCCAATCACAGCTCGCTATATTTTTGGTTGGACCAATCACAGCGCTCTATATTTTGGGTCAATCACAGAGCGGGAGTAGCTGATGACGTCAGCGCTGCGACCGCGAACCCAAGCAACATGGCGGCGGCGCAGGAAACACGTTCGTTTGAAACGGCTTTGTCATCAACATTGGATTATTTAGACTCCAACGTGCGTAAGTCTGTCGGCTATACTTAGCGGCTTCTTATTTTTATCAAACAAAGTAGTGCAATGTCCCAGTACACCTGATATTCACATGTTTTTCATACAAAAACGACAGAAATCATTGATGTTAGACGCCATTACTGCGTCCCGCTTTTCCATCGCTGTGATTACGTCACGTTGTTCGTTACTCTGATTGGTCCTAGCGCTATCCAATTGCGTGCTGACATTTTGAAAGACAACCGTAGATCCTGCCTCACGACTTAGAGCCGTCAATGGTTCGTGGCCAGACTATATATACACATATATAGGATGGCTTGCCAGGCTACCCACAATCCTTACCCCACACGTATTTAGTAATATTGTCTTACCTGTCCAGCAACAATGATGTCAACTGCGGGTCTTTTGTCTCAGCATTTTCCACTTCTCAAATGCTGGCCGGACCGATGTTTATCTTCGTTCTTTGCCTTCGGCGACCAGACTCGAGTTTTGCCCTTTTTGTCGCGCTGGAATACACTCTTGGTGTCTTTGTCTTGTTTGGGGTCTGGGCTGGAGTTTCGCTGGTGCTTGAAGCAGCTCTCTTCTTGTTCTTGGCTGAATCCATGCTACCAAAACCACCTCTCGCTCTACCGCTAAGCTACAGCTAGCCAACGAACGCTGCGGGCGCGTGAGCGCGCATGACATCATCACGCATTATGCTGCCTCTGGAGGACACTGGGGAAGCCTGCTTGTTCGACCCGAGCAAGATCTTTTCTGTGAGTTTACAGGCCTACAGAGGCAATCACAGTAAAAATGCCAGGGCTCATTCTACAGGACCAGGGCATTGCAGGAGAATGTATGAGGAAGAATTTTTAAATTTCTATACTTGTATTAGCTGTTAAACTTCCACATAGTCTCTTTAAAGAAAAAGTTTCATTTGGGACTTTGTCCGTTTACTGAAGTCTTCGTTTAAACAACCTATTTTATTGTCTATGTAATTTTACACACAGCATGGGAGAAGCCAGCTTAGCCTGCTTTGACCCTGTAAGACTGTATTATGCTACAACATTGATTAATGTTTTGTGGCTTTCCCAGGTCCAGCCTAGTGATTTTCCCTAAAGGAACAGAGAGCGTTAGTCACTCACATATCTTTCTCTCAAATTTTCCATGTCTTCAAACAGGCTAGCATCTCTTAAATTTTACAAGCTTAGCCAGTGTTTACACTGGAGGATGTGACTGCCTAAAACATGCCTATTGTTTTTCAAAACATTTTCAACTATCTCATTGAAGTGTGGTGGTGGTGTTAAGGTTAAAGTGTCCACTTTTTCCTTGCCTGAAGGCTCCAGCAGCCTCGTGAGCTTTTCTTTACCTTTTGTACCCTTTAGAGGTCTCCATGTTAGCTCTGTCTGTTCTTTTTTTTTTTTTACTGCATCTGGTTCCTATCCTGCTTCCTGAGGTTTAGATTGAATCATTGTGAGTTTCCAGCTGCTGGAAAGCTGGTTTCAGTGTCTTTAACCCTGAATGGATGAACCAGAGAGAGGAAAGAACAAAAATGATGGAGATATCGGAGGATATGCTGGAAGGAAATGATTAGTAATAAAACAAATCAAAATGCAATAAAAACAGAGGCTTTATAAGTATTTTTATATCATGTGTACGAAATGAGTTCACAATAAGGTGATTGGAATTACAAAAACATCTGTTCATGCAGTGACGTAAGTCAGAACAATTAGAGACTTGGTTCTTTCTCCTAAATGTTGAGCTTTAAACTGTTTTCTAGTTCTTTTGTTCTATATGTTAAACTAAAATCTTCAAGCATCACTAGCCAACAGAATGAAAATGGAAATATTCTTTTGTTGATGTCAAAATATTACAATAGACATTGAAAATATAGCTTATTTAAGAATAAGCAATAAGAAAATAACTATAAAAGATTTAAATAACGATTGTAGATATCCTCAGCTCAAATTTAATCAGCTTTCAAAGACAAAAAAAAATTAAATAGACATCGTCAATCCGTGGAAAGAATCAAAATTTTAATTCTTTATATCCTCCATTTTTTTTAACTTATAATTCTTTTACTTTAAATAAAGAAAATACATCCACACAACTGAACTGCTCAAAACCTTAATGTCATTCGCTGTGTCCTACATTTTTTTCTTTCCGGGGGTTCATTTTTTCCCCCTTTTTTTAATGATGAAGTAAGTGACTAGAGCTGCACAAACATTAACAGTTAGCGTGTCTTAATGCTACTGTGCCGTCTGTGTGTCTCTATTCCAGCCAGATGATTGATCCAAAGCAGAGCAACTCTTATTATCATTGGCTATTCATGTGTTCTCTATATTGAAGGTTTATATTGACAAAGATGTTGTAAAATTATTTCAAGATATACGTATATTGCCATTGTTTCAACACCCAGCTGTAATTGTTATACACAATTTCTTCTGTCAATATTTCTTATTGAGACCTCTGATCCTTGTGACTATTTCTGGGTTAAAAAAAATGCCGGTAAGAAGAGCTGTTATTCTTTTTAGATCAGCTGCTTTTATCTCACTAGCTAAAATCATCATATTCATTTTTATACTTCAATGCCAGTTGGAAGAATATGTCTGTAAGTTAGAGGCCAGTAATTTGGATTCATGTGCAGTTTTCTGAGTGATACTTGTTACTACATGCAGGTAGTAGGTCTTCTAATCAATTTTATTTTCTGTAGTCAGTGTTGCAGTTGTGTTAGCGACATCTGGTGGAAGCATGCTGTATTTGCACAGTGTAAAAATGAAGTAACTATTATAAAAAATAATCTTTTATGAGAAGGACCACTTAAAACTTATCTAGAAGGTGTTTTTGAGTATGAATGTTTTTAAAAACTTAAAGCACTCATGATAACCGTTTTTTTTTTTTCTTCAAATCAGAGCATTGTTAAAGTCATTTTTAAATGTTAAAATGTGCTTTTGATTCAGTGCTGAACATCTGAGCAAAAAAGGTGTTAACTGAATTTCCTGGATATTTGACAACGATGCATGTGATTCTCTGACAACCCAATATACAAGAGATTGATTGTTTTAAATGCTGCAGGAAATCTGTGTAGTAAACTCAACAATTTTAGATTAATGTATTGATATTTAAAGATCAACTACTCATATTACTCATATCTTTAGTAAATTTCCAGTAGTCTCTAGTAGGACTGAATGCCTTGTAAGTTGTACTCGGTGGAAAAAAAGCTCTGGTGCGCCTGTTTCAGGAACTAGAAGTGAGCCAGATGAGAGTTGAGTTAAACACAGCAGGATTTAGACTCTTATTTCCTGATATTTGAACATCTCTCCTCTCATTGGCTAACAGCAACGCAACTCTACCACTGACTCTGTTTGCTTTGCAACGTTGATGTTTTATCTCCACAAATAACACAAGCCTGGAGGAGTTCTGCTGTGTGGTGGAGTTGCTAATGGTAATGGTTAGCTTCTACTAGTCAAGACATTCTCTGCTGTTTCCTGGACACTAAACCAACAACAACTTTCCCCGTCGCAAGCCAAGATGGGTGAGTCCATGAATGTTATGAGACAGTGTGACGTAGATCTGTCAGGCTTTTCAAATCCTAGAGTTTCACCTTCTATTTTCCATCAGAAGCTAATGCAAGAGATAGGTGTCGGAGACTATTTTCATGTTGAACCTGCATGACAAACTCGGAGAGACCAATTATAATGAGAAATAATAATTTAAAAATATCAGGAAATAAGACTCCAAATCCTGCCATCTGAAGCTCTCCTCTGATGTGGCAATTTTGACCCAGTCCCAATACTCGCACTTCCACTCTTGCAGTCCTCAATTGCCCTTTCCCGTCCATGGGTGCAAGTGCGTAGGGTGTCCCAATTCTCAAGTGCGAACCTTGGCCATGCCCCCTTTGCACCCTTGATCCGCACTTCGCCGAGGGTATTACCTACAATCCCTTGCTGCGTGGGGATTTTGAGAAGAAGGCGGAGCAATGGCTCAAATGCCCTTTCTAAATATATGTATTTTCAAGTACAATTATCGAAATATTATATATTTTATTATCGTGTACATACTTATGATTACAATCACATGTTTCTCTGTTGGAAAGATGCATTACATGTTTGTTAATAATTATTGTTAACTGATAACGGTGCTGGTGTGTGTATTTTTGGACATGCCAGTGTTTAATCACTTGTTTTATTATTAGAGTCAGTATTAGTAGAGTCAACAATAAAATGTTAGGATTAAAAAATAAAAAAGAATTTCTCCCCTTCTGGTCAGGAAAAAGAAACATTGGGAATGTTTATAGAAGATTAAATTTTCAATATTAGAACCAAGTTTTTATCATTTCCTCTTTTACCCAGAATGAAAGTTCATTTTAACACAATTAATGATATTTATTGAATTTTTGAGACTAAGATTTAGTGTGGACAGCAGTGAATGTAAATTTTGTCAAATAATTGTTTGAAAGTTGTTAATAAAGATAAAAAAAACGTAGTACAAACAGCGACCGGCATCCTGGCGTGCGGGGCAGTTGATGATGCAATGCTCACTGTCCCAATTCACCAATTATTTGTACACTTGTGTACTACGCACTCAAAGCCTTACTGCACACTTTCTCCAAGTGCTCTCTGCTGAGGATTTTTGCTGCAAATGTATTGATTAAACAAGTGTTCCACACCTTTGAAGTGAGACATTTCTGAGATCAATAAAAATGAAAATGCTAATAAACCAAAAACAAAAGATGACAAAAAGATCACCTTTCAACTGTTTATTTCCTTTTTAAAATAATTCATACAAATGCATACAGTCACAAACATATCTTTTCAGGTTGTCGTAATTTGACCAAAAATAATGATATTTACTGTAGAATATAGAATATGTATACTGTATATTGCTACGCCTACTACTTTACCATAAAAGGGACTAAGGTAGGCAACAGTGGACTGTGTGTTACTACCAGGGATGGAATTTCAAGGAGCACTTAAACTTTTTAATAGCAAGGCTGTCGTTTTTTACTTGTGGCACCCGTCGGTTTGAAGGAGGAATGTTTCGAATTTATATTAGGAAGAACCAGCAAAGAGTTCCTCCTCCACAACATGACAGGCAAGATAAAGACCAAAGTTCAGGATATAATATTAGAATGTTTAGGACTTCAGTCTGAACCAAACGTACTCTGTTCTCTAAAACCTAGTCAGACTCTGGCCCAAAAGAGCGCAACACCTAGCCTAGGTTGTGAAACACTCATCAATGGCAGAGAAATGTCCATCCCTGATTGCTACGCTCACTACCTCACCATAACGACCAGGTAGGCAACAGTAAACTGTTTGAGGTTTTTTTTTGTTCGTTTGTTTTTTTAACTACTCAGCTGCTGGTCGGAGGGGATCCAGAAAGTACTGGCCTTTTCACATCTGAACTGGGATCAGATATAAATATTCCAAATAGACAATGCTGAGTTTTATTACCAGTGATATGATTTTAACTTCTCTCTTGTCAAAGCATAGAACATCTACTGTGTTTCTACGTACGATTTTCAGCCCAAATGAGGTCGTTTTTATTAGATTTTTTCATAAAGTGTTCTGTTGTGAATTTAATTGGCACTCTTTGTAAATATGCTATGTGGATAATACTTGCTAAAACCCATCCTCCCAGTGCTGCTGTTTAGACACAGATACAACCAAGTCACATTGACACAGGCAGGCAGAACACCATATGTACACATAGACACAGAGGCCACAGAGGGTGGTTAAATGGTATACTTGGAAAGGACCCAGCTTTAAATATTAAAGGGATATCTATCTGAAGGAACTGACATTTTGGTTTGAACTTTATTGTGAATCACATTTGCTTCTCAGTGCTAAAATACAAGATCTCACTTGTGTTGAAGTAAAACCATAGGCTTCTGTTTTGTCTCATTCATTTAGGAGAATCTACTGGACCTGTTAAATGTAATGCACAACTCAGTCTGAAAACATATCTATATTTTAGCAACTTTTTTTGGTTAAATGAACATATAAATATATATATTAGCAGGAAAGGCAGCATTGATGCAGAATTAGCAGCATGTGGTAATAATAATTTATTTAACTGTTCATGCTCCATAACCTGCATAATAGTGTATGACATAGAAAGCACTGAATCAGGCAAGAAGGAGAAGATTGACAGAATTTTCACAGGACAGTTTGTCAATCTGTAGGCTGCTACAAGCTATCAGCATGCCACCTTACCAATAAATTAAATCTGCGACAAGAAATCAAGACATCCCAAGCAAGCATACCATTTTCCCACTTCTCTACAACCTTTTATCCCTTCAGTTTGGGTCAAACATTTACACAAGTTTCAAGAGCAAAATGGCATGCTCCTTAAACAAAACTGACAAAACACAAACATTAGATCAACTTTACCTCTTGCTAAAGTTGTAACCCTAATGTTAAAGATACAAAAAGGCAAGCAGGTAGAAAAACAAAAGCACTAAGTGGCATAAAAATAATTCAACAAAATTTGAACAATGTTTAAAAAAAATGCTATACCAACTGCGGAAACTTAATTTCCTGAGATGGTGTGCAAAAAGCTGCCTCTTTTGGGGGCTTTGCTAAGTTTGGGCAAATTAAAAACAGAAGTTGACATTGTATTCTCAAACCAGTTTGGCTACACGGAGAGACCTCTTTTTTAAGACCGGTATACAGATATCAATATCTTCTTGTTTTAAGCCTAAAAAATGCACACAGACAGGTTACATTCATGTCACCTATTACCTTTGCTTGTACACTGAACTAAGGAAAGGACACAGAAAAAAGAGAAAAACATCAAACCCACCCCGTCTACCTTTGGACACACCACAGTCTAAGACAGTCAAATTTAATTTTCATCCCAAATCAACAAACATATATTTTCTACCTTTTCCTATAATGTGAAGATTTACCTGTGATCAGCAAATCACCATGTGGTTGGGGTAAAGGGCAACTGTCTTGTTCTTTGATTACAGCACCCATCAGTTACCCAGTCCTTTTAGTCTATTATTTCTTCCTTCTTCCTCTTTGGAGTGTGTTGGAAAGCAACTGGCAGAGAGTTGAAAGTCCAATCTGAACCTGTGTGATAACAACTTGTAATTCAGAAACTTATGTTGCCGTGTGGGTTTCCTCCAGCTGCCAGACAACACGGACAAGTGTGCCTTTGTTTGCAAAGGGGCTACAGTTGATCACTGGGATGCAGCTCTCTGTCACCCTCTGGTGGTTTCACTGTGTTCTGTCCAGGAGACGGTGCATGGGGTGGGTGTGTGACAGCAGGCGGGAGGGTGTGTGTAATTGGCACAGCGCTTGGCAAGATGCCTTCAACTGGTGGAGGGAGGCCACCAGCTGGCAAGCTCACCACTCCAGGGGGATACCTGAAGATGTGAGAGAAGAGATTAAAAACTCAGTAAAAATAGAGCGGATACAACAGAGATGTTTCCACACTGGAGTAGATCTAGATCCACTGCTACCATGTTCCAGAACTGAAGAGCATTAAGAAGAATGAGGTGTTTATTTAGAGATCTGGCCAAAGTAAAGAAGGTTTGGGGCTGTTGTACTGATTTTCAATCTTGATTGAAAGTTCAATATATTAGTAGACAAAAACTGTATTTTTGCTGGGTTAAACAAAGGCCTATAAAAGCAGATTTTCCAATGTTCAAGTAGAAACCTAAAGTTCAAGCTTTAAGGTATCTGGATTTGCAGAATAGCTTCATTATAACTTGCAACACATCTATCTTTTGAGGGGTTGTATGGACCTTAAATGTCAATGCTTTTGAATAGCCTTTTTCAGTCATGTTTTAAATTAAATCTCTCCTTTTGTGGATGGATATCAAGTCCATTTTAAGTGACAAATTATGAAAGTTCAACAAACGGAATCCAAAACCAGTTTTTGCTTTCAAATATACTCCATTATTTAAAGCAGCCATGGTCTTAATGCGCGATTAAGCTCCCTCACATAAATCTACTACACTGATGAGCTAGCATCGGTCTCTGCGGTAACAGAGTAATGACCTCTTCCTCCTCCTCACCTGACTTAAATCCTCTGACAACTCGTGGGCTCTTCTCTAATGTGAGATTTACTGTGAAGGAAGACAAGACACCTCAGCAGAAATTGATAATGAACACATCAAGAAACTGACAGACTCCATGGATGGAAGGTTCGTAGTGGCTGACACAATGAAGAGTGGTAAACTGGATTTCTCTACCGGGAGGGCACTGTTTGGATTAGATTTAGAAGCTGTGGACCTCTAAAGTTAAGTGTTGCCGTTGCCTGTATGAATATTTGCAAACATGCCTAAAGCAATCCTCCGTATACAAGTTAATGTGCTTGTTATGTCATTTTTTATTGGTGTTCAGCTTAATGCAGAGACACTGTTTACACATCAGGATGACAACAGACTTATGAGCCATCTCTCTTATTATGTTTGGCTGGAGCTGTCAACACATATGTGTTCTAACAGACTACATCTTGAAAAAATATCACTTATCTTTGATAGATCTGTAACCTTGGTATTTATTTATCAAAATTATTATTGAAGATTTCTTCTTTATGGTTAAAAAGCAACAATAAGAACATTACTGCAGATCACTCATTGCAGTGACGGTTGTTACCGATAGGCGCCGTTCAGCTCAGGGTGAACTGCAGCTGGATCAACTCCTGCCCAGTGGTTGTTCGGGGTGAGGAACTCCTTATTCACACAATTCTTCAGACTGTCTGGAATACGACCTAAAAACAACACAAAAAAGAACAAAGACCAAAATATTTAACCAATGAAGTTGTTTTTATTAATTATTAGTCTTATTCATTAATATGTTGTACAAAAATTGCAGTTCAAAGCGTCTATTTACTTTTTTTTTTAGATAAATTCAACAAGCTTACACAGGCCAGTATAGAAAAATTAGAGCCAAATAATAAGAAAGAAGTCTGACAGGTTCTCACCTGTTTATGTTCAACTGCCAGAAAAACATCTAAAACTATCTTGTTTTTTATAGCCATGTGTTTACATTCTCCTGTAAGTGTCATGTTTGCATTGAACTTGTGTGTTTTTGTGGCTTCTGCTCACTAACCTGTCACAGCCCTTCGGATCTCCCTGGCTGCCTCCTCTCGCATCTCCAGTGATGCCTGCTCGCTGTACCAGGCAGCATGAGGTGTGCAGATCAGATTGGGAGCATCCTTCAGTGGACCCTGACTGAAGCTGGCACATGTAGAAACAGTACGGTCACTTTGAGCTGCAGTGAATAATGTTACCCATCTCTCAGAAATGTTTCATTATTAGAAAAATCAAAAGATGAAGAAGAAAATATCCTATTGATAAATACAAAGACAGTAGCATTTATAGTTAACAGTTGTTCTGTCTACAAAAACATTAAATTCTTTACCTGAAAGGCTCCGTCTCATGAACATCCAGAGCAGCTCCACGTATCCTCCCCTCTTTCAGAGCCTGAGCCAGGGCCTTTTCATCCACCAGACCCCCTCTGGCTGTGTTCACCAAGAATGCCCCTTGGCGCATCTTTAACACAGAATGGCCAACACGTGAAGCTGTATACATTTTATTATTGGGAAGCTTGTTCAAGACAAAGAAATAAACTAAAGTAAGACTACTAAAATGCATTTAATACAGAAATTAGTCCAACATTAGCATGGAAAATAACTATTTGATGGGAGTATAGGGTGGATGGTTCTTTCAGTCCCTGTACCAAGGCAGTATGAGACTGGTCCATGTAGCTGACAGCAAGCTGGACCTTTTCCCAGAGTGAACTGAACTTTGCCAGGTTTGCCCCATGTCGACAGTTCTGTTCATCATTTTTATGGACAGAATTTCTAGGTGCAACAGTGGGGTGTACGGTGTCAAGTTTAATGGCAGGAGGTTCTCATCTCTGCTTTTTAAGGAAGACATAGTCTTCTAAGCATCAAACTTTGATCTTGAGCTCTTGCTGGGGAGGTTTGCAGCTGATTGTGGTCCATTCTGAGCCATGGATTTTAACTGGAAAGGGTTGGGGGAGAGGTTCTACCTGATGTGGAGGAGTTTAAGTACCTTGTTCATGGGTAAGGGGGGAGAGCAGGCTACAGACAAACCAGGGTATTGATGTGAACTAAGGTTGGGTCAGTCCAAAAAATGTCAAGGGGCAATATATTTGTGCAGGTGACGTTTAGACATTTTGTGAGCCTGACTTAGCCTGGATATATGTGAATATATAGTCTGGCCACTACCCATAGACAGAGTTCAGTCATGGAGCAGAATCTACGGTTTTCTTTCAAACTGTCTCCACATGCTATTGGACAACACACAATGAGACGTTCTCATCGCTACAGATGTCGGTCAAAGGGGCAGTCCACCATACATCATCAAAAAAGATGTAAATACATCCTTTTTCTAAAAAAAGGACTTAATTATCTCTATCTGCTCTTGACTCAAAGAAAAGCTCAAGTCTAAATGTCCAAAGTTGATGCCAAAGCCATTTTAAACAAGCTGCCACCATCTTTGTTGTTCTGCTCCATCGCATCATCCTGCCCACCAAACAGCGCTGTGATTGGCATAACACAAAACTGATCAGGCCAATGGTAGACCTGCTGAGGCTACAATGGAGCGTGGCTAAACCGACATGCAAAGCAAAATCTTTTTGCTTTGGCTACTGTCTGTCTAGATTTCTAGGCTACGCCTGACATACACCAATCACAATCATTCTTACTCAGTTTGCGAAAGCCGACTATGAAGGATCCACGTAAGATTTAGTTGTTTTTTGAATTTCAGTGGCTATTTGATCCTACAATCAACAAAGTACTGTGCCGCAATTGGTTGGAATATGTGAGAATAGAGGGCGGTACTTCTGACTTATTGGCCAATAGCTGACAATTTTGCCTCAGCATAGAGGGTTATCCTTCACCTACTGGATAAGGTAAGAGATCAATCAAAAGTTTGAAACTATAATGACGATGCTAATGGAAGTTATTGTGAGAAAGAGATGCATCTGAAGGAAATTTTGAATGTTTTCAGCTGTAAAATATGTTGGATTGTGGACGTAAGACTTCTTATGGACAATATTTGGAGGTTTTTAATTGGACCCTTTTGGATATTAAAATACAGTTTCTGTTCACGATGGCTCTATTCTGTCAATGATATGAGGCACTGAAAGGTGACTTAGACATTATTTTGAATTTCCGAGTGGTTTGACAAAATAATTTACTGTCTAAAGTTACGGTTGTTTCATTGGAATAACAAGAATACCAGCTTTCTAATTAGCCTTTCGCCGGCCCCGCCCCCAGAACGGCTATTGTCCAATCACACATCATAGCAACCGTTACTATCCGACAACTCCAAACAAAATGATGAAGCTAAGCCTAATTTACTACTAAGCATTAGCCTCGATAGTAGTCGTGTCTCATTCGTTTCCCTTCAGAACCTCCTCATCGAGCTCAACCAGCAAGCCAGCAAGCATGAGTGCTCCCCCCGCCCGCGGCTGGGCGGAGGTCCGCCTCCCAGACTATCCAAGACCCTTTTAGATAAGACACACCGTGCCGGTAAATCAGCGTAATATTACCTCAACCGTGTGTCTTATAAACGCACATTAAGCCTATTGGCGCAACAGCGGGTGGTGTCATGATCACGTGATGAATTAATGCCGAGCTCCGGCCGGGAACTAAAAATGAAAGTAAACACGAGCATAAAAAGTTACATTTTATAAACTCAGCTGAGATGATAAACTGAGCGATGCAGAGCTTTTCTCCGTTAGAGCTGCCTGCAGCTCAGATCATCTGACAGCTCACAGGGACACCGCGTCGCCGCCACAGCTCCTCAGATCCACGCGTCCCCGGACGCCGGACCTTCTCCCAAACTCCAAACTCCTTGTTCCCAGCTACGCTTCGCTCAGCAGAGCCGACACTAATATATCCCTCCACTGCATACTGTAACCCATTTTGCCTCTATCGGGATGATATTGAGGACAAATTGCTCCAAAAAATGTCGCTGACACGCATCTGTCTACTTCTTTCCATCACGGAAATCTGCGGAGCTGCAGTATTTGATCCACTTATTGTCGGAGTTGGCAACAGTAACTAAGGGGGGCGAAAGGTCAATTATGTGAATGTACATTTATATGTACATAGAAACAGTGTTGAAAAAAAGATGCTAATTCTATGTGGAAATTTGTAATGTCCAATCCGCAAAACTAATTCATAGGCATAAAAAAATCACTCGTAAAAAAAATCTGATAAGGGCTTGGACTATATCACTGATAGTTGATAAAATCATCCAGTTGCCCAACCTAATGTGGGAGCTGGTGGAGGTAACTGGGGATGGTCTGAGCTTCCTTGCAAGAGCTGCTGCCCTCACAACCCGAACACAGATAAGTACATGACTAGATTAGAAAACATGGAATATGTTTATACTCAGCTATGTCAGCGTATACCTGTTTGATGGTGAAGTCGTTGATCAGGTGGTGGTTGTGTTCATTGAGGCTGCAGTGCAGAGAGACACAGTCTGAGTGGAAGAGCAGGTCCTAAAGAGGGAGAGACATAGAGGTGCATATAAGCCACAATGCTGTTTGCTGCTAGTTTACAAAAACCTCCGTGTTCATTTTACTTTTGGTTTCTCATTAATAGATTATAGCATCACCAACAGCAGTGGTCTAGTGTGTCCATAACAGCTAAACGTTTGTATTAATGTCCCTAATCTATCTGTAGTAATGCTGCAGCAGCTACCACTTGAAAAGCCACATAATTGATATCATAAAACAGGTTTATGTAATCGTTTTAAAGGTTTGTTCATAATTTTATATATTTTCACTATTTGTGTTAATGTTCAGCAGGGTGCAAATTACACAGAGGCTTCCGGGGGAGCCCAGTTTGGGGAGGGGGGGGTAGCCTAGTGAACTAGACCAAATTCTTGCTTTGCAGAGTTTGGTCTAGGCACGCTTCATTGGAACCCTCGCTGCCCAAACCACTGCTGTGTCTATCCAATCACAACTCGCTATAGTTTTGGTTGGGCCAATCACAGCGCTCTATATTGTGGGCCAATCACAGAGCGGGAGTAGCCGATGACGTCAGCGCTGCGGCCGCGAACCCAAGCAACATGGCGGCAGCGCCGGAGCCACGTTCTTTTGAAATGGCTTTGTCATCAACATTGGATTATTTAGACTCCAACGTGCGTAAGTCTGTCAGCTATACTTAGCGGCTTCTTATTTTTATCAAACAAAGTAGTGCAATGTCCCAGTACACCTGATATTCACATGTTTTTATACAAAAACGACAGAAATCATTGACGCCATTAGTGGGTCCCGCTTTTCCATCGCTGTGATTACGTCACGTTGTTCGTTACTCTGATTGGTCCTAGCGCTATCCAATTGCGTGCTGACATTTTGAAAGACAACCGTAGATCCCGCCTCACGACTGAGAGCCGTCAATGGTTCGTGGCCAGACTATATATACACATATATAGGATGGCTTGCCAGGCTAGAGGGGGGGCACTTTGCCTTGGTCCCCAAAATGCTTTGAAACGGCCCTGGGTGTGGGACTGAGTTTTGAAGGTGATCTGAATTATATCAAATAAATAAATATTACATGCTTATAAATTATTATTATTATTAAAAAGTTACAAACGTGTAGTGGGATTTATCTACCTATATTTTCCTTTTCAAGCACTTTGTTTTGTTTTTTTATGAGACTATTTTCCTGTCCTGTCTGTCTTTAAGCTGCATCTCCTCTCAATCCTCAGAAAAACTGCTGCCTGGCTTCTTCATTTCAACTCATGAGTTAGGCTACTTTTGAAATTAACAGATCAAAAAGATCTGTCGACCGCAAAAATAGCAGAATGTGCGCTGCCCGGCCGCGCCAGTGAGTGAAGTCACAGACGCACAGATGAGCTCTGCAGCAGCGTAGCGCGTCAGGCACAAATGAAAGACAGAAAGTATGAGCAAATATGAACGATCGGCGTGTTAATTATGTTTTTTTTGGTGGCGTCACTTTGAGAATGTTACTGTGGCCGTGTGCAGGACGCAGCTGCCTGGCGGAGCGCATCAGCAATCAGCGCTCTGCCGCTTTCCATCCTCTGCCCAAATAAGGACCCGGTACGCTGAGAATCCAAATAAATAATTTAATATAGGTAGAAACTGGATCTTTTTTCGGGCTCCCCGTGGGTGTGTAAGTTAAGGGCTTCCAGGGGAGCCCGTCGCCCTTTCAGAGGAACCGGGCTCCCTTTAGCTCCCCCGTAATTCGAACCCTGATGTTCAGTAGTAAACATCCCTTACTTATCTCAGACTGAGCCAGCAACGTACTGACGAAGCTACGTTGTTCTTGGATCAAGGTTGGAATTGGATTGTTTTTGTCCCACTGTGTAAATAAGATTTAATACAACTTATTTAAATTTGTGTCCTTCTGTTCTGTTTGTATTTTCTATCCATTAAACCCTAAGTGGGAGATATGTAGCTGTAATTTAAATAATCAGAAAATGATTACTCCCGTCTCACCGACCCATTACTCCTAATCATATTTCATGTTACTATTCCTGAGCAACTTAATCGTTTTATTTAACCTTTGGAGACTGGTTTGTTTTTAATTATTTCTAAAGCCTTTGGACCATGAAGTGTAAGTTTGCTGCGACAGCTAGAGTCCTGGGAAATGTCACACCTGAATGGTTTAGAGACCTCACAAGTCTGAAAGTTTGAAGAAAATGTTTCTTTGTTAGTCGTCAGGCTCGTCTCATGTTTCATACAGGATGTGTGTGAGTGTTTTCACCTGTAGTGTGGTGACCCTTTGTAGTCCCAGAGATCTTTCTACACCGTCAGCCAAATAAGGGTCATAGAAAATCACATTGAAGCCAAAAGCCTTGGCTCGCAGGGCTACAGCCTGGCCCACCCGCCCTAAAAGAGCATCAATACACACCGCTGCTTAACCACACACATCCGTACACTAGAGAATGTAGATTACATCTGTAATGCAGATCTATTTCCTTTAACGTAAAGATTAGTAATTTTCACTTCACATTCACTTCTTAACTGCTGACTTTTACAAATTACACAGCTCTGGCGACACTCACTTTCTCATCATTACAGGAATCCTTCCAGACTACAGGGGAGAGATTTGCATTCTGCTTGTGTTTAATCCGCTTACATTTTATTGGCAGTAACTTTTTGACAAACCATTTTAGCTAAGAATAAAAACTAAGACTAAATTCCTTAGTAAAAATATAATCCACAGCCCAAAATTCTCACCAAGCAGTTAAGTCACTTTGTGATTAAAAAGCAAAACGAACGCAGCTGATGTCGTCTCTTAGTGGAGTCACAGTGCTGTTACTCACCGAGCCCTATAAGTCCCAGAGTCTCTCCTCGGATCCTTGCTGCTCCTGATGCCACTTCTCGAATCTGCTCCACACTCTGAACTCTGGTTCCTTCTCGCAGAGCCTGACAGAAATAAAAAATGAATGATCACTTCCAAATCTGAGCCAGACAAGAGACACACTGTTAAACTGGATCCAGCTACAAATCATGTCACAACTGTGCACCAGAAGCTACATCCTTTGAGATATTGTGATCATGGTTATAAGTCTGTGAAATGATTTGAGGAACAAATCATTTTACTGTACCTTCTACACTTTACATCAACGTCTTTCAAAAACAGCCACATTCTAAAGAAAATGAAACGATTCAATTTTGCTGATTCGTCAGTTGACAGTGATTAGTATTGTGGAAACAGAATTTTGGATAACCAAACGCACGCCTGTAACTAATACATTCAGAATTAGTTTATTTGGATGAAATTCACGCGACTGTTTTTTATCAGCCACACAAACCTGGTGCAGCCAGGTGGTCCGTCGGTACAGCGTGAGGATGTGACAGAGCGTCGAGTCCGCCGTCTCCTCCACTGAAGCTGCTGGCATATTACAAACAGCTATTCCTGTTGGATAAGAGAGCAGATCGGGGTTAGTAAGAGCGCCTTCTGGGCATTTAGTAAAAATTATGTTCATGTTGTCTATTACAAAGGTGGTAAAATGGGACATTTCTAATGAATAGATGGGACTTTGAGGAATGCTATCACAAGGTTTTGCAATGCCATGCCATACCCTGTAGATAGCAGTTGATTGGTGCCAATTTCGTCCTACAACAGGATAATTACTGATCTAAACCCCGTTGAACAGTATGGAGGAAGATGGTGAAGCTTTCTTGTCATGCAATACTTATAAAATGAAGAGTTGAGACTTCAGATTCACACAGCAGGATTTTCTTTAATTACACTGACCCACAGAACATCACCTGGGACAGTCAGGAAGGAGCTTTGGAGGGATTGTTCCCTGAAATGGTAGCTCAACAAGCCTAACTGGCACACACAATTTTAGGAGTCAAAAACCAGACATGACCTTAGATTATGGCCTCCAGAAAGACTCTCGAACCAATTTATGGAAGATGCAGGAAGTATGGAGTGACACCTCATCAAACTTCCATGAAATTTTACTACAATGTCAAATGTCTCCCAGGCTGCAAAAGGTGCTTTTTAACACAAAAGTAAAATTTGAAGAAATCTTTCTGGATTTCCAAAAGTTATCATTTCTAACTGTCAGTGTCTGCATGTCCTGTTCATTTACTATACTTGACTAATGCTGGGCTTACACCTAAGGATTTTCACGGTCAGACTAAAGACTGGCAGTCTTTAGGAATCTCATTGGAGTCTCTGCGTGCTCCAGTCGTCTCGATCGTTAAATGTAATGTGATAATCTGCTGTCAGCAACCCAATTTATGCCAGTCTTTCACTTCCAGCATGCTAGATATTGTCTCTAGTCGGAGTGTAGTCTGAGTGACGCACAACAATCAACAACCAATAAAATACGTTCTCACAGCGGAACCAGGAAGCTCCGTCAGTCATAACAACACAAACATGTCTACAGACGTTGAAATAAGAGCTCCAAGCAGGCGAAAGTGGACCGTGGAGAGAGAGGAGCGCTTGGTCGAGCTGTGGGCAGAGCAGCCGTGTCTTTTTGACGTAAACTGCCATTCATTCCACGACAGGGTGGAGAACGGAAAGAAGTGCCCATATTCTCTGACGCTTTCTCTTTTGTTTCTTTTCGCTACAAACGACTGCAGTGGCAAAAGCTAGTAGCTACAAGCTGCTTCTCCTCCATTTCAAAATTCTGCAGAGCATTAGCGGGAATAAAATTCTAAATAATCTAGTTGTAGTCTTGTAAATAGTGTTCCTACAAGATTCAGCGTTTAGTCTGAGAATAGTCTAGGACTAAAAACTGTCTTTAGATGTGAGCTGATAATCTTTTGGTGTCTCTTCACAGTCTGTAAGTATAAGCCCAGCATAATTTCACGAGTATAGTATTCAAGTGATCCCTAACTTTGGAGTGGTAGCGTGTTTATGAGTATGCATTGTTTTGTACCGAGTTCTCCGGCAGATTTGATATCTATGTTGTCGTAACCGCTGCCGATACGAACGATGATCCGCAGAGCTTTAAACTTCTCCAGGTCTTCTCGCATCAGAGTGATAGTGTGGTACATCAGAGCTCCTACAGCTTCATTCAGGACCTGGACACAACACAGTCAATTATCCAGTGAAAGAACTTTTCATCTCACTAATAAGATGCAGTCTTAGTTATCTTCTGTCAGCAGCATGAAAATGCAGTGATGTTATAGTGCAGAAGAAAATGATTATGATCTGATCAGAGGGGATAATATCCTAGTTTATTCTCAGAGACGTTAAATCAGAGTGATCGCTTATTGTATTAACAGTCGAGTATATTAGCTGATAGGATCAGGATTTGATTTTCATGTGGAGTAGGACTACATCCCTCTGTGAAGCAGTTTAGCTCCCATGTTTTAATTGGTTCACAGTTAATTGTGTGGCTTGTTTCTAGCATTGCCAGCCCTCCACTCTGTATGCGGGAGAGAGAGAGGATGAAAATGACATGCGGTTCAATTATAGTAAAGAAGCCTTTTTAATTACACAGTGAGGTGGCTGCTTTTAGGAGGGACAGAGACAGAGCAACAGATAGAGGGTGAGCCATCTGTTTCTCCCACATTGTGGCCTACTGAGCGTGCTCACAGAGAGACTGCGCCTGGCAGACACCCAGAACAAGACGTAACCCTCCCAGACATACAAACCCATTTACAGTCCATATTGGCTGTGTCTGGATCTGAGAATGACCCACATTTTAACTTTCCTCTTTGTTTCAGCTCTGGTTTCCTTTTGTGTGCAGCTACAATTTAAGTTTATTACTCAATGGTTTTTGCTGGATTTTAATATTGCATTTAGACAGTTTCCATTTAAAAGGTATTTTGCAAAAAATAAAAATCTGTTTTGGCATTCATTACTCTTAATGCTTCCACTTTCTGTTGACAAATAGAAATTGCTATTTGTGTGTTTTACCTTCTCGTGGATCTCCTGTGTGGACTGAGCATCACAGAAGGCCACAGTTGCTACATCTTTCAGGATGGGCATCTCCACCGTGCAGTCACGCCCGTCCAGTAGCGCCACCAAGGGGCGCGGGTGCATGGGCCCATTCATAATGGGTGGTCTAATGCCTAACAATGAAAGAAAGGGAAGAATGGGTCAAATGAACTGAGTAGAAAGGGTGGAAAAAGAGGAGAAGCGTAACATTTTTGTGTTGTTGGATTGGTACCATCTCTAACGCCGTCTCTTTAGAGGCTCAATACATGAAGACATAGTGAGATCGTTACTCAAACAAGTACAGAATTTTAAGTATACATCACATTTGAACCAGTTACATGTTTAAAACTATATCTATTAAAACATCACGTTAGAAACAGCCAGTCTCTGAAGCTTTAATCTGTATTTTACTTAACAGGAGCCTGCTCCAATCTCCTCTTCAGATTTAGCCATTACCCTGAGACTGCTGCTAGGCTCTGCAGAAAGATAAGTGCATTTAAGGAGACGTGCTAGAAGACCCCACTAGTGGGTCTTTGTTCAGGTTTAAGAAGAATAATGAGCCATGGGATTTGCATTAATTAGTTTTTGTTAAATATTCACTCTTCTCGTGGTTTTTCCCTCTCCACGTTACTGAAGGATTAATCATTTGAAATCGCCCATCCTAACTTTGAACCTAGATGTCTGAAGGACAAACCTATGTTCAACTAAAAACTATAGCCGTTTGTGTGATGGCTATTCTTTATTTATGGGGAGATTTGACACGCTGCTGATGCTGCTTATGAGAACCTAAAGCTAAATAGTTATTATTATTATTACAATAATAATGACATTTTGGCAGCTCCAATCCCAAAAATCAGATTACAACTCCTCCCTTAGCAGAGTGCATCTTATACGTTGTAAAAGCTATTGTTCATTAATTTCCGTTTTAAAAAGACTGAATTATTTATTTTGCGTTTTAATTTGGACCCTGATTTTCAGGATTACAATTTTAGTTGCAGATTTGTCAGCTTTCTCTGCAGGAAACAGGGAAACATTCAAGAAAACTCATGCTTGTCAGTAAAATTATATTTTTTCTCCTTCTATATTCATTTCTTAAAACCTTCATGCTGAAAATGTAAATATATTGTTGAGCTTTTAATTTCTCAAGAGTGAGAACTGTAACAGTAAATTAAAATATTTGGACAAAAATACACAAAACTAAAATAAAGTAAACTATTCCCAGAAGGGTATAAAGTTCATGGGAATAGAAGGGGCTTCTGTATAGTCTAGTTAATATAAGCAAACATTAATTGCTGCATTTATTTTACAATTTGGAGAATTTGGAAAAAAGGAGAAATCATTTCAGCCATTTTTTGCTGCATGCCTGTACGTATAGTTTGTTTCAAACATGCATGGCCATATAACCTTTTGTGTTCATCGACATGAGTGCCAGAGCTATTCAGAAACAAGCATGTTTTGATTTTGTTTTTTTAACTACTTAAGATCTAAAATTGGATTCTAATTTTACACACAGCATGCTGACAAACAAATGTTTTCATTCATGTGTTGAAACGTCTCACAAAACATGAAAATGTGTTATCTAACAAATATATGCCTCACTCTAGTCACCAACAGCAGCAGCCCAGTGATAGGCTGGCGTTAGCAAAGTCCATCAGCTAGTGTCTGCATTGTCTTCTTATCCGAGTTGTCAGATTACGGCGTGAAACCAGATCTGATGAGCTAACCCTGATGCGTGGTAAAGCCAATAAGGTGAAACCTTAAGTCCCCCTTTCACAGTGCTTGATGTGGACTGGTAAAACATTAGCTTCACCTAATAGGATTTGTCTGGAGGCCGTTGCACTTTCACATCAATACCAAATCTATGATGCATATAGCTCAGAAACTGTAAATCAGCAGAAATAACTTCGACTTCTCCATGCCTGAACGGAGCGCTGCACTGTTCTCTTTCCTTCCCCTACAACAGGCGACCAATCGTTTACAAGATTCCATTTACGCTGAAACACTCGGGGGCACAGTGTGATTCAAAACTGCTGTGTTCTAATTAAACAGACAGGATTTTCACTTCATAATGTAATCCTCGCCTCTCGTCTTGTCACTTGTGCAGTAATGTGGTGCTTGTGGAAAGGAACACAGATTCCAGACATTTCTGCTGCTCACACTTGGTCAGACTGAGGGAGGAAATAACTCTCATTCCAGCACTGTGCATGACCTTGGGAGGACCAGCTCTACTGACTGCTGAGTCGTACTTTATAATAAAACTGTGTCCCGTTCACACACTCTGTCACCACACACACACACACACACACACACACACCATTACGCTGCACTGGAAACATTAACTGCACTCCTTAAATTCTCAAACTGAACAAAATCAAATGTCTATTATATCTTAGTTTCTTATTAAATGTATCTGCCTGCCTCGCTGTCACATTAAGTACACGTTAAGTCCTTCGTAATATTAAATAATTGCCCAGGGTTTCCTCTCAGTCCCTAAAACCTTTTCCATCCATTCCAATGTCTCCTATTATTTTAATAATCCACTGCTCCCACCACCCCCTGAAGCCTGGGGGTGGGGTAACTGCTGGGAGCTTTCACAGTGCAAACAGGCCTCTTGACAACCAACTGGGGCCACAACGTCAACTCTGCTCTGCTTTCCAGACAGCATTTCTCTGCAGATTTGATCTGGAGTCCTTACTATGAATTTTATATATTTGGAGGAAATTCAGCAACTTTGAGGTGGGGGGTTGCAGTCTGTGATAGAAGTTGTTCATGCTGAAGAGAATGGACTTTTGTGACTTTCAGGATGAATGTTGGTCTTAAAACTGGTAACCAAGTCAGAACTAAATTGATTCTGCCACTGAGAGACATGTAAAAGAAATGATGAAACTCTTCTTCAGCGCAAGAGCCAGTGAGACCAGCAGTGAGTCCAGCTGTCATACATCAGTTCACAAAACATCTGGGTTTTTGACCCTAAGGAGATGATATTTTTAGGCTGTCAGCCAACAAAGACCTCTAGGAAAACCTGCTATTTGTGTTCCCTTATAAACAAGAAGTCCACCGTCTTTGGCTGAAAGGTTAGAGGAAAGAAAACAAGCCTCATGGTCCTGATATGACCACAGCAAATGTATGTTAATACACACACTTCAAATTCCTGCTTTGAGGTTTTAAGCTTCTTTTCACATTGCAAACAAAAGGGAGGTGTGGCTTGTTTGTCAAGGAAATCCGTGATTGACAAGGTAATACAAGTTCATTCTTTTCAACACCTCAAAAACAGTTTGTACGAGTATTTTCCATACGCTGACCAAATTTCCACTAAAAAACTACATTAGAGTATCTGTGTAGGATCATAAATGACTCCAACCAAGGACAGCTTAAGTAACAAGGGGCCAAGCGGGACAACCAAGAAGCATCATGGAGAGAATGTTGAAGAAAGAATTGTTTGCTTGGACTTAAAAATAAAAACAATTTCAAAACTTCCTTTTTGTTGAGACAGTCTCAACAGAAATACGATATTCAAACACAATACTGGTTTTCTTCAACAGCCAAGTAAACAAAACAAACTTATTTATCAGAAGTTATTCACATCATACTGTGATTCATCAAGAGAGATGCTGGTTTGATTGACAGCTGTTAGATTGATGAAGATCAGACAGATGAGTTGAGTCTGGTGCAAAGTTGTGTGCTGGATCCCCGTTGATCTTACTTTTTCTTATTAGCGTGCAGCCGTAAGGACTTCAGAGTGTGACAGTGTGGTGTGAACTGAAATATGTGATCTGAATGTAGCGTTATAATGGGGAGGTTAATGAGAGGAAGTTAAATCCAGAGCTAAAAACTGCTAATTGACGAGCTGATGACCATTAGACCAACTTTACTTGTTTGTTTGGTTTTTGGCCTGTTCTGGGACTAATTTAGACATCTCAGAATTATGTCAAGTGTAAGTGATATGTTTTACTTTTATGGACTCAATATCACTGCTTTATAGCTAAGATTAGACCAACTAAAGCAAGTTTACATGTGTATCTTTATCTAGTCATTTATACAGTTTTTATAAAAAATATTCAGCTTGTAAAAGGGAAAAAAAATCGTTTTGAAAATTTGGGCAGGAAAAGAAATATATAAAAGCATCAGATGGACTAGGTACTTACATTATTCTTTTTTCTATACATTTAGTCCAAAAGCACATGAAATGATAAGTGGCGAGTAAGTACCCTGTTTGTGTTCAGTATTTATGGATGTTGTAGGAAATACTACGTGACTCCTCTCACTTTTACGACCAGCACATTAGTTTTTCAAGACTGACATTTAAACCTTCTGCTGCAGTCTGAGTGCACAAGAGGCAGATATTGTTTTAGATTATTCCTTTTCACTTGTGAAGCAGGGAAATAAAGTCAAACTTCTTTAGTTTAACAATCTTTTCAGCCCCTTTCTAACCGAGCAGCAGATGACACATTTCAGCTGCAGCGTTTGAATTCTCCACCGTCAATCGCAGAGAGGAAAAGCAATCCTGACACCTGTGATCAGTCTGCCGCCGTATAGGAACTGGCAATCAAGCCACTGCAGGCCTCAGTGATAGTGTTAGCGGCTCTTGTGGCGTGCATGACACGGTGTGGTTTGAAAGCCCCCCTTATCCTTGTCTTTCATCCCCTCTGTGTTGATATCACCATCTTCTCATCTATTGTTCCCAATTTTTCCACATCTCCATCAATCATTTCAGCTTGTGTTCCCTTGGCTTTTACTGGCTGTTTTCTTTCTTCTTCTATGCTGCCAGTTTCTCTCAAATTGCAAATGAAACACATCATATCATCTTTGATTGTTTTTCTATCTCTCCCTTATGGCTCAGATCCAATAGGAAATGGCCCCTAACCCTTCCCTACCCTCATTCACTGGAATACAGGTGTCTAATATAATCAGCACACTGGTTCATGGTGGTTGACATGCCCACTACTATGCCACGATATTTGATGCATACAAGTGCTTACACGAACCCCATGCAGGTCTCTCACGCCCACACTCCTGTACACACAGGCACACAGAAAAGATCTGAATTTGCAAGTCATGTCGAAAAGGTTCTTCAGGTTTATCAGCTTTTTGTTCCCGTTACAGAAAACACCAGCGGCAAAACAGATGCATAGTTTTCATTTACAGTTACTATAGAAATGGTAAACATTTTACACGAGCTCATTGATCTACTGAATTAGACTGTATTCCTACACAAAAGTACAGAATGCTGTTTTTCATTGCAACATAAGTAACGACCAACTAGGAGTTCATTTTACAACTTAAGCAGTTTTTTTTCCTTTTAAACAACCCTTGCACTACAGAAAATATTACATTTTAATACAGGCTTTAAGTCGATTATAATTGCCTCCTTGTTCTGCTGGATTAACTCTTATTATGCTGAAAGAAAGTCACAATTAATTTGATGCTTGTATTGAACTGGAGTCCCTTTGAACACTCAGGAGTAACTGTGCCCTCTTAATTGATTATTAAAGCTGTGAGGCATTTATTACATTTAGATTCTTGGCTTTTCAAACCGCCATCTACAAATGCCCTTTGCTTGACGACGAAAAACACATGGTTTGCACTCACGCATTAAAGCCCTGAACATTTCTTAAGAATTTCAGAACAAATTGGCAATTTGCCAGCTCTGTTGTACTATCTCACGCAGATTGCTGATTGAGATATTGTGTGAATGTAGCAAATATGCCAGGGCATGCACTGCAAGAGAGAGCGTGCACGCTCGTAAGATGCTTACATTTGAATTCACTGTAAAAATACGTGTTATATCTTAGAACAGAAAACATCTAATAATATATAATAATATATATAATAATAGAGGTTAATTTTCTTAAACAAGACAGAAACTTAAATAGTTTGCTGTACAAATGCACGTGTGCATGACATTTTAGAAAAAATCCAGACTGAATTGTTTGCTTGTTTTCCAGAAAATCGTGTTTATGTGTGAAAATGACTTTTGTAAAGACCACAGATGTGCTTGCTGTGCCAATAATATAACAGCTGGCAGCATTCCTAAACAATCATATCATTTACTGTTTTAGATCATGTTTATGACTTAGACATTGTTAACAAAGAAGTGACTCAAGTAATCAGTGTTTTGTATCAAAGTCCCAGACAGAAATTGCAGCCTGCTAACTAGCTAATGCCTGTGGATGTGACTTTATAAGCCTGTGTAATGACAGTGTTTTTATCCACCTGTCTAGACTACAGTGGTTTTAGCTACTTCAGTTACATATGATGGTAACTCTAAATAACCTAATTTATCATCCTATATTTCTATATGTAATGAGATACAGTATGTCCAGCTTAGTGATGAGAAGCTCATTGTTGTTTTAACCACATCTGAGGGCTGCAAGTTTTACTTCTCTAAACTGCAGGATAGAAAATAAGGAGAAATGTTCTCACAGTTGTGCACATTCTTTAAAAAATGTTTGTTTTTTTGTGTGTAGGGAGTGTACACAATCATTAGACAGACATCCTCACTGGTTTAATAAAACCTTCCCTAACAACATGTCACCACAGGAATTAACTGGATTTTGTCCCGTGACTAGTGTTGACATAGATCCTTCAAGAGGAAAATATCCGTCAGTAATTAGACACATCCACCCCGTGTTTTACATTCTGCTTTGATTTAGTCAAATGCCTCAAAACACTTCACAAAAATAACATTTTTAATATGTCATCTTGTAAATCTGATTTTACTGTAATGAGAACCCGACCGACATCTGCCAGCATTACTGATCTAGACCTTTATAACCAGATCAAATACAGCTCAACACACGGATCACAGGACCCGTCTTCCATGAATCCATCAACCTGCCACCAGGAACGACAAGCTGATTTATCTCCTGCAGGTTCAGCGGTCTCCACCTTGTTCTGGTGATAAGATCAGTGACATTATTGTCAGCTTATAGAGGGGTTTTATGTACACCTTCCATATTTATAAATCGCAGTGACCTTGGACTCCTAGGTGGTTAGATGAAGTGTGCAACTCTAATCTTTGATGCCATCAAGAGGTAGAGCCTGTTGATGACATCACACATGAAAATATCTGGATTTATTCACAAATCCTTGTGATCACAAACGACTTCAGCTTTTAGGTGGATGTCATCTATCCTCACACCCTCCTCCTCCCCTCCGTACCCGACCTCCACGGCTGCCTTCCTCCTACCAGCCCTACCTTGATCCTGTTTTCTAGAATAGTCTTTTCCAGCCACCAACACAAGGTGCATTTATCACTTCTGTCTAAAGACGTTTCTGAGTGGGTGAATATGTGTCACTCGAGTTCCCTTTATGTGTGCGTCTATGTAACACTGTGTGTGTGGGAGTGTGTGTATACTTTAGGGAACCACTATTCATAAAAGAAGCACGATAAAAGGGAAATATGTGTCATGTCCTTGCTAGCCCTCGAAAGAGAGAGAGAGTGAGATCTATTTCTGTCGCCACAAATGGAGGTGCTCAAGCAGCCTTCAATAACAGAGATTTTCCATTCACACACACACATACACACACTGAACCTCAGTGAAAAGGCCAACCGTTTTCATGTGCCGAGAGGCTGAGCGATGAAACAGATAATAGTGTGAGAAAGAATTAAGTAGAGGAGGAGGAGACAGAAAAAGGGAGGAAGGGGGAGGGGAGAATGAATGTAAAATAATGTACACTGAGTTAAAACAAATATTGGTGCACACACACACTCTTACACACACATATACGCGCAGATAAAAGCAGAGAGCTAGCTGTTTACCTAGAGGCATGCCTTTGTTGAGGAGATGTGAGCTTCCCATGGTGTGTTCCCCAGCCAGCCAGCACACTACACCAACCTACAGTCTTCACACAGCAGACATGAACAGGAATCCAGTCAGCATATGGCGGCTGTGGCCAGCTACCTCGCTTCCCTTAGTCCTTCTCCCAGCCCCTCAGTGACAAGCATACACATGTGCTCCCCCTTTTCTCTCTCACTCCCCTCCCTTCCGTCCCCTTCGCTTGCCTGCTCTCTATCTGCCTTACCCCTCCCTTGCTCCTTCCCTCTCTCGCTACTTCCCTCCCCTTCCTTTCTCACTTTCTATTACAGAAAATCTCTCTGTCTTTCTGTTTCTTACTCTGTCACAAAAAAGACCAAACAATGCACTTAAGAAGTGCTGCATTCATGGGAATAGGAGGGCAAGAGAGACTAAAGAGATTGTGGGGAGAGAGCTCTGAGCGTGTGTGTGTGTGTGTGTGTGTGTGTGTGTGTGTGTGTGTGTGTGTGTGTGTGTAAGAGAGCAGGAATGGGGAGGAGCTACGTTGGCCAAAATTCATCTTTTGTTTCCTGAAAGACGACAGGAAGAAAAAGAACTAGTTATGCAACTGCAAGGTTGAAAAAGAGGAAAAACGGGTTCTTCTGATATCAGGAAAGTTATTGTACAGGTCACAAAACTTAATGTAACATTGTAGAACAAAGAGGAACCAGAGCTTCAGTTTGTGTTTTTATAAGGATGGACCAAATTAAATGTCTGTTTATTTTGATTTATCAGTTCTCTCTCATAGGTATACTCACTTGAACTAAGAATGAAAGCTCTATTGTGATCATTTAAAACACGTTTAGATAATACATATGTTTATAATTTCATGAATAGAAGACAGTTTGTGAGGAGATAAATGTGCTGTATTTGCATCTAACTATAATCAACACTTAAAATAAAGCTAAGGTCTCACAGCAGAGCAAGTATAGTAACAGAAAGTAACTCAACCCAGTGCAACATTCCCCCCATGCACCCACACCACTAGTCCTAGTTTGACTACAATCATAGTTATATCACATTGAACTGCTAAACCATAAGAGTTTTAAACTGGTAAATGTAACTTTTGAATTGGGAGATTCTTCTTTTTGGGGGCATTGGTTTACTGCCCAAGGACATCTGCTGTTTATTTTTGTTGTATTGCTCCACATCACAAATTTATCCTTTATAGTCATATAAACATAATCATTTATTAGCATTTAATACCTGCCCTGTGCATTCTAGGTCTGTTAAGAGTTGGTTGTGAAATTCTCAGTATTCAGTAATGTTACAGAGGAAGCGTGGAGTCAAGTGGAAGTCCTTTCCTGTTAAATTCATCATAGCCGTCATAGTTGTTTAAAACTTTGTCTTCTGTTTTTCTGTTCTTTCTTTCTATCATCTATCTATCTATCTATCTATCTATCTATCTATCTATCTAGAAATCATCCCAAATGTGTTAGAATTTTGAATATTTTCCAGTGAATTTCAGGGACCTTCCACTGTGTGTTTGGTAAACAGAGTAAACAAATTAGCAAATGAGCTAATGAACTTGGAGCCTGGCTGGTTGCTGTTATGGACACACACTAAGCTCTGTAACCATTAAATGCATTCAGGCGCTAACTAAAACGCTAAAATAACCCTCTACTGTTGATGCTATGACATTTCCATCTGTTTGAAAACACATTTTTTAAGTTGAACTTTGTTTATATTCAGTTCAATATAGAAAATATGTTCTTTTCCATATCTATGATTTGCTGGTTAATAAAACCTTTTTTCTATGACGAAAACCAAAACTTCCCACCTGGAAGTTCGACAGTGAAAATGGTGCATTTAGGTCAAGATTTTAAAAACCACTTTGATTGGATTGTATAAAAAAGCTGAATATGGAACGTGAACACCAAAGCAAAATTTAGTGAAGTAACCAGCCAGCACCATGTCCAGTGATGCCCTAAATCACTCTGGTTTTAGATCTTTTTGGTCGCTCCTCTTCTGAGAAGGATAACGACACCTTCTGGGCTCAGAAGCAGCTGCTTGACTTGCCGAGTCCGCCATTTTCCACAGTGCCAGCCTCGCTGTGCCGAGCGGACTGTTAACCGTATTTGGAAACCCGCAATGGTGCCCTCTGTTGGCTGGTAGATGTAAACATAAACCCAGTGTCATGCCCGTCAAAATAAATATTTGATTATTTTTTAATTAAAATATAGCTTTTAAAGGAAATAATGTACCTTATTTGTGTTTTTTTTTAGTGATCTAAGATTACAATACTAGATTACTGCCTATGTGTATATACATGTATCCTTGTTTTTATCTTCTTCTAATTACCTTTTGAGTGATGGTGCTGCTGTGACAAGTGAATTTCCCCACTGTGGGATCAATAAAGTCTATTCTATTCATTCTGCACACCTCTAATTGCTCCATAGAGGTATTATTGTTTTTAAATATAGCTTTTTATTAAATTGTTCCATATTCAAACTTTAATAACTGAGTAATTTTAGATCAAAATTAAATTTGTCTTCACCATTTGAAGTCTAGAAAAGATGTCCTTCCATGTTTTCATCAAATGTTTTCCCCTACTTATCACCCTTATATAGAGCATTGCCACCATTGCCCTCTGGGCCTAGTTTCACCAAGACTATTCTGATTTGGATTATTCAAACGACTCAAACAAATAAGAGTCTGTACCAGAAAAATAATGAGTGCAACCCAACCCTGACACAGAGTTGTGGCGATAGGTTTAACCCTGCGAGACTAAGTTTGTCATCATCTCTTAAATCACTCCCTATGACCCTGAGCCAGAGAACCCTGATGCAGACTGTGCACAGTCAAAAGTTAGAGAGGGTGCATGTAATATAAGCGTTTGGCATGTTCTGCAGCTGCCTGCTCCAAGAGTAACGGCAGTACAGCCTTGCTGCACAACAAATGGGAGTCGTCATGACCAGGACACTTATTCATTTCCCACATAAAATGGTGAATGGCTTGTATTTATATAGCGCCTTTTAGAGTTCTACAACCTCCCAAGCTGCTTTACAACACATCAGTCATTCGCCCATGCACGCACATTAACTCAAAAAGAAAAGGAACAGTTAAATTTACCAATATGATCTCTGAGCATTTGCAGTTTAGTTATTAAAGTAGAAGTTCATTTGTCCGCCGCTCATAAAACCTACATTACCCGTTGGATTGCCTACTCGTCATTCCGTGTGCAAGAACAAAACATTGAGTTGCTGTTATTCTTATATTGTTGTCTATAACCAAACACTTAATTTAACATCTCTTTTTGATTTTGCAATCAATGCTGGAACTCACTAAAAAGATCTGAGCCTCTTCTTGGCATTGTTACAAAAGAGAAAAAAATTCCCCCGTTATTTTCATCTCAGCACTTGAAACAGAACAGCATGATCGAATCTAAGCCAAAAAAAAAAGCCCACTAGCTAATGTTCTGATCAGAAAAGCTACTTTATAATTTGCTGTGGGATTAGGAGATTTGTACGGGGGGTACACAGACATTTTCACTGAATGTAAACTACTTGGTGTTTGAAGAAGCAGCACTGAAGCAGATCTAATATCTTGCTGTAATATTAAATTCAGTAAGTAGGTTCGGTAGCTAAACCTATCAAATTCCTGACTTACAAATATCTTAGTGAGAAAATACCAGTCCTGACACCACACCTATTATATCTAGGAAACAAGCATGAAATGGAACAATACCAGCTGCATTTTCTACACATAATCTGTTGGAGGCTTTGTTTGTTGACTAAATTCTAACTGATAAGCAGGTGTGAAGTTTTTGAGAAGGCACAGACACATTTATGTTATTGTCCAGACAGATGGTGGCTCCAACTACCTTCTACACACAAGCCAAACGCTCCCTAGTGGGCAGTAAAATGTGAAACGTGTGACGTGTTTTTAAATAAGCACACAGACAGATATTGTAGGGATACGGTGCGTGGATGTGTGCTGTTATAGCTCAAAAGGAAACACAAAATAGATAAGACATAAAAATAATAAAATAACCTGGTATAAACTAATTTACCTTCACCTTTCAGTCTGTGTTCAACCAGAGCATTAATATTCACAGGTATTTTGGGTGAGGGTGGATGTTTAGCAGTTTCACTCTGTCCTCCTCTTATCTCTCCCTGCACACTGTTTACTCTTTATCAGTCCCTCCACTCCGCATCTACTGACACCTCCCCTCTCTCTCCCTTTACCTGCCGTCCTTCTATCTTACCATCTTACTTTGCTGTTTTCTTTCCCTCCCGGCTTCCTTTTCAGTCTCATTCACACTCCATCATCCCCACCCGACCCCACCCCCACCCCCTTTCCCGCATCTCTCACATTCTTTTTCCATCTTTCTCATCGCACGTCTCCACCCTCCCACTCCTCTCAGTAGTCACTGCAGCGTGTCTAATGGTTCTGCTCCTCCTCAGCAGATCCACCACGCGGAGGAAAGACGAGTAGCAGCCCCCGAATAACGCTCCCCAACAACTGGCCTTATCAAAACTGACAGCCAGCTAAACCCGGAGTTATCACCAACACAAGTCATTAAAAGGACACGTGTCTGCATGTGTGCAATAAATCTAGCATTAATATTTAAAAGGACCAATAACACACAAGCAGATCCATCTAAACACAATAATAAAAAATTATACATATATATATATATATATATATATATATATATATATATATATATATAGATGCGCAACTGTGCTCACATACACACACTAAATTGGATTTATGGATGCTGACAGTGACCTGCAGAACAATGTGAATGCATGCCTCTACGGAGAAGGGAGCAGATACTGCAGAATGTAGCAATCTAATCTACAGTAGGTGGAGATGGCTCCCGCAGGCGTGAAGGATGTATCTATCTGGTGTAAAAAAACAAAAACAAACGGAGGACAGGAAAAAAGTGAAGAGAAAAAAGGTAGAGCATGAGGCACTGCTAGGAGAGATGGAAGATTTTCTAGAAAACAGTGAGAACAGGAAGAGTAAATGTTGAGAGGAGACGGGAAAAATAAAACCAAATAGGGTTTATAATTAAGAAAACTGCCAGATGACTACAATGTGAGTACTTATTACTCCATCCATCCATTTTCATCTGCTTATCCGGAGTCAGGTCGCAGGGCAGTAGCTCAAGCAGAGAGGCCCAGACTTCCCTCTTCCCAGCCACTTGGGCCAGCTCCTCTGGGGGAATTCCAAGGCGTTCCCTGGCCAGCCGAGAAACATAGTCCCTCCAGCGTGTCCTGGGTCTTCCTTTAGGTCTCCTCCTGATTGTTCGTGCACTGAAAACCTCATCAAGGAGGCGTCCAGGAGGCATCCTAACCAGATGCCCGAGCCAACTGGCTCTTCTCGATGTGGAGGAGCAGCAGATCTACTTCGAGCCCCTCCTGGATGACTGAGCTTCTCACCTCATCTCTAAGGGAGAGCCCAGACACCATGCAGAGAAAACTCATTTTGGCTGCTTGTATCCGCAATCTCATTCTTTTGGTCACTACCCAAAGCTCGTGACCATAGGTGAGGGTAGGAACGTAGATCGACCAGTAAATCGAGAGCTTTGCCTTCCGGCTCAGCTCTCTCTTCACCATGACAGACCAGTACAATGCCTGCATCACTGCAGACGCAGCACCAATCCACTTATCAATCTCGCATTCCATCTTTCCCTCACTCGTGAACAAGACCCCAAGATACTTAAACTCCTCCACTTGGGGCAGGACCTCGTCCCTGACCTGGAGAAGGCATTCTACCCTTTTCTGACTCAAGACAATGGTCTCAGATTTAGAGAGGAACCCCCCAAGGGTATAGAGCTGGTCCAATGCTCCATGGCCAGGACGAAAACCACATTTTTCCTCCTGAATCCAAGGTTCAACTATCCAACGGGTACTTATTACTACTGAATATAAATCAGAAGACTGGCATCCACTACTGATCAAGAAAAAAATATGCTAACAATAAATAAATAAAAGCAGGAGATAATTAAACCATCTGTCTTAGTGACATTAAAACAAAAGCTGGGCACAATGGTACAATATGATTTAACCATGTCTTTGCTACTTTGAATAGAAGAAATCTCAACACTTACTTCCCTTGTGTCCTTTTCTCTTCAGACAATATGTTTTCTTGCAGAATTTTAATACTGTAACCTGACCTCAGATCAGTTGTTGATCCTCTCCTCCATCTGTCATCATTATCAATGCTGATTTTTTAAAAACACCATAAGATGCTTGAGTTTGGCTTATGGAAGGGGTGGCAGTGTGCTTCATTTGGAAAATCCCTGGAAAATAAGAGCTTATTTGCAACACAGTGTGGCAAAATTATACTACATTACAGGGATCGTTTTATTAGAAGTACTTTTTGTTGATTTTGATTGTTGTGTATTTGCTTGCAGCCAAAATTAAGATTGAAAGGCTAATTTATTAAGAAAACCTTAAATAAGACTGTAATTCATTAAATAAAATATGATACCAATCAGTCTATAAACTGACTTACAGAATCTCCCTGAACACAGAACAAAGCACAGAAGATTTCTGTGAACCAGGCAGTCCTATCAAAGTAAATCAGATCAAAAGGAAACAACAAGGTCCAGTGTGGCCCAAGGTCAAGATTTCTTGGGCAACACTGGATCTTTTGTGAGACGTGTTGACACAGTGTATGACCACAGCACTTAGCACCATCATCATCATCAGCTTTCTTATAGGTGCTTCAAATCCTTGGGACCGAGTGAATTCATTTGGTATTTCCAAACTTTTGAAAGTGCTTAAATTTTTAATAAAATGCTTGAAACTGCTGAAATTGATTATATCACAGTAAGTGAAGTAATCACTTTGCGCGTACTTGTGTGTGTGTGTGTGTGTGTGTGTGTGTGTGTGGTTGTGTGTGTGATTGAATCATCTTCAATGTAAGGCACTTGAAAACCTTTAAAACTAACTTGAAAGTGCTCGAGACAAGATTGAATGTGATTTTGGTAAAGGTGTGCGAAAAATACATTTTTGAAACATTCAGATGTTTTTAAAGCTGTTATAGCGAATCTACAAGAACAAGCTAGGTTTGAACACAAACACGGTCACTGAACGCTCACCCCTTCCCTCATGTAGCTTCCCTCTGAGACACTTCTGCCAGAACCGTAAAACCTGCATTACAAGAGAGGAAACGAGAGAGCTTTTTAAAAAAAGTGGTAGCAGCCAGCTGTTTCTCCTTCTCTGATATTATTGAGCGGAGAACCTCTCACACCAGTGGTGTTCTGTTGCTAAATGAATGGAGTACCCAGGGAAGTGCGGCGGTTCGACGAGAATAGTTGTTTTCATTCTGAAATGTGTTATTGGCAGAGGTTTTTAGATAAATGCGCGAGAACCAGGGTTATTATCGTAAATGAAAACTAACGAAATAACGAAAACTAGAATTAAAAATTTTTTTCATTAACTGAAATAAAAATAAAAACGAATTTAAAAAAAACTGAAACTAACTGAAACTGTAATGAGCGTTAACAAAACTAACTAAAACTAACTGAATTTATAGAGAAAATTAGCTTAGTTTTTGTGTTTATGTTTAATTCGAATTTCCGGTAGTTTTTTTTTGTGCGCGTGCCACAACAGACAGTCAACATCGAGCGTCATGTCGGCAAGAGCTGGGAGGAAGTGACAGGCAGTGTTGTACATGAATGTGTTCATTAAACGATCGTTTGTAAACTCATTTGTTTTTATGGAGAAGGTGAACTGAACTCTCTTGTATTTTGCCTAACGAACGTTAAAGTGAGCGCGCTCATTCTGGCGTGTGTGAACAGGTTTATGAACTGCGTTCCCTCGTAGTTCGTGAGCTCCAAATCTCCACCGAGCTAAAGTAGCTAAGGCTAAAACCCAGCCAAAACCTTCTCGCTAAAACATCCTGCATCATAGACTTTATAAAAAGTAGAACCTGAAATTGTGGCTGCCATAGGGAATAGCGGTCGGTGTGGCGTCTACTCTTCAATGTCTATCCTGTGGAGGCCAGACCTCTTAGTGCGTTCAATTTAACTCGGAGAACATACAACTGTACATGACATCGATTTTAGATGCACCCTTACAAGTTTATCTTTTAAAATAAACACGTTTCCACCACAGCTACTGTTGTTATTACAAGAAGCTGCTATGTTGAACCTCAAAGTTGGATTCAAAAACATTCTCTGACTTAGGGGGGTGTTCCAGTTCATTATTTCTACTCAGAAGTTAGAATTTCCGAGATTTTTTTGTTACTCTGCCATATCTTTGATACTTACCTGGAATGTTTGGTAGCTCACCTGTTCTAACTGAATACATTTTTGAAAAACTATGATGATTTTCTGGGATTTTTTTTTTACACACAACAATTATCTATGCTTTTATTCATTCTTGTCCCTGATATGTAACTAATATTACAAAAAAGACTAAAACTATAACTGAAACTAATAAAAACTAAACTGAAACTAAGCATTTTCAAAAAATTAAAACTAAACTAAAACTATAAAAAAAGATGTAAAAACTTATTAAAATTAAAACATTTTCGTTAAAAATAAAAACTAATAAAAAATGCAAAACTATTAAAACCTTGGCGAGAACCACTTTATTAATTTTTTGGGTTTTTTTTCTCCATAATATACTTATAACTATACTATGTTAGAACGTTGTTAAGAGGCAAATGCACAGTGGTTCATCACTAAATCAAACAGCTGCGTTCATGATCTAAAGCATGCAGGAAACATGGAAGCAGACTGCAGCATAGGGTGGCCATACGTCCGGCTTCAAGACGGACAGTCCGGTTTTTAGAAGGAGTGCCCGCCTTCTGATGCACCCTTGAGACGGACGCCAATTTGTCCTCCTGACATAATTTGTTTTTTCGTTTCAAATGGTCTCTGATTAAAAAGCAAATGCACCTAAATTACATAAATTATATAAAAAATAACGTCTAAATGCAATTATGCATTCCATAAGGCTCAGTGTTTGCAAAAACGTCGGACAGTTGGACATTACCGACGTGATTTAATATTGACCGACGAAAAACTCTAAATCGTCGGACATTATGACCGACGCCGTGCGTCTTCTCTGAACGTGCCAAAATAAAATAAACTTCCTGAAAACCACAAATTGCAGACTGTTGATAATTTGCTCTGATCTCGTGACACAGACATTTTTTTCAATAATCCACAGAGATCGTCTGTTTTCTGCAGCAGCTGCTGGAGCGCTTCTTCTGAGTGTTTTAATTGATCTGGCTGCGCACGGTGCACGGCACACCGTGTTTTTAAGCAGCTCCGCTGCAGCTGTATGACAGACGCGAGGTATCTGAAGGTGATTTCTTTATATTGGGATCTTTGTGCTGAACTAAAACGTCAGACAGAATGACATTTTGTCCTTAACAACAGTTTATAAGAGTAGTTTAACAGCTGAGATAAACCCACATCTCCAACTTCCAGTTTCACCTCAACCAGCCACAGCGTCTCTTAAAGGAACAGTAACAGGCTACAGCATCAGTCACAAAAAGCCCCTATGGATCATTACAAGATTTAGAAATACTTTCATATATAATATGTTGTTTCTGGTGTTTCATAATCATTTATAATAATTATATTATGATCTCTAATAATTTCCTGATAAACTCTGTTGCTTTATTTTCTAAGCAGAGGGACTGTCTAATCCTCATTTTCTGAATTTTTCAGAAAATCACATTGATGGTTCTTTTTTCAAATGTTGTCAACAGATTATTGTCACAATAAAAATATGTATAATATGTAAAGGTCAGAGATCACTACAATACCCACTGTTAAATAGATACAAATCTGAAGCCCGTGAGGACATTGTCCTACGTGGTTCAAAAATGTCCTGCGTGAGACGCTCTCACGTCTGCCAGTTTGGCAGACATGGCTCAAAAGTTTTCACAAACACTGCACAAGGCGATTTTGTGACAGATTATAAAATCAGCGTCAAATAACTATCGTGCAAAATTACATAATCAAATTGGCCACGTTCACGTTGTTTGCGCAGTCATTACAGGCAGGTTATGTTAGCGTGTTTTACTTTAGTTCAGTGTTCTGTTTGTGTTCTTTTTAGTTGGTGTAGTTCAGCACCGTAAGTTAATATTGTGTATTTGGAGGTGAAGAGAGGGCTGCTCGGCAGCAGAAATAAATGTGTTGACTGCTGAGTTGACTCTACTTCTCATTGGTCGAGACTGCTTCCTGCACTCCACGCTACAATATGTTTTAGTTTTAGTCTTTATTCAATGTTGAAAAATGTCCTCCTTTTTGGTGTTGTGGAAATGGCCACCCTACTGCAGCACCAGGTATGTCAGCTCAATTTATTATGTCCAGCAGGTGGTGGCCTGCCACTCTGAAGTTGCAAGTGCGGTATTTTTGGCCACAGAGGGCAGTAGGGGTCTGAATGACATTTCATTAACCCTGTAAAGGGGTATTTTAGCACATACTGGCTCAAGAAGATTATTTAAAATTATGAAAAGTTGCATAGTGTGGCTTTAAATGAGAGGAAATTCATAAATTAACAACAAACCTGTGATTAAAACTGTACACACAGAAACAAAAATAATCATATCATGAATAATTCATACAGTCAGGCAAGCAAACTGTCATACATCCACACATGGACTCTCAGTTATTCCCCTTTATCTGGCTTTGTGCAGAGTTATGTCAACAGACCTTAAACACATGCAGAGAAAGGTGTAAGCACAGCCTCACTCGCGCACGCGGACACGCACGCACACACAAACACACACAGGAAGTGTTCAATATATTGTTTGCTCCAAGGCTGAGTGGGTGTGACCTGCAGCAGACAATAGTCCAGATGTGGTCACTCACAGTTGGCCAATCAGCACAGCCTGATGCTGGACAGCAGCCCACAGCAATGTGTGTCCTACACTTGGTGGTGAGTGTTTTATCACTCAATAAGACCATGCATGGCTGCAGGGAAGATTCTCTACATGTTAATATAAGGTTTTGTGTAATATTTTATAGGTCAAAATATTGACATGTCAGCATGTATATTAAAGGGATATTCCACCCAAAATTGAAATTTTGTCTGTTGACATATTTCCCAGAGTTAGATAAGTGGGAAAAAGCATTTTGTAACCAGCGCAGTAATTCTCTTGATCTGGCAGCAGTTCGTCTGCTTTAGTTTAGCTTAGCATAAACAATGGAAGTGAATAGAATAGAATAGAATAGAATAGAATAGAATAGAATAGAATAGAATAGACTTAATTGATCCCACAGTGGGGAAATTCACTTGTCACAGCAGCATGGCAGGTTCTAGCATGCTAGTACTTGAGAGGAGACATCTCTAGTATAAATTAATTCCTTGTTGATCTCTACGGGGAAAAAACCCTCGCACTCCTGTTTCATGAAGTAGACGTGAGCCAGAGGAGAGTTGAGCTGAACATAGCAGGATTTGGAGTATTATTTTCTGATATTCTGACATTTAACCTTGGATTGTCTAACAGCAACACTACCACTGACTCTGTTTGCTCTGTAACGTTGATGTTTTATCTCAACAAATAACCCAAGCCTGAAGGAGTTCTGCTGTATTGTGTAGTTGTTAATGCTAATGGTTAGCATCTTCTAACCAAGACGTGCTCTGTTCTCTCATGAACGCTAAATCAACACAGCCGTCCTCGTCACAAGCCAAGATGGCAAGTCCATGAATGCTAATTTTCAATGTGATGTAGATCTGTGTGGCTTTTTCTGACCCGAGCGTTTCCCTGTCTATTTTCTATTGACAGCTAAAGCAGGAAATAGAGGTTGAAGCCTGTTTTCACATTCAGCCTGCATGTGAAACTCAGAGTGACTGATCGTATTTCAAAAAGAACAAGTAAAATTGTTTTTCAGTGAACTTTAACAAAAGTTTGTTTGTGCATCTAAACTATTTTGACACATCTAAAATTGATTTAAAGAGGACATAGAATGCAGTTAATCAACTATCTAAAACAGCTTTGAGCCTCTAAAAAGCATAAGAAATTTTCTTTTGGCTTTCATCTGCTCCAGGAGCCCTGATACAGGCCATTCTAAAACCCCTAAACCAGCCTTGCTGTGAAAAGAGCTGTTTGCCCCTCCCACTCGGCCAGGACATGAATATGATAATGAGCTGCTTGCTGATTGGTTGGTCACGGCCATCTACTTCTGGACTATGGGTCCCCAACTGCTAAAAAAATGAATGGGAGTCTATGAGCCAATAAAAGTTATTTTATAATCCTGTTTGATATGTGCCATGGATTTCACATATGATGTCCGTTAATTTTAAAAACACATTTTGATGCCAACAAAGCGTTTATTTTTGACAGGCGGCAAACGTTACTTTAGGTTTTGTGTGAAAATACATAACGGACTACAAATGCTCGTCTCACCAAATTGATGTCATCAAAACAGACACAAAGAAGAGAAGATTAGTTTAGCGAGCTTCGAATCTTTCTTTCAGGATGAAAAAATGAGCATTAAACATGGAGAAAACCACTATAAATCTGGCCATGTGGTAAGTAGAAGCTACTGTGGGAGAGAAAAAATTCCGTTGTGACGTCGTATATGTGACGTCTGATTTGTAGTCATTTTAATTACAAATCTTGACAAGCTAATAAATCTAAAAGTATGTGACAGACATAGTTGAAACACACTTACAGGTGCTTCTCAAAAAATTTGCATATTGTGATAAAGTTAATTATTTTCTGTAATGTACTGATAAACATTAGACTTTCATATATTTTAGATTCATTACACACAACTGAAGTAGTTCAAGCCGTTTATTGTTTTAATATTGATGATTGTGGCATACAGCTCATGAAAACCCAAAATTCCTATCTCAAAAAATTAGCATTTTCCAACCGACCAATAAAAGAAGTGTTTTTAATACAAAAAAGGTCAACCTTCAAATAATTATGTTCAGTTATGCACTCAATACTTGGTTGGGAATCCTTTTGCAGAAATGACTGCTTCAATGCGGCGTGGCATGGAGGCAATCAGCCTGTGGCACTGCTGAGGTGTTATGGAGGCCCAGGATGCTTCGATAGCGGCCTTAAGCTCATCCAGAGTGTTGGGTCTTGCGTCTCTCAACTTTCTCTTCACAATATCCCACAGATTCTCTATGGGGCTCAGGTCAGGAGAGTTGGCAGGCCAATTGAGCACAGTAATACCATGGTCAGTAAACCATTTACCAGTGGTTTTGGCACTGTGAGCAGGTGCCAGGTCGTGCTGAAAAATGAAATATTCATCTCCATAAAGCTTTTCAGCAGATGGAAGCATGAAGTGCTCCAAAATCTCCTGATAGCTAGCTGCATTGACCCTGCCCTTGATAAAACACAGTGGACCAACACCAGCAGCTGACATGGCACCCCAGACCATCACTGACTGTGGGTACTTGACACTGGACTTCAGGCATTTTGGCATTTCCCTCTGCCCAGTCTTCCTCCAGACTCTGGCACCTTGGTTTCGAATGACATGCAAAATTTGCTTTCATCCGAAAAAAGTACTTTGGACCACTGAGCAACAGGCCAGTGCTGCTTCACTGTAGCCGAGGTCAGGCGCTTCTGCCGCTGTTTCTGGTTCAAAAGTGGCTTGACCTGGGGAATGCGGCACCTGTAGCCCATTTCCTGCACACGCCTGTACACGGTGGCTCTGGATGTTTTCACTCCGGACTCAGTCCACTGCTTCCGCAGGTCCCCCAAGGTCTGGAATCGGTCCTTCTCCACAATCTTCCTCAGGGTCCGGTCACCTCTTCTCATTGTGCAGCGTTTTCTGCCACACTTTTTCCTTCCCACTGACTTCCCACTGAGGTGCCTTGATACAGCACTCTGGGAACAGCCTATTCGTTCAGAAATTTCTTTCTGTGTCTTACCCTCTTGCTTGAGGGTGTCAATGATGGCCTTCTGGACAGCAGTCAGGTCGGCAGTCTTACCCATGATTGCGGTTTTGAGTAATGAACCAGGCTGGGAGTTTTTAAAAGCCTCAGGAATCTTTTGCAGGTGTTTAGAGTTAATTAGATGATTCAGATGATTAGGTTAATAATAATAATAATAATAATGGATTGGATTTATATAGCGCTTTTCAAGGCACTCAAAGCACTTTCCATTATTCATTCACACACTACTGATGATGGTAAGCTACTATGTAGCCACAGCCGCCCTGGGGCGGTCTGACAGAAGCGAGGCTGCCATTCTGCGCCATCGGCCCCTCTGACCACCACCGTTTATAGCTCGTTTAGAGAACCTTTTCATGATATGCTAATTTTTTGAGATAGGAATTTTGGGTTTTCATGAGCTGTATGCCAAAATCATCAATATTAAAACCAATAAACAGCTTGAACTACTTCAGTTGTGTGTAATGAATCTTAAATATATGAAAGTTTAATGTTTATCAGTACATTACAGAAAAGTATGAACTTTATCAAAATTTTCTAATTTTTTGAGAAGGACCTGTAATTACTTTTCATTTAAATTGAAGTACAACATATGTGTGATTCAAGGCATAAGGGAAAGCGGTTTAGGAAATAACTCTTATAGCCCCGTTCACTTGTATTAATTTTTCTTTGTTCCAGGGAGCCATGAGCCGACTGGAAGGGGAGGAGACTTAGGCTTAGTCGATTATTGCTCGTGTTCTCAGGAGTAACTTTAATATATTAATAGCTATACTATGTTAGAATGTTGTTAAGAGGCATGAAAAAAATATTTCAAGCTATTTTGTTTTCCAAATTTGCCATTGCAGCTTTGAAGCAACACAAGCCATCCATATGACACATTTTCAGGAAAGATTTGTTCTTTTATCATAAAAAAAATTTCAAACTTCTGTGTTATCGTTTCCTGATAATCAACCTATTGTAGTCCAGACTTTACTCACTCAAAACATCTACCAAATTTTGAAATACAACTAAAGATGCCCTAAAATCACAGATAACTAAAATTTCAAAGCAAGTAAGAAATCATCTCTAAACCACAGCAGCTGGACTTAATTCTTGACCTCACACATAACAGAAATGTGATGCTATTCAACAAGCTTTGCCATAAAGATATATGCATAAATAACCCATTTTAAAGAACATCTCCGCATTCCCAGCTAATTCCGGTAACACCGGCACCGTGTCAGGAGATGGCGGTAGTGAACACTGGAGCCTTTCTGAGTAGAAAGAAAGAAAAAAGAAAAACACAAACAACCACAAGAAAACCACAAAACCAAGATGGCGGTGCAAGAAACAGCCTCCCAACTGTCCATGGCTCTCAAAGTCCAAGAATATCCTACCCTGAAGGTAAACAACTCAGAAACGGGTCGTGGTTGATAGTCTAATGTTTAAAATATTTGCTGGGTGTAGGATGGTGTTTAAAACCGTAAATTAGTAGCTCATGAGGTAGAGGAACGGGAATGTAACAGGGAGGCTAACGTTAGCTGAGCTAGTCTAACCAGGTTCAACAACTAACTGGATTTTTATAGAAAATATAAAGCGGTTGTGTGGTAATATTAATTAGTGATTGATTAGTTGTTGTCCTGCCGTGGTTTATAAATGTTTTTAGTGTTGAGGCGTCAAATGCTCAACAGCTTCGTTTTAAGCTTAACGTGTAAAAATGTATCTGAATCAGCTTGTCAGTTATAAGCGAAACCCTGTTCGACTCTGATGTGAGCCGACCTGACTGCCACATTTCCGGGGCTAGTTGAAACAAAAATCTAGTTTAACGTTGAGCGAGTGGATAACAACCCGAGCCTGAAACAACATGGTTGCTCGTCCTTAACCAAAAAGCTAGACTTGTCGTGAAAGAGATGACATGCAGACGTGATTGGCTTGCTAACGTTAGCTCGGTTTTGCTGTCGCTAAACTCGCGTTGGCCATCTTTTGTCTCCACATAACTCGGAACAGCCTACCCTATAACGTCGAGCTGGTAAGTTCTAGGTGGCTGGGGAACCGCTGGGTGAGAGTCCGTATTCCCGGCGCTGTTAGGCGGTGGAAGCAGTCTCGTGAGGTAGCGCAGTGTCATCAGATTCCTGCCGCCTCTGTGCACTTCAAAATGGCCAGTGTGAGAAATCACAGCCGGCTGCCGCACACACGCACTCTTCCTCCATTCCACTCAGCGTTACTGCGACAGCTCTGCTAAAAGGACTAGCTCGAACTAGTCCGGGTTGTTTCCTGCGTGCATCTACCGAGACAGCCGTGAGTATTAATGTGCTGCGATGATTAGTGTCGTGCCTGACGGGTATGGTGTTCGCGTGGTGAATATACCGAGGGGTTTCGTGCATCTGGCCGTGTGTTGAATTCCATGCCCGTAGCATGGGGATGTGTCTGCAGCAGGAGGATGATGGGCACCATTTTAAGACAAGACTGATGGTTATATTTGGTATCAAATGGGAGTTATCCATAGGAGAGCAGTGCTGATTACATCCCATGCTATTAAAATGTCTTTATGGACACCCAGATTATATATAATCTGCATTACTTACAGAAGTCAGTGTGTCCTGGGTTTTTGTGTCCTTGTGCATGTCACATCAGTGCATGTAAAAGAAAAGGAAGTGCATGTATGAACACTGAAACTACCCATTTCCATTCATACAGGAAAATGATGAGTTAGTATTTCATTTATTTCTTAGTTCAGTGTAGGTCCCTTTCAGCCTGGCATTCTAATATTGCAGATTAAACTAGGATTGCTAATAATTACCTAAACTGGGCTATTGGTGGTAAGAATTATGATTAACATTATCAAGAAATTGTATGTTTGTACTAGACATCTTGATACAGCTTTAAATAATTTAAGACAAATCAAGCACATGCAATGTTACCCTGGCGCTCGCCTTAATGATCCACTAATGATTCATGGCTTCATTGTCATTTAAATTAAGATCATACATAAAATGGTCATATGCAAGAGGTAGATCATCAAAATCAAAAAGCATTACGCTTTTTGTAAAATGTCATATTTTAAATTATTTATATTCATGTTAATTTACAAATTGGATTTGAGGAAGAAAGAGTGCTCAAGATATTTCCTGCACATCTCATTAACAGAAAGTTGCAGTCAACGTTTGAGGGATGGAAATTTAGATTATGTAATCTGAGCATCATCAGATTACAGATAAATTATTGCTGTCCTTTTTAGGTCATAGTTTGTGAAATAAATGTGGACTTGAATCCCCATATTTTACACTTTTTTAAAGAACTTGTTAATTGACTTTTCTTTGGGTAGACATGTTTGTGCCCTTCCTGTTTTACTTACCTTATCATACTCTAGATGAAATTTGCATCAACCTTGTTTAAGCTTTTTGTAAATTAAATCGTTCCTAAAGATACAATCATCAAGCATTTATTTGACAAAACGAATAGCAAATGTAGTCAGAATTTATCACAATTTTATTTCAAATTATAAATATGTAGTCGTTCACATTTGTGTCAAATAGCTTCTAATCTAAATCCTGCAGCCAGCTGTTTCATAGACAGTCTGTCACTGCTACAAAATATTCTTGTTGTTCAGTGTCTGCTTACCTTGTCATGCATCACCCATTTTGGTTCTGTCTGGGGTGTAGCAGCAGCAGCTTGAACGGCTGATTGCCTCGGTTCTTACATAAATCACACTAAGACAGGAAGAAGGCAGTAAAGCAGGCCTGATGATGCACTGATCCAAAATGTAAAAGACCACATTAATCTAATCGATTTTTTATAGATGCTTTTATTCTGTGGAAATGTAAATGTCCTCTATATTCAGTAAATCCTCTAAAAGTAGTTCCTAATTCTGGCCTTTATGCAAGTCTTCTAAACAGCTCCACGCGGTTTGGAGTCGTACCCAGCATAAATGTTGAAACACAATGGCCAAACAAAGAAAAGAGCCAATTCCCAACTCATAACACAGCTGCAGAACAAGAAGTGCTGGATAAACTGACAGAGACTATTCACTTCCTCCAGTAGCCAAACACATTCCTGGAGAGATGTGCTCCTGCCAGTAAAGATACTTGAGAATATTCCCAAGACTACATCTGCTATGAAGCACAGTTGCATATTTAAGATATGTGGCCTCTCTCTGCTTCTCAGTTTAGAAATGGATCCCTAAATCCCTACAAGGTTTATTCATCCGTGTTGGTACATTTACATAATTTCTCCCTTCAGTCTTAGTGATCTGTGAAATTTACTTGCTTTAACTTGAGAGAAAAATCCTCTCCGTGGATCCCAGCCAGCTTCTTGTTCAACCACAACGGTCGTATTAAACTGGTTCAATAATGTCTAAACCAATTCTTCATGTGGAATAAGAGAAGAAGCTGTGAGACGGTCTGTACTTACAAACCTAAATACAAAAATGTGATTAGATGTGACTATAAATGCAGCGTTCTCTGTTCTAGCTGATACATTATATTTTCCTCATGCTTAAACATTATTTAAAGCAAAAACTAAAGCTCTGTAAACAACGTTGCAGTGGTTAACATGGGCTGAAATTGTCTCCCCAGGTCCCATATGAGACTCTGAACAAACGTTTCAGAGCAGCTCAGAAAAACATAGACCGAGAGACGAGTCACGTCACCATGGTGGTGGCAGAGCTGGAGAAGACGCTGAGCAGCTTTCCAGTGGTCGACTCGGTGGTGTCGCTGCTGGACGGAGTGGTGGAGAAACTCAGCGCTCTGAAGAGGAAGGTGAGATAAACAAATACATCAAACATGCAGCTGCACATAAACTTATGTTTAATCCTGCTAACTGTTAAAGAACCATTAGTAGAATTTTTGATTATTCACCTTTATTAGTCATCCCTGTAAAACTGGTACCTCACCCAGATGCAACTGTTAGTGACTTAATAGAGACACAAAATTGCAAGAAAATGCAAATTTTTAGTTGGAGTCGTACTGAACCATAACGTATACTGTCTTTGTGAGAAGTTTCACGTTAGGCTGAGGCCATGTACACACTTAACTTTCATATGTCATCCATATGAAAGAAGATATATTAGCCTGGCAAGCCACCATATATATGTAAATTGAGTCTGTCAGCAAACCATTGAAACCACCCAGTTGTGGGACAGAATCTACAGTTGTCTTTCAGTCTCCACACCTATTTAGGACAGCGCTAGGATCAATTAGAGCAACGAACAACGTGACATGCTCACAGCTATGGATGTCAGTCTGTCATACACCGTAGAAGAAGATGATGAATCATTTTTCTAAATAAAGGACCTAACTACTAGCCTAGAAATCTAGACGGACAGTAGCCAAAGCAAAATGGTTTTGCTCTGCATGTCGTTCTAGCCACGCTCTGTTGGAACATCTGCAGCCCTAGCCATTCTGGTGGAGAGCCAATCACAGTGCTCTATCAGTTTGGTGGGCGAGATGTTACTGCAACTGAGCGAAACTAAGATGGCGACGGCTCGTTTGAAATGGCTTTGGCATCAACTTTGGAATATTTAGACTTGGGCTTTTCTTTGAGTCGAGAGCAGATAGAGGTACTAAAGTCAGACTGCCCCAGGGCGGCTGTGGCTACTCAGTAGCTTACCATCATCAGCAGTGTGTGAATGTGTGAGTGCATGCAGCGTCTTTGAGTGTCCTAACAAAGCGCTATATAAGTTCGATGAATTATTATTATTATATTATTATTAAAGTCCTTTAGAATGAATGGATTTGCATCTTCAACAGTGTATGGTGGACTGCCCCATCCGTAGCGGTGAGTACATCCTGTTGTTTGTTGTCCAATAGCATGCAGAGACGGTTTGAAAGACAACCGTAGATTCCACCCCACAACTGAGCTCTCCCTATGGGATGTGGCCAGACCATATATAAGATGGCTTGCCAGGCTACTTAAAGTCTATCTGCTCATGTCTTAAAATAAAAAGCTTAACTCTAAATTGTTCAAAGTTGATGCCAAAGCTGTTGGAAACGAGCACCTTTCCCAATGACTGTAGAAAAAGATTGACAAACCCTCCGTGACATCACCCTTAGCTTTCTATAGCTTATTTGAGGCCAAATTGGTGGTGTAACTCGTGTCGTCACTACCGCCAAATCCAAAAATGGGCAAAGAGGTGGAACTGAGAGCGGAACTATGAGGATCTGACTCCATCATTGTTCCCAGCAACAAGCTAACCAAGGCTAATGGAGGTTTGCGGGCGCTTTAGCCAGAAAAGTGCGGTTGAGTAACTCAAACTTGAAGCACCCATCAACTCACCAACTGCAGCGTTTCTGTGGTCTCCCTCAGAGAGCAACAAGCACAGCCTCAGACCGCAGCAGTCAGAGCCGGCCGTGTTAGCCCACGCTCTGCTCCTCTGCAGCGGTCAGAGATCCGCAAACTCCAGCCTCAGCTTTGTCTCCGCGACCCAGGGAGGCGGTACCAGGTCTCGGTACCCAGCCCTACCAGTAGAGCTGAGGAAAATAATCTAATAATTGATGCATCGAGATGCAGACATAAACGAGTATGAATCGTTGAAGAAGCACACCATAATCAATTATAGTGGAATGCAGTTTTGTTTTTTTTACCGCGGCACTGGTGTATTATGTCAGAGTGGGACACCACCCCACACAACACCAAGTTGGAAGAGTAAAATGAAAACCCTGTTAAATATTATGAGACACATTGTGACTGGAGTAGGTTGCTCAAGTTAACATGAGTTAAGACAGTTGGCCTGTAATTGGACTGTAATTTTCATGTAAATAATTACATGTGGAACTACATATTTTCCACAATTAACTATATTTTGTTTATATTTTCATTGTTTAAATGTAAACCCATCTCTATTATGACACCAGCACATGATGGGGTCATGTGTCAGTCTGTGGAACAGGAAGCTAGTGTTCAATAAAGGCTTTGCCTTTATTTGCTCTGGCCTTTAGACATTTCCTTTTGATAATACCAGATCTGTTTATAGCGTACACATCCTTAATATCACTTCCTCTGTTTAACTCTACCGTTACTAAAATTTTCAACACAAATAACTGCAAAACAAAAAAAAAACAAATATTGTGTGTTCATTTTCCTCAAGATTTTTCTTTTTTTCTATTTATTTTTGACATTTAACTTAACTGGAAGCTCTTTACTTGTATTTATTGAAGGCTGCAGAGTCTATTCAGGCAGAAGACGAGAGTGCCAAGCTATGCAAGCGTCGCATCGAGCACTTGAAGGAGCACAGCAGTGATCAGCCAGCTTCAGTCAGCCTGTGGAAGAAGAAACGCATGGACCGCATGATGGTGGAGCATCTGCTGCGCTGTGGCTACTACAACACAGCTGTCAAACTGGCCAGACAGAGTGGTATAGAGGTACGGTCTGAGGAGAATGCAGATTATGCTGAGGTCCATCAAGGGATTTAAGACTTAACATGTTCCCTTATCATGCAGCAAAATCTGGAACTAAACCAGTAGAGAACGGTTTGTGTGGGGATGGGTGGTCGATGACAAAAACAATTTCCTATTCTGGATTTGTGATGTGATCTAGTGACCTTTTTCTTGTACTTTTCTTAAATATGTTTTATTTATATCTAAAGCATGGCTTGTGTTTTGTGTCTAGGATCTAGTGAACATTGAGATGTTCCTCACAGCAAAGGAGGTAGAGGAGTCTTTGGAGAGGCAGGAGACAGTCACATGCCTGGCCTGGTGCCATGACAACAAGTCTCGTCTCCGCAAGATGAAGGTACTGCATAAATAGGGATAAAAAACAGCATTTAGGATTTAAAGCCAGTCAAATGTAAGGTGCAAAAATAATTAGATATTTTTAAGAACCTGTTGATATGAAATTTTAAAAACATGGTCTAAAGATGAAGCTTAGTTGTAGGCTACTGATTTTACAGTTCATCAAATCTTCTGTGCAGCTTGTTTCTGGTAAGATAAAAGCAAGCAAACCAATCTAAAAGTGAGATCTGTGTGTGTTGCATCAAGACGTAAATGAAATACATTGGCACATCTATAATTTGTATTTATTCAACTTCTAAATCTGTTTTTTTTTTCACTATTTAAATCACCCATAGTTTTAGTTCTAAGTCATATATGATTGATTAATTTTATAGTCGTGAACAACAGCTTGATCAAGGTACCCAAGCTTGTGTACTTAGAAAATATACCTATTGTTGATAAATCGGCCTCTCTGCACTTCATACATTTTATCTGGTCTGAAACAATCCTGTTGGAATATTTATTTATTTCTTTTGTAATATTCTGAGACAGAAACAGGAAACCAGGTCATGTCTTGAATCTGAATCTGAATAAATTGGCCAATAAAATTTAGATAACTGACATAATCATTGATATTCAGTAAATTTAAAGATCGGTATTTAAATTTAGGAAATTGCCTAATTGTGCAAAATTGAGTTCAGCTTCATCTCAACAACAGTAATGCACACAGACTTCATAGTTGTCCTGTTGAGACCTACCAGCTACAGTTGGGGAAGTTGTGAACATGTGGGGGATCATTATTAAAAAGGTTTGGAAAAGCCGGTGAAACCAGCCTGCCTGGGTTTCCATCATGGTTTCTTTATAACAGCCTCTCTTGTTTCTTTCTTTGGCAGAGCTGTCTTGAGTTTAGTCTGAGAATCCAGGAGTTTATTGAGCTCATCAGACAAAACAAGCGCATGGATGCAGTCCGGTACTTAACAAGGACCACAGACACACACTTGACACTCACCTTACACCTACAGTGGTCTGTTTGTTACTGACTGCGTTTGTGGGTCCCTGTGTGTTTTTCAGACATGCAAGGAAGCACTTCAGCCAAGCAGAAGGGGGGCAGTTGGATGAGGTTCGGCAGGTGATGGGCATGCTGGCCTTCCCATCAGATACACACATCTCCCCTTATAAGGTAACAAACTGGTTCTGCTGCACTAATACGACACAAAACTGCTCCTCAGGTAAACACAGCTATTGTTCAGGCAGAGTTGTTCACCAGAAAACCTCTATTTCTCTTTTAGCTGATGAAGGTGTTTACATTCTGTGAACTATCAATGTTATTTGCTTGAAGTTATGAGTTCACAGATCAGGTAAAAAACAAAAGCTCCTCAACAGTGAATGGCCACTAGAGGGCCTCAGTTGTCTTCAAACAGTATAAACTCAAGTCTTCTTTCTAGATAGCTGGACTTGTACTGCTGAACCATGACAGTGGTGCTTTGTTTGAAAAAACACAATGAACACAGAAATCACAGCAGTCTGTTTCACTGATGACTAGTCATGCATTTGTATAGAAGACTAGATGGACATTGGTAAACAAAACTTTTTATTTGTGTCATTGGGACCGCCATCAGTTACAGCTGAATTAACACTCGTTCTGTTTTTGTACTGATGTACACTCTTACCTACAACTTCAGTTGTTTGTGAAATCAAAACATATTTATATGTCGGTGAAATTAGGACATTATCAGTATAAAATCATATCCAGAGGTTAAAGGCTATGCCTGTTGGTCGATGGCTGTGAATAGAATAGAGACTTGAAGTCTTTGTCTCAGAATACAGATGAAAATTTTACAACTTGAAAAATTAATTCATTGCATGCATGTTTACAGTTGTGATTGTGTTATTTTCTTAATAAATACAAGCAGGAAGGCTAAAAAACAAATTTACAGCTGTGAGCATAATCCTGTGGTCACAGGCTTAACAATGAAGCACAGATAAGATGCTACCATTACATACTCAGAAGCAGTGGAACATGTTAAAAGTTGAACTGGTAATTAACATTCAGTCCAGATTACCAGAGGTAGCTTCTTTTTGTCATACACGCATGTTTCTGCATAAGAGACGGTAATATAAAGTAACACACACTATTAATAATGATGCATGGTTTAATATGAGCTTGTTTGAGCAGCGATGTGCTACATGAACACTGATGTTCCCCTCCTGCAGTGTGCTGACACAATTCTTACAGTATCATTGTCTCTGGGCTCCATTTATAAGCCTGTGACAACATATGCTCAGCTGCAAATTTGTGTTTTCAAAGAAGAATATTGTTATGTGTCTTGAGGTCCTACCTCAGCTGGGGAGTTTAAGTATTTTGGGGTCTTGTTCAGGAATGAGGTAAGGAGGGAGCAGGAGATCAAAAAGAACAAGATTGTGAATATAAGCAACCAAAATGAGTTTCTCTGACGGGTGGCCAGGCTCAGCTTTAGAGTAAGAGTGAAGAGCTTGGACATTCGGGAGAGACGCCACTGCTCCTACATGTTGAGAGGAGCCAGCAGAGGTAGTTTGGGTGATTTGCCTCCTGGAATGCCCTCTGGAAGCAGCCCACTGAAGTGTTTGAGGAGGTCCCCGGGTCGACCAGGACACATTGGAGGGATTATATCTCCATGTTGGCCCCCCTGGGGATCCTGCTGGTGGAGGTTGCTGGGGAATGGAAGGTTTGGGCCTCTCTGCTGGAGCTGCTACACCTGCGACCCGGACTGGGATAAGTGGGTGAAAACGGACGGAATGTTGTGTTGTCAAACAAATTACCCCTCACGTTCATGCTAAAAAAAAATCACACCTGTAAACATCCACTTTGTATTTCTGAATAATTAAGGTTGTAACTGTTTAAGCTGGAGGACATTGATTATAAGTACCCTTCAAGACTTTTTGTCTTTATGCAGAGTTGTGATGATTAAATAAACCAGCCTCCTCAAAGTGATGGTAAAAGTAGTAGTGTCTTTTGTTTCTTTAGGATCTTTTGGATCCAGCTCGCTGGAAGATGTTGATCCAGCAGTTCCGATATGACAACTACAGACTTCACCAGCTGGGAAACAACTCTGTCTTCACCATCACCCTACAGGCTGGGCTGTCTGCCATCAAGACTCCGTATCCTTCACTTTGCTGTGATTTCAAATCCTGACACCCAACAGTGCAAACTGTGGATTATTTTATACAGCTGTCTTCTTATGGGGACAAATATGTTCACTAAAAGATGCGCCTGATCCTTAACGATCCATATCAGTCAATGCTACAAGGAGGATGGTAGCTCCAAAAACCCAGACTGCCCAGTCTGCAGTAAATCTCTTAACAAACTGGCCCAGCCACTACCTATGGCTCACTGTGCCAATTCTAGACTAGTGTGTAAGATCTCTGGGGAGGTCATGAATGAAAACAATCCTCCTATGATGCTGCCTAATGGATATGTGTACGGTTACAATGTAAGTCCTCCCTGAAGTGCAGATCCATACCTGGAGTTTCAGGACAGTCCTATAAAGCTGTTATTTATTTAGTTTTTTTTTTGTCCTCCAGTCCCTGCTGTCCATTCGCCAAGATGACAAAGTGGTGTGTCCCAGAACCAAAGAAGTCTTCAACTTCTCTCAGGCAGAAAAGGTCTACATCATGTGATCATTCAAATGGTGCTTATAGTGTTAACAAGATCAAATCCTGGCCTGTCATCTGTGACCGGGTCAACTCAAGAGCCACCAGTGGAGCTGTGATCCAGTATCCCAGTCCCCTCCACCCCCACCCCATTCTGCTAGCTGATCCTTCTCCCCCATCCCCCCATTCTTGTCTCAACAAAACTGGGCTCTTCTTCTTTCAGACTGTGTTTTAGATGTGGCTAGAAGTTGTTTGATCCGATTCATCCAAGCACATGGACTATCAACATGTCATTATCTTAAAGGCCTTTACTCTGAATATTACTCTCTAGAGAAAAGGACTGGGTGGAAAAACTAGTAGTTAGATGTTTGATTTTACTACAGCAAATAAAAAAAACTTGTTAAATGTTACTTTGGGGTTTGTTTCCTTTAACAGTTTGTTTAAAAATCATGAAAGGGTCACAACATGCATTGTTAAATCAAATTGAACACATTATTTGAATGAAAACAACCTCTTCCTTTGAAGGCAGCTCTAAGGTCAGACCTGTCAACAGGATGAGTCGCATACCTGATAAAATCCTGATCAATGCAACATCTTTAATTATATCAAAAGTACAATATGCCTGTATTGGAGGGATAGTTTACAATCAACACCAACTCTGAGGTAAACTAGGTAAATGCCCTCTCGTCACTTGCAGATTTAATAAATTATGAGCCATCTGAAAACATGACTATAAATATACTGTAATCTGGACATATGACGTAAGAAAGATCAATGCTGAAGCAATTTTTAAATGTTGACAAATCCATAAGGAGAAACACTAGTTCTGATTCTTTTTATTTCAGTATTTTAATGTTTGCAGTGTACTCATGTCTGAAAGCATTTCCAGAGGTTCTGATGGGTGCAAAGAGTCAAGTCACTCAAATTGAGGTAGAAATCCAACTGAGTGTTTTAATAATAAAAAAATAATATGAGTTCAGGGAGAGTTTCTGTCCAAAATATGAGAAGGTTATTAGTGACTGAGTAAGGGATTTGATGTAATGAGGGACTTTTAAATGGTGAGAGTAATCCTTTGTAAATTGTATCTATACCAAAGACCAAAACGCTTAATTATTTTATTCCCTGGGCTGTAAATTCCACAGACAGTGAAGATTGTTCAGAGAAATTGTTGAGGACTTTAGGTCATGAGTCTCCTGGTTAGATAGTAGAACAGTAACTTAGAATTTTTGAACTGAATGGCATCGTTGATTAACTTAATGTATAATACTCTCGGTAAAACCAGTGAAAACAGTTTCGAGACTTCGCCTTTCAATCATCAGTCGTTAGTATTGTGTCAGAGCTCAGCACTTTCGGGTTAGTTACGTAGATGAACTGGTTCATGTTTCAGAGGTCAGAACATTTGATGAATGTTACTTTGAAATCAAAGTACAGAGAAAACATAGGACATGAAAACATTATATGGTGTTTTTGTTAGTTTTTATAACGCATTTTAAAAGCGTTGTAGTATCAGACATGTTGCAATTTCAACAAAGACGAAAGCGTGACCCGGAAAAGGCGTTTACAGATCTGACGTCACTGTCCGTAGGGTATATATACATGTGCGTTTCTCTCCTGCCGCCATCTTAAGACCGACGCATCGTTGAATTCAGGAAAGCCAGACTGAGCTCGCCATTTTCTCTAAACATGAGTGACCAGCTTTGTAAACTTTTCGTCGGTGGGCTAAATGTGGACACCGACGACGACGGCCTGCGCAAGCACTTCGAGCAGTACGGTACCCTGACCGACTGCGTTGTGGTGGTGAACAAGCAGCTTCAGCGCTCTCGTTGTTTCGGCTTTGTGACCTACTCTGCGCCGGAGGAGGCCGACGCTGCAATGGCGGCCAGGCCGCACACGGTCGACGGGAACGCAGTTGAGGTGAAGCGAGCAGTGGCGAGAGAGGATGCGAACAAGCCCGAGGCGCTCGCCAAAGTTAAGAAAATCTTCGTTGGTGGCCTGAAAGACGACATCGAAGAGCAACATCTGACCGACTATTTCTCCCAGTATGGCCCGGTCGAGAAATCCGAAGTCATCTCCGAGAAGGAGACCGGAAAGAAAAGGGGCTTCGGCTTTGTGTACTTCGAGGATCACGACGCTGCCGATAAGGCGGTCGTGATAAAGTTCCACACAGTCAATGGACACAAAGTTGAGGTGAAGAAAGCTCTGACGAAACAAGAGATGCAGGCCGCAAGCAGAACCGGAATGGCGCCCAGGGGGGGCAGACCAGGCAGAGGCACGAGAGGAAATCAAAATGGCTACGGAGGCAGAGATTATGGCGGAAACTACAACTACGGAAATGGCGGCGGTTACAACTGTGGCGGCTACGGAGGGTACGGCGGACCCTATGGGGGTGGTTATGCTGACCAAGGAAGTGGCTATGGCGGCGGAAACGGCTACAACGACTTTGGCAGCAGCTACGGTCAGCATTCTTCTGGTTACGGTCCCATGAAAGGGCCCTTCGGAGGCCAGAGGAGCGCTGCTCCCTACACCAGAGGCGGTGGTGGCGGCTACCCACGAGGGGGCTATGGCGGCGGCTACTAGATGAGACTGCACAAAGGAAGCGACAACCCCAAACCCTACCACAAGTTACACCCCAGCCAGGATTTTGACGTGAAATCCTCCCAGGGCAGAGACAGAGATCCCCCACCCCTAATCAAGACCTCAAATACCCAAACAGGTAGGAAGGTCACTTCCCAGAACACCTGATTTATGGCAGCAGCTGTTGTTGCTGTTCATCTAGGACACAAGAATTAAGCTTTCAGTGATTCCCTTTTTATGTACCCACGCCATCGGTGTGCGGATGTCGTTTAGATTTGAATTTTTTTTGCGTTCACTCGATGTTTATCAAGCTTTTGATGTAGGATTGTTTTGGTGACCAGTTCTTATTTTAATATTTTGCCATTTCTAAATAGTTGGATTCGACTCTGTTTTCTTTGGTAATCCAGTGTAATTTTTCCAATGTGTGAGGATTGAATAAAGCATGTTTAGTTTTCATAGATATGTAACTATGGTCAAATTGTATCATCAAGCAAAGGCGAAACTGCAGGATTTTAGTTTTTCATCCCTCAATCTGTTCCTAAAATACTCGAGCATAGTGGTAGTTTCCGTCAATTGTTTATTTTCCATTACTTGTAGCAATATCTAATGTATATTGTATACTTCATGTCTGGAGAACAAAACTTATTGTTGAAACACTCTGCTTATGTATGTTCATTTTAAATAAAACGTTATATACCACTTAGCTTAGTTATCTTACTTATTTAACGAGGCTTCCTCAAGTTTATCCACAGGTTATATGGCTCCATCTTTAGTTACATGGCGTCTTTTCCACAGTTTAATCCCTTACATTCAGGTGGGTGAAATGGTTGCAGTCTACCTACAGCCAATGCATGTAGGCTTTGTAGGGTGTAACCTTGTATTAAAATTGTGGTTTTTAGTTATTGCTAATATGACTCATATTTGATATTTTTCTATACATCTTTATGTGGGGGGGTCTGATAATTATCTTTGATTATTCCTATATTTAGGTGTTCTTACTTGTATTCCAGTAGGCTATCCCAGCCAAAATAGCCGTAGCAGTTTGTTTGTAGGCTACATCAGGACCCTGTTGATTACCTGGGGTCGGTTGTGATAGGAGTCTGAAATATCTCTTTAGGATATCCACATCCAGCCAACTAGGTATGTAAATCAACCTGTCTTCACTCTGTGTTGGTCAACTATGTATGGAATATATTTATGATGGTGCACAAGTGTACCATTATTTAATCTTATTCTCAGATTAATGCGTCTTTTCATATAGCTAAACATTAAAATATAATGGTGGGGATGGATATTGCTTAATTTGGTCTATTTTGAACCTAAAGTGGGTGGAAGGGGACACTTGTTCCACCAACAAAGAAAATGAAATGGGGCAAGTAAATCAGTGTCTCCTGGATTTAACCTCTTCAGTTTACAACTACTAATTTTGTATTTCTCCATTTTCTTCAGGTTGCTATGATAACCTGGACAGGAGGACAACACCCTGAAAGTGATGGGGTGTGTGCCTCCATGCTGACTGGGGACCAAAAACGTGGTTGTGCCTTCTTCCCCTCAGGTGAAGTCCCATTTCAGAGAAAATTCAACAACTTATACAAAAAAGGTGGAAGCATGTGCACGGGTTGAAATTTTCTAGGGTTGTTTGTGATGAAAAATATGCACAGCCACAGTTGGCCCTGAAGTTTAAATGTTTTTATTGGTTTGTGTAGTAAAGTTGACATCAAATAAGCTGACGTTTGTTACATAAAAATTAACCTTTTATAACAACTTCAAAACTTTTATGAAATGTGAAGATGAGTCCCCAGAAGCGGAACAAAGATGAACCACAATGACTATTTTAAATGTATTTTTTCCTCATTTTGTTTGCAAAAGCTGCACTGAGGTAAACGTGGGTGTGAAATTATTTTTTTCCTCCTATAGGTTTTTGTGCTTGCTGACTTCTGATGATACCATAGGAAAAGGACATTTTTATTGACCATGCTTTTATAAATAAATCTGTTTTATCCTCAAAGACTTGTTACTTTTTTATATCTATTCATTTACAGAATGCCTGTCACAAAATGTGTATTCTAGTAGATGCAAGGTTTTGTTTATGTGGATTTAAAAAATGAACATGGGGATTAAAGGTTGTCAGTAAGACTTCACAAATGGGGGGTTATATTGAGGATATTACTTTTGTAGGGTTACTGATAAAGGTTTTAAATAAAAGACCCAGATATTTGCAAACTACTTCTGTGTGCTTTTGCAACCTACACATCAGTGTTTAAGTGCTGTTTTGGGGGAACACGCACTTCATGTGAATTTAAAAGTCATGCCAATTTCATCCATCCAAGTAATATTTTGTCAGTGGTTGCTCTGGGGAAGATAAAATTTGGGGAATGAGGCTGAATTCAAAGCTTTTTTGTAGCATTCCTAATCAGACTAATTTGAGGGAATAAAAGAACATGTTGCAGCACATCCATTTCTGACTTGAGGGGGAAGGAAGCTGAGGTAAATGAAAGCTCAGCTGGACTATTAAGCTGTGTTTCCAAATGGTGTGTATGATGGGGAAATATTTATTAGAGCAGATCGTTAATCTGTTCAGACTGATGCTTGTTTTAGTGTACCGAAGCAAAATCTACAGCTAAATTATTTATTTTTCACAAAGGGAATAAAGCCTATATGGTAGGTTTATTTTAGTTTTACCAGCACTAAACAGCTGTAGAAAGTCCCAAGAACCGAATCTATACATTAGGGGTATATTACCATCGGATACTGGTGATTTATCTCCCAGAAATCTTTATGAAAACTTATTGCAGGGACAGGGAACGTTTTAAAGAAATCAATGATATACTGTGAAAGAGGACGTCTTGTATGCGGGCTAGACTTTTGTTTTTATGAATATGTTTGATGTCGTGTTACTTATATTGGAGAGAGTGATTAAACAAGATTACGTTTATAATAAAAGGGAAAAATATTACGAAATAAATCGAGATTTTCATATAATCGTGGCTCTAGAAGGCTTTTCAAAAAAAGCGTTTCCAAAGCATTGCAAATCTCGCGAGGGTGTTAATGATTGGTTTAAATGACAACAACCAATCAGAGAGCGCCGCGTCACGTAGAGGCAGGAACAAGAACGTCCCGCCTTAACGCTCATTGAAGAAGAAGAGGAATGGTCTCTGATTTCCATCTTTCTCTCGAGAATCTCAAACATGGCGGATAAGCTCTGTAAACTGTTCGTCGGAGGGCTGAATGTGGAAACCACGGATGATGGCCTCCGTGGGTATTTCGAGCAGTACGGGGTTCTCACCGACTGTGTTGTGGTTATGAACCAGCAACTCGGACGGTCCCGCTGTTTCGGCTTCATCACCTACTCTACACCAGAGGAGACCGACGCAGCAATGGCTGCTAAGCCACATGTCGTCGACGGCAACAACGTGGAACTGAAGAGGGCCATAGCTCGAGAAGACGCCAACAACCCGGACATTCTCGCTAACGTCAAGAAAATCTTCGTCGGCGGTGTGAAAGACCACATCGAGGCTGAAAACCTGACCGAGTATTTCTCGCAGTTCGGCGCAGTGGAGAAGTCTGAAATTATCTCCGACAAGCAGACCGGCAGGAGGCGAGGCTTCGGCTTTGTCTTCTTCGAGGACACCGACTCCGCCACCAAAGCGGTGCTCAACAAATACCACACGATTAACGGGAACAAGGTCGAGGTGAAGAAAGCCCTCACTAAGCAAGAAATGACCGGCGGTGGCGGCCGTGGAGGAAGAGGACGAGGAAGAGGAATGCAGAGCTTCGGTGGCGGGAGAGGAGGAGGAGGCGGTGATGGCGGCTACGGAGGAGGTTACGGTGGCGGCTATGGCGGGAGTTATGGAGGTGGCTACGGCTATGGCGGAGGTTACTACGGTGGTGGAAGTGGTGGCGGCTACGGAAGCTATGGAGGATACAACGGGTATGACAGCGAGATGGGAGGCGGATACAGCAACGGTGACTTTGGGGAGGGCTATGGACAGCAGCAGTCCAACTATGGCGCAATGAAGGGCGGCAATTATTCCTACAGGAGCGGGGCTCCATACAGAGGCGCTGGAGGAGGCGTGGGCCCCGCCCGGGGTGGTGGGTTTAGCGGTGGTTATTAGTGGCGCCATGAAACCGAAAAAGAAATTAATGTAGACACTTGAACGAACTTGAATTTATATACACATCCCAGGTGGGGTTGGTCTTTGGTCGAATAAAATCGAGTTGTGCCCATCACCTACACATTGAGAATGAATGAAACCCGCCACCTTCAGTCGGACTCCATCTGTTCCTTTTTGTTCTACCCTTTATGGACATTATGACTTTGAATTGTGAGTCGTCATACTGTTCTTTTATGTTTCAGAAAGACCTCAGTTGTACCTTTTGTGAAGCCGTAACGTCTCAATCCCTGCTTATCGCAAACCAGTCAGATGTGATTATTTTTGTATCATGAACTCAGGGTTATAAGTGATGTTGGTGTCGGTGTGGCGCTAAACGAGGCTTGATTGCTTGAGTTTCTTGATCTTAAAACGAGTAAAAAATTTAAAAAACTGTCACGGAGTGTTAATTGTAAATTACTGCATTCATTTTTACCTTGCCGTCCCATTTTAGGCTTCCTTTTTATTTTTTTAGATGAAAATTGTTTGAAGTGGATGTGTTCATTTTACCCTTGTGTTTTACTCTTTTATTAAAACTTTTTAATGTTTTGAACATCTATTTATTGCTTCTGTCCTAATTTGAGTCTTCTTGTTTATAACTTTGCAATATAGTATTTAAATGACATTCATTTTAAACATCCTAAAAACCCACGTGTTGGGTTCATAAAACCACCACCAGGAGGTAGGATTTCTACTTTTAGGTCTAATTTATTCAATTTTGGCCAGCAGACTAATTGAGATGAATAAAGGGGAAAAAACACTTAGATTTAAAGCTTTATGGGGTTTAATTATCTGAAATTAGGTTACAGTTTAAAATAATTTACTGGATAAATCAATATTCAACCCATTCATTCTCCATTCTATTCCAGGATGCAGTAGCAGTCTGTGTTTTAGTTGGTTTTTTGTTTTGTCATTTTAGCAAAGTAAACGTGAGCTCCTGTAGGAAAGGCCACATTGAGTGTTGAAATGCCCAATAAGCATTTAGTTTAGTTTACCAAAGGTGTCATTAATTCAGGATTTTTCAGAGTATTTTAGCAGAACTTGTCCATCATTCTTAGACCAGGCTGTTAAATCCAGATGATTAAAGTAAAAATAAAAAAAACACTACCAATAAAATGTTTTTCAGTGTCATTTTACAGTAAACATGACATTCCTCCTACATAGTGAGACTTCATACAGAAGCCAAGCATTTATGGAAAAGAGTGGATTGTGTCTTTTTCATTGAAGTTATTCACAATTACAAATATATCACATTTGGTATTCAATTACAATGTGAATTTTGAAGTAGAACAACGCATAGAAGGAAAAAATGAAGGAAAATAAAGAAGATAGATAAGAAAATATGCTAGATTGTAGGGGTGTTAGGGTTCAAATGAAAACATTTAAAAAATTACAAATTTCAATAGTTTTAAGAGCTTTCTGTCTGTCAGAATGTTTAATAGAAAGTATGTATAGTTTGAAAGTATTAAAGAATGCCGCAAAGCATGTTTTTTTACCAGAATATTTACAACAATGGATGTAAAACTTTGCCATCAAAATTAAAAGGTTAGTTAGGTATAGAGAATTTTTGTTCAAACTAGGTTCAAAGAGACCAAACAGTACATTCTCCCAAAACATAACAAAATTAGTAACAATATGGACATGAATAAAATCACAAAGTTTCTGCCAAAAGGTTTTAACTACCGGGCAGTGCCAAAATAAATGAATAACAGTTTCAGGACATGAATTGCAGAAGCTACAGTTCAAGTCAATATCTTTCTTGAATCTATTTTTAATATAACATTTAGCTGGATAGAATCTATGAAGGAGTTTAAAGGATATTTCTTTAACTTTGTTATTAATCATATATCTATTAGGTAGTAACCAGACCTTCTTCCATGGAATATCATTCACAAATGTATTCCAGTAAGATAAGGCACGAGGTAGTGTTGTAACATTCCTCTGGAACAAAGCTCAGATAGATTTGTTGTTATTAGCAGGATGACTGGAGAAACAAATCTTCCCTGCAGGTGTCACTTGGGGATAATAGAGTAAGTTCACTAGCATCAAGTCTCTGTTGATTTTTAAAAAGCATACACACACCAGAAGGGATGGCTCCAGAAACTTTTGCATAATCTCTAGGAGTTACAGGGATATTATATTTTGTAAGAAACTCTTCATATGTAAATAAAAGTCCCTCAGGATTAAACAGTTGATCTACCCATTTAATGTTGTTTTGAAACCAATATTCGAAAAAAAATTGTTTTATGTTTATACAAGATGTCTTTGTTGTTCCAGATTAAGTAGTTATGGGGTGAGAAGTTGTGTTTGTAAATGAGAGACCATGAAAGAAAAGCTTGGCGGTGAAAGGCAGACATTTTATCAATGTTATAATTACAGACCAGAAAAAAGTTAATGCCACCCAATTTGGAGAGAATATAAAATGGTATAAAATTCCATAATGAAGTAGGATTATAAGGAGCTGTTTTATCCAATTGACCTTAAATGTATTATTTAAAGTTTGAAAATCAAGAAAATTAAGACCACCATTATCATATGAGTTCATAACAACTGTCTTCTTCAAATAATGAATTCTATTTTTCCACACAAGATCAAATAGCATTTTGTCAATCTCTTTCAAGTTTTTGTTGTCAAGGTGCAGAGCCAAGGCTGCATATGTTAAGCGTGAGATTCCCTCAGCTTTAGTCCGTAGGATTCTTCCTCTCATTGATAAATCTTGCACGAGCCATTGGTTTAGTTTACGTTGAGTATTATGTATAATTGGTTTAAAATTCAAAGTGCTTCTTTTATTTTGATCTTTAGTCATTAAAATGCCTAAATATTTTATTTCATTTTTAATGGGGATATTGAAAAGTTCAGATTTAGAGCAGTGTTTGATGGCTAAAAGCTCACATTTTTTAATGTTCAAGCATAGTCCAGAGGCCCCAGAGAACTCTTCAATTACTTTGATGGCATTAGGAATTTGGTTTTCATTTTTTTTTAAAGTGTGGTGTCATCTGCTAGTTGTGTTATTATTAGTTCCCTACCAAGCAGGGAAATCCCTTCAATATTGCTTGTTTTAATATGAGATGCCAATAATTGTGCCACAATCAAGAAAAGATATGGGGAGGCCGGACACCATTGTCTTATACCGCGAGATATATTAAATCTAGGTGATGTACCACCTGGTAGTTTAATTGAACTGTTGCTGTTTATATAAATAATTTTAATTGCAGAGGAAAAATAGTCACCAAAGCCAAATTTACTTAATGATTGCAGAATAAAGCTATAAGAGTGGATTGTGTCTAATATGGGATCTGTGTAAAATGTGCGTCAGCAACTGTTTTACATTGGCCCCCCTACTGTAAAAAAATGAATGGGAGTCTATGGAATAATAAGTTATTTTCTAATCCCGTTTTGTTATGTGACATGGATTTCACATGTGATGTCTGTCTGTGAATTTTAAAGACACATTCTGATGCCAAGAAGCGCTTATTCTAGACAGGCGGCAAAAGGTTTTTTAGGTTTAGTGTGAAAAGATGTGGAGAACTCCAACTCCTCGTCTCACCAAATTTACGTCATCAAACCAGACATGGAGAAGAAGACAAATGACTGTGAGTTTAGCGAGCTTCACATCCTTCTTCCAGGAAGAAAGAATGAGGATTAAACGTGGATAAAACCACTATAAATCTGGCCATGTTGGTAAGTAGCAGCTACGCTGGGGGAGAAGCGATTATGCTTTGACGTCATATTTTATATGCGACATTTGTAGTCTTCGTAATTACCAATTTTTACAAGCTAAACAATCTCAAATTGCGTGACAGCCATTATCAAAACACAGAAGTAATTGAAGTAGGCCTACAACATCTGTATGATTCAGGGCGTAAGGCAAAGCAGACCAGAAAAGAACCCTAACGCCCTGTTCACATTTATTTTTCGTTCCGGGGACCCATGAACCGACCGGAAGGGGAAGAAACGTAGCTCCCTGTGCACCTTTCAGTTATCCTCTTACTTACTTGTCATTTAGACAATGAGCATTTCATCTCCACCCCGATTTTTACAAGTAATAATTTAACTTGAAGTAGCTAAAATTAAAATCTATTCGATATGTTTAGTTCATATTTGAATTTTAGTAAGGAATTAATAATATAATCTTAATCAGTGTCAACTAGAATAAAGTCTGTCAACAATGTCATTATAAATATATCTGACATCTAACCAAAATCCTAATTAAAGCATAAAACAAATATGACCTAGATTGTGGATAACAAAAATACGAGTATTGCCTTGTAATAACTTGTTTCTGCTGAAACTGAGTGTTTATTAAAAAGAAAGTAAATGTGGATATCTGAGGATGAAAGACAAAGTGGCAGGTGGAAGGGATCTTTGTTTTAATTAACTCCTGAACAGCCTCTGTTTAGAGAAGTTGCTTTTACATCTGACAAGGCTGATGAGCTAACTTCTTGCTGCTTTCTTTAAAAAGCTCCAATCTCCAAAATAACATTGCATATTACTTTATAAATCTTTTTCATTGCTGTAAATTATTTTGCTTCACAGTTTTATTTTGGTAGAAAGTTTAAGAAATTCCAGTTGGACTTGACCCCTTGGTGTACAAGAAGTGCCACATTTTGCTGCTGTGGAAATTTGCACCAATAAATAACCCCACAACTCCACGTAAACAAGCGTGAGGAAAATCTGACTAGTGAGAAGTCCAGGGGGTTCTAAAGTGTGGCCCAGCCCATTTGTGCCCCCTTGTCATTTGAGCACCTGGTTCTCCCCCACCTCAAGACCCTCACAGCCCCCCTCCTGGACCCCCTGCAGTTTGCCTACAGAGCCAACAGGTCTGTAGATGATGCCATCAACATGGCTCTACACTTCATCCTGCAGCATCTGGACTCCCCGGGTACCTACGCCAGGATCCTGTTTGTGGACTTCAGCTCTGCCTTCAACACAATCCTGCCAGACCTCCTTCAAGACAAACTGTCCCAGATGAACGTGCCTGACCCAACCTGCAGGTGGATCACTGACTTCCTGACAAACAGGAAACAACAAGTCAGGCTGGGGAAGAATGTCTCAGACCTGCGGACCATCAGCACCGGTTCCCCTCAGGGCTGTGTTCTCTCCCCTCTGCTCTTCTCCCTGTACACCAACGGCTGCACCTCCAACCACGAGTCTGTCAAACTAATCAAGTTTGCAGACGATACCACCGTGATTGGACTCATCTCTGATGGGGATGAGTCTGCCTACAGAATGGAGGTGGAACGGCTGGTGTCCTGGTGCAGCCACAACAACCTGGTGCTAAACGCTCAGAAGACAGCTGAGGTTATTGTGGACTTTAGGAAGCACACAACCCCCCTCCCCCCCATAACCCTGTCTGACACTCCCATCACGATGGTGGACTCATGTCGCTTCCTGGGCACCACCATCACCCAAGACCTCAAGTGGGAGCCCACCATCACCTCCATCATAAAAAAGGCCCAGCAGAGGATGAACTTCCTGAGGCAGCTGAAGAAATTCAACCTGCCAGCACAGTCGATGAGGCAGTTCTACACTGCAGTGATCGAGTCCACCCTCACCTCCTCAATCATCGTGTGGTACGCTGGAGCCACCACCAGGGACAAGAAGAGGCTGCAGCGTGTTGTACGCTCTGCTGATAAGGTCATTGGCTGCAAACTCCCCTCCATACAGGACCTGTACACCTCCAGGACATTGAGGTGTGCAGGTCGGCTCACAGCTGACCCGTGTCATCCTGGACACTGTCTCTTTGACCCGCTCCCATCTGGCAGGAGGTTCAGATCCATTCGGACCAGAACCTCTCGCCAAAAGAACAGTTTCTTCCCCTCTGCTGTTGGACTCATGAATGTCAATCCTAGGGCTGCCCACTCCAGTCGCTTGGTCCCTGTCACATGACCCGGTGTTGTGTTTGTACCTGAACTGATCCACTCTGATTAATACCTGCACTGTAGCTGCTTCTCTAATTATTGCCACTTTTTATAATAATTATTTTTTCATGAGTATATTATTACTTCTTATATTTGCTTATCTCTTATTTTTTATCTTTCTTTTTGCACCAAGTACCGCAGCAATTTCCTAATGTTGTGATTTCTCACACATATGGCAATAAAACCCTTCTGATTCTGATTCTGATTGAGTAATTTAAAGGCGCAATATATAAAAATTAAGTAAGAAATACATCATGTTGTGAAATTTGGGTAATGCAGTCCATTTTTTAAATCAAAAAGTCCCTTTCTCACTTTGGCTGTTGCAAGTTATCAATGCCAGAGTATTCTATATGACAAGAGAAGATGAGTCTTACACAGGAAGTTGATAGGTAGATAAAGAAATCTGGTGTTAGCACTCTTGGGTGTTTTACGGTAGGGATCACCGACTACACTTATTACAGAAATTTGCCTTCGGCATTAGAGGGAGTGCAGTTTGCCGTCTTGGTGTTAGCTTGCTGTTATAGTTCTGAATGACTCATTAAAGGAAGTAAAATGCCACAATTGACTCATTATTCTCCTCACACATACACTGCCCAGCCAAAAAAAGTCACCACCTGTATTTAACTAAGCAAATAGGTACAATCCTCCTATTGGATAATTACTGCATGGGCAGTTTTTTTTGCAGCTGACAACGTAACCCCAACTGGTGCAATGAGTTGCTTCTCATTTCTTAAACAACCATGTGGAAAGACACATCTGGTGGTCGTGGAAAAGATGTTGGTCTGTTTGAGAAGGGTCACATCATTGGCATGCATCAAGCAGAGAAAACATCTAAGGAGATTGCAGAAACGACTAACACTGGGTTAAGAACTGTCCAACGCATTATTAAAAACTGGTGTGATGAGTCCAGATGGACCCTGTTCCAGAGTGATGGGTGCATCAGGGTAAGAAGAGAGGCAGATGAAGTGATGCACCCATCATGCCTAGTGCCTACTGTACAAGCCTGTGGGGGCAGTGCTATGATCTGGGGTTGCTGCAGTTGGTCAGGTCTAGGTTCAGCAACAGGATGTGCTCCAAGAATGAGGTCAACTGACTACCTGAATATACTGACTGACCAGGTTATTCCATCAATGGATTTGTTCTTCCCTGATGGCACAGCCATATTCCAAGATGACAATGCCAGGATTCATCGGGCTCAAATAGTGAAAGAGTGGTTCAGGGAGCATGAGACATCATTTTCACACATGGATTGGCCACCACAGAGTCCAGACCTGAACCCCATTGAGAATCTTTGGGATGTGCTGGAGAAGGCTTTGTGCAGCGGTCAGACTCTACCATCATCAATGCAAGATCTTGGTGAAAAATTAATGCAACACTGGATGGAAATAAATCTGGTGACATTGCAGAAGATTTTTGAAACACTGCTACAGAGAATGAGTGCCGTAATCAAAGCTAAAGGCGGTCCAACAAAATATTAGAGTGTGTGACCTTTTTTTTTGGTGGCGACCTTTTTTTTTGTAGTGTAGCATGGCTTGCCAGTCTACTTGACTTAGGCTCCCTATACATACATTCTGTCATGGAAGGCTCATGTTTGGATTAAAAAGGTTCAACAAAATGCTTTGACCTAACATATATGCTGAACTAAATGCTACAAGTGGATCTCCTCCTTTACAGTGAAGATATCACAAAATATTTCAGTTTTGGAGAGCTCAAAATTAACATGTTCTTGTAGATCAAAAATATTTTTGTATTATTATTATTATTGTTGTTGTGGTGGTGGTGGTGGTGCCTCAGTGTGATTATAAACCACAACGGCTTGCCATACTATTCCACAGGCCGTGACCGCTGGTTGGCCCTACGGGTGATCCATCTCACCAATCCAGCATCTGTGAGTGGATACTCGGGTAGCGCTCTCATGCCTGCTGTGGTCTCTGACTCCGTGAGGATGGACGGTGTGTCGTTAGGGTGAGTTGGCTCAGCGGAGGGAATTAATTTAGCCAAGCTGTGATCCAAGCTGCTTGTACATCTGCTAGATAACATTTTATCCCACATGACCCCCCCGGTCTCAAATCCACCGCGGGCAGCCATGGAGCTCCTTCCTGAAGGAACTCCAAGCTAGCCGTGTTGACTAGTTAGCTTTGTTTGGTTCGCTAGCATAGTAGCTCAGAGGATCCAGTTAAGTTGCTGCAAAGTTAAAATTCAGGAACTGTCACGCCGTGGTGGTTATCAGACCGTGAGCGGAACACAGATACGGTTGTGTTTGTTCTAAAGGGAGCTCATTGGAGTAACGGTTTGTGTCAGTAGCTGATGTTAGCTGTGACATTAGTTAGCAAGCCTGGGAGAGCAGATGGAAACAAACGGGTTTTAAATGAAGAAGAGGCGAGAATTTAGTTTAATCAAAGAGTTAAGATGATTTATAGACTTGCTGCTTTTGACTACACATCTTTTTAATCTAGTTTCATTATTTAATCAAACAGTTTTTCTTTATTTACTTGTTGCCAGAGGTTCGGCTCCAACAAGTTGATTGAATGTAAACAGCAGTGACTGGTTGATCTTATTTTAAAGCTCTTCCTGAGATGTATTTGATGTGATCTGGTGAAAGTATAATTATTATGATAACTGGTTAAATGGAAATGATCAACTAAAAAAGATTGTGTTAGTATTTCAGAGCCAGGACCCCAAGTTGCTCCAGATTCTGTCACATTGGATTCTGCTTATTGATGTTGTTTTATTTATATTATTTTGCAGGAGTAGCTGTATCATTTTTAGACTACTTGGGAAAAAGTTTTGAGCAAATTAGATGTTCATGATTTTTTAAAACTTGAGTAATCTTCCTGTGCAGCACTAAAGTTCTGAAGCAGCTTAACTTGTGTTATTAAAGAACAGATCTTGCACTTTAAAAAGAAAAAGCCTAATATATGTTGGTAAATAGTAGCCATACTGTTTGGGAAAAGTCAAGATAAAGAAATTCTATATTTTTGTAAGTAAGACCAAATATTAGAAAACAAACTAAGCTTTTTATTAATTTTTTTCTCTGTCTAATCAAAAACAAGCTGTGACATATTTATCTAACTGGTTGGTCCCCATCTATCTCCACTGATCCAGACACTGCCTCTCATGTCTTACCAGTCTGGTGGCCGCGCCGGCCTCGCCACAGCCAAACGGCAGCGCCGACTCGGAGGAGGACACCGTGAACGGAGGGATTCACACCTTCAACCAGACGCACATGAGGAAGGCTTTCCATCTGATGAACGACCTGAGGAGGTATGTAGCTGTTCCTGTGATGGTCTGAGCCTCGTGGATATTATGTGTATTAAAACACACATTTGTGACTGGGAATTTTAAACTGAAAATCTTTCTGCCCTTTCATTAGAAATGGACAAAATCTGTAATCTAAATTTTACTCCAAAAACCTTGGATCATTAACGTTAGCTCACACCAACCAGGAACAAATATGAAAGGACTCAGGATCAGCTGGTTCAAACAACGAAACAGTTTCCTGTTTTTGTCCCTTTTAGTAAAAAGTTGCTGTGTGACGTCCAGCTGGTGGCAGACAGCGTGGAGGTTCCAGCTCACAGGGTTGTGTTGGCCTCCTGTAGCCCCTACTTCTGTGCCATGTTCACAGGTACACGCGTGTCGTTAAGAGCTTGTTTCGTGTTTGTTTATGATTCTGTGCTCAGCTGTGAGTTGATTTTGGTCTGTGTGAAGGTGACATGAGCGAGAGCAAAGCCCATCAGGTGGAGATCAGAGACGTGGGCGGGCAGACCCTGAGAAAGCTGGTGGACTACATTTACACGGCTGAGATCGAAGTTACAGAAGACAACGTCCAGGTGTGTGTGTGTTAGTGGCTGTTAATGAAGACTACCTGGATTTTTTTTTGTTACAGGTGTCATGTTTAGACTTAAATGCAAATTTAAAGCTTCTTGCTATCACCAACGCTGTTTGTTTTGTTTATTTCCTCCTTAGTTTTTCTTGTCCATAGTCAGAGGGAACCCAGCACTCCAAAACCATCTCTCTGTTACTTTTTCACCATTTGGATGATTGAGTTTAAACAGCTGTTCCTGACTAAAACCCCACAGCGTTAGCCACAACTTCCTGGTTGCTGCAAAGGAAAAGTTAAACATCAGCCTTGACCTTTTCTCTTTAGCCTGTCCTTTTGTCAGAGTAATCAAAGATCAGACTGGTTTGATATTCTCCCAGATTTTTATCAGTTACTGTGTGAATTGTTTATTCACTCACGTGTTTATGTGGATTCTTGTACTATCTAGTCATTTTATATCATTTAGGCCAAACGTACAACTACAATAACTAAAAATTTATTTATAAAAAAGGCTATAAGAGCTTCTTAAAAGTGGTTATTTGTGAAATTAAGATAATTGTATTTAGTAAAAATGTGGGAGCGTTGCCCCTGAGGAAGAGGCACACACATCTAAGAGGAGTCTTTTCTTTAACTTCAGACGTGTCCAGCTGGTGTGAGAGCAGGTAAAGGGCGTGGACACACAGGGCTGAGGCCTTGCTGCTCTGAGTGGCATTAACTCTTGATCTGCCCAGCTAGGATCTCTGCAGCCAGGATGCTTCCTTTCATTATTAGTGCAGGAAGTGTGTGTGGACACACAGGAAATCCTCCCACTGTTAGCAGCATGCCTTTCTAATTTGCTGTCTTCTTGTGTGTGTTTGTGAGTGAGTGAGAGAGAGACAGAGAGACTTTCCCTGGGTCAGACGAAGCTTTTAGACCAGCTGTGCTCAGGAAACACAGACTCTAGTAATAAAATGTGAATGTGATTCTTTGGTCTGTTCTCATGAGTAGACAGACGTTTAACCAGGTCTGAATTTGAGCAAAACAACAATTACATTCACTCTATAGTTAACCTTTTCAGGACTGTACGGGTGCAGTTGGTAGCACTGTTGCCTTGCAGCAAGAAGGTTGCAGGTTCAGATCTCGGCTACAGCCTTTCTGCATGAAGTCAGCATGCATGGGTTTTCCCAGGTTTCCTCCTACAGACGAGAAACATGCAGGTCAGGTTGATTGGAGACTCTAAATTAGGGCTGGGTGATATGGCCTCAAATCAATATCGCAATGTATCGAACAGTTATCTTTGATAACAATACATGGACAACAACTACCTGTACAGCAGCATTTAGAGGGAGCAGTGGCAGAGAACATCTGTTTGGCAACATTTTGGATTCAGTCACTGCTGCCGGCCACTTCCTGCTGCCCTCGGCCACTGCTTTAGCCCCAAATCCACACTGGAGGCATCAGCGGCGTGGAATGGCAGTGGGACAGTTTACCCTCGTGTTTCGCGGTGCATCAATCCACATCAGGGAGCGTTCCAGACGCGGAGCGACTTCTCCGCAGTCCTCCTTGCTGGAGGATGGTGTAAGATCACAAAATCCCTCGAGACTTCAAAGGTCACTTTTTTTTAATGCCATCCACCATTAAACCAAGAAGGAGGAGATCACGTTTTAATGTCATAATGTTGTTCCTATCCACTGTCCAGGATTAAAACCATGAAAAACACACCGCTGCACTTAAAGGATGCTACAAATAAATAAGCTTTTACATCACATGTTTTGATGTAATCTAACAACATGAGAAATTACATCTCTTTTATTTTGTTTTTTATTTTATTTTGAAAATTACTGGACATTTTAAACTGATAGCGTATGTGATTTCCTGTCTAACCCTATGTTAACTGCAGAAATTGACACGTCCCCAAAAGTGACTCACAGCAAAAATAAAACCCAATCCTATCTTTGGCATCGTGGTGCGCCGCTTCTGGGATGCACCTGAAACGTTCCGCGCCACAGCTGGTTTAGATCAACCCACAGACTATAATGGATTGTATTTGAAGCAGAGACGTTCCATGCCGCTGATGCCTCCAGGGTGGATTAAGGGTTACATTTGAATCATTCTACATTTGCTCACCATCTTTCCCTTCTTGTTACAGACCTGAGAGGGTAGAGTCACGTGTCTACACAGTCATGTGATGTCGGTAATAGACATAAATTTTGGTATCGATACATTTTCGGTATATGGCCCACCTTTACTGTAAATTGTCCCTAGATGTGAGTTTGTGACTGGTTGTGTGTCTCTGTGTTTCTGTGATGAACTGGCGACTTGTCTAGGGTGTTCCCCACCTCTCATGACTGCAGGAGTGCAACACCAACTCCCCACGATTCTAGTAGTGACGTATATGCAGTTAAAGATGATGGATGGCCTTTTCAGATCATTTTTACATATTCTGTTCCCTCCTTCACATCAAACTCACATTTCTATAAAATCTGCTGTTAAGCTCGTTAAATCCATATAAATAATTAAACTATTGATTTCCTTCCTGTTTTACAGCTTGTTTTATTCTGCTGAAGATGTAAAAATGTTGGCAGTCAAACTTTTAACGGTGAACAGGATGATTAAAAACTAAGGTGACGTCTGAAACGAGGTCTGCCGTTATGCTAAAGGATTTTCCCCCCAGACTGATCCTTTAGGGACCTCCTGTCATTAACTAGTGAGTCTTTAGCCAGATGAAACCTCAGCTTTGTTCGTTCTTCATTAACAACTGAAACCAAGTGTTGAGTAGAAGAATTACCAGGTAACTGAATAGTGATTAGTGAGTTTTCACATCTGTCTACCTCACTGTTAAAGGTGATCAGGTGATCGTTTATTTAAAGCTCTTATTATAATGAACACAGGAGCAGCAGACTGATGACATCATCAGAGGAGTATAAGGTGTGTGAGTGGTGGAATAGGTGAAGGTGTTGCTCAGGTCCATCATGCTTCAGGAGGGATGCCTCCATGAACCTGCTGTGGATAAGGACATTATGATTTGAGTGTTTCTTTAGGTTCCTCCTCATGTCTTCCCAGGTTCTCCTGCCAGCAGCGAGTCTCCTCCAGCTGATGGATGTCCGCCAGGTGTGCTGTGAGTTCCTGCAGTCTCAGCTTCATCCCACAAACTGCCTTGGCATCAGAGCCTTCGCTGATCTGCATACGTGCACTCAGCTTCTCGACCAGGCCCACGCCTACGCTGGTAAGCCTGGTGCAGCTCACACCACGGATGTCCAGTCACCAGGTGGTGCTCGTGTGGGAACTAGTTCACCATAACGTTGTCCGTTTGTGCATCTAAGAGCAGCATTTCTGTGAGGTGGTGCAGAGCGAGGAGTTCCTGGGACTGTCCCTGCAGCAGGTGTGCAGCCTGATCTCCAGTGACAAACTCACCGTCTCCACCGAGGAGAAGGTTAGAGGCAAACCAGTCCCAACCTTTTAAAGAGGAGACGCTTTCTTGTTGTTTATTGTCTCTTTCTTTGAGTTTCTTCTTGTTTCTGTGTAACTCCTCTCTCTCTCTCTTTCTCTCTCTCTCTCTCTCTCTCTCTCTCTCAGGTGTTTGAGGCGATGATATCTTGGATCAAACACGATAAACCAACTCGTCTGGAGCACATGCCCAAACTAATGGAGCACGTTAGACTTCCCCTCCTGTCCAGGGATTACCTCGTGAAGGTAAAATGTTTGTTTGTCAGAACGTTACTCTCAATTTGAAACATAGCTGAAAATGTGTTTCATGTCCACAGATAGTTGAGGAAGAAGCTTTAATAAAGAACAACAACACATGCAAAGATTTCCTCATAGAAGCTATGAAGTATCACCTGCTGCCGGCTGACCAGAGACACCTCATCAAGACGGACCGGACCAGACCCAGAACTCCTGTCAGCATCCCCAAGGTTCTCATGCAGACATCCCTCCCTCCATCAGGACTGTTCCTCTGCAAAGCTGCTTCTTGTTCGTCCTAACGGCTCTGGCTCCTCACAGGTGATGATAGTTGTTGGTGGTCAGGCTCCTAAAGCCATCAGAAGCGTGGAGTGCTACGACTTCCAGGAGGATCGATGGTACCAAGTGGCTGACCTGCCCTCCAGACGCTGCCGGGCCGGTCAGTCTGTGGATCTGTCTGTTTGTTGTATAAATATAAGTTTAGCTCAAATCTATACACCTGTGTGATCGCCACTTTGCTGATGAGGGACAAATGTTCTGGTGTATCCAAAATAGAGCTATCCCTCAGTCGTATCCACTTGTTGCTTTTAGGTGTGGTTGCCATGGCAGGCCAGGTGTACGCTGTCGGAGGGTTCAACAGCTCCCTACGAGAGCGAACGGTGGACGCGTACGATGGAGGAAGGGACCAGTGGAGCGCGGTGGCGAGCATGCAGGAGAGACGCAGCACACTTGGAGCTGCTGTGTTAGGAGACTTCCTGTATGCTGTTGGAGGCTTTAATGGAAGCATAGGTACACACGGAACACACCCTCGGTCTACTTCACCGTACGTCACATGATGATTGCATTGATGATGGGTTTATACAGCGAGGCCGGGTTTTACGGTTTAACCAGTTTCACTATTAACCACGGGGGAAAATATTTCAGAGGATTCTACACCACCAACTGTAGAATAAATAAATAAATCTGTTGCAACCGGTGACGCACGACCCGCACGAACGCATCTCGTCTGGAGGTCACCCTCCCACTCGTACGATCCAAGCCTGAACCGACTAGCCCGACGGGTCGGGTCACATTTGGGTCGATTAATAATTTGAGCGTGATGAGTCGTACTCGGACGGCAGAGAGGGAGAAAGAGAGATGGCTGCACAAAATGAGGAGATGAGGACGCGTGCGCCTCAAACGAACAGTGGAATCATTATTCCTCCACCGGTGTAAAGAAACGCTAAACGTGTAGGCTATGTGATAATGTTGCAAGAAGATGATCCCAAACACAAGGCCAAGGAAACAATGAACTGGTTTCAAAGAAAGAAAATCAAGTTGCCTGAATGGCCCAGTCAATCACCTGACCTAAATCCTATAGAAAATTTATGGAGAGAACTGGTATTGGTATTGGTTTTCAGTCTTTTAATGACACAACCTTTACATCCCATGCACATATTATACATCAAACCCTTTAGCTACTTCTCTCTTTCAAAATATAACAGATCTGAGGTAAAGTTTTTGAGATATTTTAGTTTATTTGGCACAACTTGTGAAGTAGAAATTTGTCACATAGTGAACGTACCCTATCCTCAAAGCACGTGGCTATGTGTAGCTATAACAAACGACTAAAACAAAAACAAGAATCTACACCCTTATCTGAAGATCTTTAGAAATGTTTTATCACCATGGGTGCAACATACAGAAAAAGACAAAATACGTAAAGGACATATATGATTGGCTGGATTATTAAACTGGGCAGGACATGACAACAGCATGGACCAATCACGTTGATTTATTATTGCAAGTGTTGGATTAGAGTAGAGCTACCTAATCCTGGTCCTGGACGGCCACTTCCTGCATGTTTTCTATGTTTCCCTGAATAAATTAATAGGTGACAGACTTCTGAAGAACTCTAGGGCATCCTGAAGAGGTGATTCAATCATTAAATCAGGTGTTTTGGAGCAGGGAAACAGCTAAAACATTCAGGACAGTGGCCCTCTAGGACCAGGACTGAATAGATTAGATTGTACATCAAAGCACGATGTTGTCACTGATGGTCCTCTCCTCAGAGAGCTGCTGTCAAAGCAGCGCGTGGCCCAGCTATCTGCTGCTATCATGTCTCGCGTAATCCTCTCCTCTGGGAAATGCCCAGTTTCCTGATGCGTGCCCACCATGTGTGAAAAAGTCATCATTGCTCTGTTTCTGCAAGAAGCTGCAGGATTACCGCTAAGTTTTATGAAAATATTCAATTTTACTGCTATGATTTCCTCTCATTATTAACACTAAGCAACACTTCATTCACACTTGTGAAAAGCACATGTGGCTAGATATAAATATTTTATAACCACTGGTTTATTTTTCTCACAACTTTCCTGGTGGTCAGGATGGAAATGTCCCATCTTTTTCTAAAGAAGACTCTGACCTCAGGTGAAAGAAGAAGGAATCGCTGCTTTAGCTGTCTGTCGGGCAATAGATGTCACATGTTTTCTTACTGAACACAAACAAAAATTTGCATTTTTGTCTTTCAGATAATCACACGATTGTTTCCAAATGTAGATTCTCACAAAATGAATCACAATGATAACAAACAGTTGGTGAAATCTGTCTTATGCTGGTGTAAATGATCCTAGACTGTTTATTATTTGAGGAAAGCAATGCATCCATTTCACCCTTGACTCGTTTTCATGTCTGTAATCAACAAATAATCTGAAAAAGCAGTTTTTTTCCATCGGTCTGCTTTGCTTCAGGTCTATCTACTGTTGAGGTTTACAACTATAAAACCAACGAGTGGCTGTATGTAACCTCCATGAACACCAGGCGCAGCAGCGTGGGGGTTGGGGTGGTGGACGGTAAGAATACAACACCAGTGAAACTTGAATGAAAACATCACTTTATTTTAAAACTCCTGTATTTGTCCGTGTGTGTCTACAGGTAAGTTGTATGCCGTGGGGGGCTATGACGGCGCTTCACGCCAGTGTCTCAGCACCGTGGAGGAGTACGACCCCGTCTCTGATCAGTGGTCATACGTGGCTGACATGAGCACACGGAGAAGTGGTGCAGGTAAAAAAGCTAACCAGATCTGCTCTAATTAGCTTAAACTGGTCTGAATGCAGCATTTAGTGTTTCCTATGAAACAACAGCGCCCTCTAATGGCCAGCACATGTAATAGCACCACAATCATCATTTAGTATCCAGTCTGAACTGTTTAGAACACACACGTGTTCTGTTTTCCTGCTTATATTTATGTTTAAACTCAACACGTTAAAAAGGTGCAATAATAATTCCCACTGTTAATCATTTACCTACTAAAACATGTCACAGTTTGTGTTTAAGCCCTAATATTCTAAGGTTGAGGTGATGTTTAGAGATGACCCAAAAGAAGAAATGATTAAAGGATAAACTAAACCCGTTTGATACATCTGTAAAGAAGCAACAACGGTTTATTGTTTGGCGTGCAGGTGTGGGTGTTCTGGGTGGTGTTCTGTACGCAGCAGGAGGACATGATGGTCCCCTGGTGAGGAAGAGCGTTGAGGTGTACGACCCCCAGACCAACACGTGGAGACTGGTCTCAGACATGAACATGTGTCGAAGGAACGCAGGTCAGGCCTTTAACGAAACATCCAGTTAAGTGTGTTTAAACTGAGTCATGGCCCAGAGTTCATACAGGTTCCTCTCATTTCTAACAAAACGTGTCTGGAGCAAATTGTGTGGAGGAATCATCCTCTAAGAATAAATCCACTATAATAACTCTATGATGGCTACAGGGAGTCTTGCTGGAAGATCCAAAAAAAATCAAATAACACAGTTGTATCCATATATTTCTTTCGTTTTAACCAGTGTTTGAATCCTGCAGGTGTTTGTGCCATTAATGGTCTGCTGTATGTGGTCGGAGGAGACGACGGGTCCTGTAACCTCTCCTCTGTAGAGTTTTACAACCCGGTCACGGACAAGTGGAGCCTGATTCCCACCAACATGAGCAACGGACGCAGCTATGCAGGCAGGTCCCTGTTTCTGCAGCTCTCACACTAACCCCGCCTTTGTAGGTCACAAGGTCACAGGAGAATTGCAAAATCACACGTGATTTCGGCAGTTCACGTGATAACGTGCAAGGAGAAAGATGGTAGCGTGTATCCAAAAGGTCTGTGGTTTACTTCCTGCTCATTTTACTTTTCCCACAGAGGTTTCAAGGTAATGATGTACTTTTATTTTTACTAGTTAAGCAACTGGAAATCTGCATGTCTTTTATTTTGAAAGTTTCCAGATGTTTTACACTGCTCTTGTGTTTGACTTCCTGTCTGGCCCGATCTGAACTGCTGAGCTTGATGCGTTCTGAAAGCGTAGTTTGTAAAAAGTAGACTTGAAGTCTAAATTTATCAGAACTCGCTGCTTACATGTCCAGGGGAAAGCTGGGGTAACTGGAGCTATTAAATGAGCTAATGTCTTTTTTTTCTCCTTGTTGTTTTGTCTCCTCTACAGGAGTAGCAGTAATCGACAAGCCCTTATGACCCAGGACCTTCCACCTCATCAGATCCTCACCCGTCAGTTTGACGGGAACTCAGTCACGTCTGAAGCACCTGAGCTAAGCTGCCCAGAAGGACGAGGCTCTGCTGACCTTCTGGGGTTTCAGGAACGCCGCTGGGTTCAGAAGAACATCTCACCACGTGACTAGCAGCTGTATCAGCTGTTGTGATGTTTACATCAGTCAGGAAACGGACCAAACACGGATTCCTGAATACTTAAAGCCGATCACACCATACGCCCAGCTCCTTGAGGACGACCGGCTGCAGACGGCTGAGAGGACTCCGCTGCTCTAACCCTCATTCAGCCGTGCCGGTTTTTACTTTATCAGGAGCATTTTTCCAAACTTGTGGTTGTTGTGGCTCAGCCGGATTCTGGGAGTGTTGGATTTGCTCCGACAGAACTGAACCGGAGTGGTTGTGGTGTTACGTGTGCTTCATCAGTATTAGTTCTCTACTCCAAGGCAAGGACCCAGAGATCTGCAAGATGATATCAAGAATGTAGAAAACATTATATGCAAATAAGTGTCATACTTAATATTTTTTGAGGAAAAAAAATCTAAGCGAGATGAGTTTCTAATCATTGTTGTGACTTCAGATCAGCTGTTTGGTGAAACACTACTGATGCTCTGACATTTTTGCACTGACCTGTTGGCATCCTCTGATTGGCTGACGGCATCTTTCTGACCAAACTGAATCTCTGAGTGGCGGTCAGACATCAGAAACCATCACAGAAGAAACGCCAGCTGCTGCAGGGATCAGAGGCAGAGCAACGCTGGAAATATCTTTTGCTCTGAGGGACAGAAACTCCTTTTTGTGTCAAAAATGCACTGTAAAAACGCAGCTGTAAAACGGACAGGTTTAAGGTTTTATTTATTTTTTGGTCGAGTTTATTCATATAAAGTGAGATTCAGATTTCTCAGGCTTTCCCTGTCATCGCCTCACACCCATTTAGACGGAGTCGGGTTTATTTTATTTGTGGAATAGATCAGATGTGCCATGGCTTCAGAGGAGAAGTCTAGTTTTATTATTATTTAAAGCCAACTGTAAAGTTCTCTATTGGACAGTAATTTAATGTTCCCTCAGTGAGAAGCACATATTCTGATATTTTTTTGTACATGTGAGTTTCATTTGCCCAAATATTCAGACTGAATTACAGCTCAACACAAGTCGATGTGAACGAGACGTGTTTAAATGATGTTTATAGTCGGTTTGTGATGGAACAGTTTCCACTACTGAAGTTAATCGTGATTGTTAAAGGTGAGACGTTTTCTCTATTGAGTTGCTCTATTTTTAAATATAAACTGTGGATATTCTGAACAAAACCCGTGATGTGTCTTTATTCGTGTTGCTGAGATTGTGTGGGTTAAACAGCATTTACACTGAAAACAAAAAAGATTATTATTGGTGACATTTGTATATATAGTTTAGCTCCTTTAGAGGTTATGAACGTTTCTGTTAACCAATATTACATTTATTTTATGTAACGTTTCGCTTTTAAATTCTGTCAGTTTTTTATTTTATTGCCTTCTAGTGAAGGAAACATTTTCATTTAAAAATAGGGCTTCATCAGAGATTTGGAAACAATAAATCAGTATATGAATATTCTTGAAGCTTTTAAATTTGGATGTTTAATAAGACAAATGTTTGTTATAAATCTAAGCCCCGCCCATCTGCATGCTAGTGGGTGTGGTCTTCCTCAGGCCTAATTAGGCTGATTACCTAGCCTGGCAAGCCATCCTATATATGTGAATATATAGTCTGGCCACGAACCATTGACGGCTCTCAGTCGTGAGGCGGGATCTACGGTTGTCTTTCAAAATGTCAGCACGCAATTGGATAGCGCTAGGACCAATCAGAGTGACGAACAACATGACGTAATCACGGCGACGGAAAAGCGGGAGGCTTTAATAGCGTCTAGCTTCAATGATTTCTGTCGTTTTTGTATAAAAACACGCGAATATCAGGTGTACTGGGACATTGCACTACTTTGTTTGATAAAAATAAGAAGCCGCTAAGTATATCAGACAGACTTACGCACGTTGGAGTCTAAATAATCCAATGTTGATGACAAAGCCGTTTCAAACGAACGTGTTTTCCGAGTTGCCGCCATGTTGCTTGGGTTCGCGGCGTTCGCGGCCGCAGCGCTGACGTCATCGGCTACTCCCGCTCTGTGATTGGCCCATGATATAGAGCGCTGTGATTGGCCCAACCAAAACTATAGCGAGTTGTGATTGGATAGACACAGCAGTGGTTTGGGCTGCGAGGGTTCCAATGAAGCGTGCCTAGACCAAACTCTGCAAAGCAAGAATTGGTCTAGTTCACTAGGCTACTGATTACCTGCAGCTGTTGATCATTTGGGAAAAAAACCTAAGAGTTGGCAGTGGATTGAAAGAAAAGACACTCAAAGGTGATTATTAAGATATTAATTTCTAGGCTATTTTATCTCTAAAATCCCAAAACCATGCTTTTGTCTTTACTGATTGTGTTGATAACATGAATATTGATATTTATGTTTTATAAACTGACAGAAGTCCTTAATGTTTAGAAACTGACTTGTGTTTATGTCTTTGTGTCTGAGTTTAAAACTAAGTGAATTTAAAATGAGGTATGTGAGAGAAGAAACTATTTCTATGGAGGACTGATCCTGACAATTTCAACACTATTAATTTAACATTAGTACTATTATTAATTTACCATTTTATTGATTTGTTTCCTTTCTTATTTCACATTCTGTATTTAATATTTTTAAATTTACATTTTTATATTCTATATTGCCATTATTTATCACTTTTATCCAATAAAATTTCCTCAATGTATTTCCTCCCCTTTTCTCTCTCGTCTGTTTATTTACTGTTTCTTTCCTTTGTGGTTTTTTTCCTTTTCCCTTCTGACTCTTTGGAACAGGTAAAGTTGAAAAGTGGGAAGGGGACCAACAGCTTCAAGTCATTTATTTCTATATTTGTTGTTAATTTTGTCAGGATCAGTTCTCCATATTTACCTGCCCAGGTGAGCAGAACACATGGAGTTTTGACTCAAAAAGCAGAATTCATGACAAGTTTTATCTTCATGTGTAAATGTTTATTGGTTGTATCTTTTTTTTTTCTGTCTGAATGAAGAAACAATAGAAAGCGCATTCACAAAGCAATAAAACACATATAGGTACATACAATACTGATGTGTGTGTGTGAGAAACGACCCGAGGACAGACAGGAACTAAAGCAAAAATCCTGTTTCAAAGATGTTAAGTTAATTTTATTAACTCGTGACTTTTTACTGCTGTTTATTATAAGAGAAACATTTTTGTTTTGTTTTTTAATCGGTCATTAAAGGTAGCAGACTTTACTTAGATATTTTCAGACTGAATATAAAAAAAAAATTCTATTTTCCAGGACTGATTTTGACTCCAGGTGACATCTTTGATGAACAACTCCAGCTTTGAATTCCCGGTCAGCTCCTCAGACGGGTGAGTGTGAAACATGGGAACACAGACGGAGACGAGAGGATGTCTGCATTAGACTTTTACCACCCTGCTTCAGGCTCGGTACGAAACAACTTAAACCTCACAAATCTGTTCTAACCAAAGAGTTAAAACAGAAATAAACGGATAGTTTCCACGTTCAGAGTGAGGATAAAACCTGGAATGTTGTTCAGACATCTGTCTCTAGATTTTTAATCCTCCATGTCCTTCGTTCTAACCTTTTGGTTTTCAGCAGAGGCCAAACAACCTCAGTAAAAAACTAAATCCCACCAGTCATAGCAACGACAGACGACCTGAAATGTGTTAAAACATCCAATGCAAACTTTTATTATTGCTGCTTTCTCATGGCACAAATAATGAAAATGTGTTTTACATACGATTATGTTCTCTGCTGCCATGCAAGCTCACTACAGTACTGCTCCTAGGTTAGCTTATATTACACAGAGCCACGACATGTTCAAGAACAGAGCAGGTTCAGGTGTGACTACATAACATCTACAGCTGGTTTCACACTCAGTGGGTAGATACAAAAGGTTCGTTAGCACAGAAAAGAACGGCTGGAATACAATTAGCAATATTTATAATGATAATAAAAAACACATTCTCAGGGTATCACAAGTGTAAGAAACCAAAGGGGGCCAAACGTGATGTTTGAAATAATTTAAACATGTCTGACATTCTTCTTTTTTCTTGTTTTTACTTTTATATACAGGATATTTATATTTGTATAGAAGTAGTGCTTCATTTTTAGAAATACAAATGGAAAAAACAGAAGGGCTGCATTCTGTGAATGCTGTGCAAAAAACGTCTTTTTACATCAAACCTCAAATCTGACAAGCACACAGCACCCCCCCCCCCATATATACTTCACAAACACAGAAAGTTTGAACTTTTAGCCTCTTTCAGAGCTTCTGTTATCATCATCATCATCACATCCCCCCGCCCACTAAACTGCAGGTAGCTGACAACAAAAATAAGCGATCAGCTGATTTCCTTTTCTTAAAATCCCTCAAAGTTTTTTAAAATCACTTCTAAGAGGAAAAAAAGAAGCTTTTAGGATTTATGTTTTCATCTCATCTGTTCTCTCACCTGCTGGCAGGACACCAAACGTTACTGCAGAATAAACACGCGAGGTAAACAAACGTGTTGTTAAAATCAGTGCTGGCAGAGTTTACACCTCAAAGATACAATCAGTAACACCAGAACTCGTCTGAACCCAAAGTGGCTTTTTGGATTCAAAGATGAAGTAAACAGAAAGATCAGAAGGTTTCTGTAACAAAGGTTCGTTTCCTGTGAGCATCTTCAGCTTTAAGTGCTGTCAAAACCACTCGTCTTGACTTTTGTCCTTTACTAGACGCTCACACAGAAATAAAACTGATAACCAACCCCACAGCGTGTTCAAATCCAAACAGAAGAGAACGCGTGACACAGTCTCAATCCAAGATGGTGACGTTTCCATCAACACGGGGTTGGACATTAAATCCACTCACATCCAGGATGTGACGGTGTTAAATTATTCAAACTAACACAAGTTAAAATAAAGCAGAACTTTTTACCATGTTAAATATTTAAAACAAAACAAAAGTAAAACGTCAGTCCTTCAGCTGCTTCATCAAAGTCCTAAAAGAAACGTTTTCTTCTTCCGGTCAAAAACAAAACGGGTGTATGGATGTGTGACGTGAGTGCAAAAGTCTTGATGACAAAGCTGAGGACACAGAGACGACTGGTTTCCTTGGTGATGATAAACTGTTGCTGCTGTTACACAAAGTCAGACGAGGGTCTGCAGTCACGCCATGAGACAAAAACATCAGTGATGTCTTAAAAATCCTGTAATATCACAATAAAATGGAACAAATTCAGATTTTTAGTTTGTTACTTTTTTTATCCAGTTTAGATATTTGAGCTAAAATGTGTTTAGTTTCCATCTCAGGAGGGTCTGAAGTCTTTCCACATGTCGTGACGACAGTAAACCACAGGGTGGGGGTGGGGGGTCTGTATGTCACTGCTGGCTGGAGGGTTTTTTATGCTTTTCATGCCAGGTGTGATGACGGCTGATGATATGTGCGATTCTAGCGGTTATGTGAGAAGGACTAGATGGATTTGGAGGAATCTTGTTTGCTGATGAGAACTTCCAGCAGACGCAGCTTGGCCTTGATCCTCTTGTACTCCCTATACACCTCCAGCATCGGCATCCGGTCCTCCTTCTGAACGTTCCTGCAGGAGAGCAACAACGTTTGTTTATTATTTACAGGTATTAGGCTCTAGGTCCTGTATCAGAGCTCTGGTCATTTCTCTGCAGATGAATTTAGCCTAAATCAAATGATTAAACCCAGCTGAGAAGGTGTGAGAATCCTGCCTGATGACCAGGATTTTAAGTTTATATAATCACTTAAAGAGCATTCACTCATTTATTCAACAAATCTGCAGTGGTCTCTAGTATAAATAAATGCCTTGCGAGTGGTTTTCTGCTCTGGTGCTCCTGTTTCAGGAAGTAGAAGTTAGCCAGAGGAGTGGGGCATGGAAAACTGCCATATTTGGAGTCTTACTTTTTAATATTCCTGATTTTCTGACACCTTACCTCTGGGTAACAGCAACGTGACTCTACCACTGTCTCGGTTTTCTTTGCAACATTGATGTTTTATCTCCACAAATAACACAAGCCTGAAGACGTTCTGCTGTGTGGTGGAGTTGCTAATGCTAACGGTTAGCTTCTGCTAGCCGAGATGCACTCTGCTGTTTCCTAAATGCTAAATCAACAGTCCTCCCCGTCCGGACTCAAGATAGGTGAGTCCATGAATGTAAATTTATTGTGTAACTTTTTCTGATCAGAGTGTTTTCTATCAGAGGCTAATGAAGGAAATAGGGGTAGAAGGTTATTTTCTCGTTCAGCATCCATGTGAAACCATGTGAGAGTCAAAAATAACAAGTAAAAACAGTTCCTCAGTGAACCTCACCTTCAACCTCCTGTAGTCTGACCTACAGTGTTGCAGAGACATGACCATCACAGTTACCCTGTCCTACTTGTTGTATAAAAGTGTCTCCTGGTGGTGTGTGTCCTGAAACTTTAGTGTGCTGCTTGTCAAACTGCAGTAAGAAAAGCTGATTCTTTTAAAATTTTATCCTAGAGGAATGTGAAGTGAGTTCTACTTCGTTTGTCTGGCTGTAGGTTTGAAGTGAAGGCGAGGCTAAATGAGTTCCTTCTATAAAGACGGTAAGCTGTGATCTCTCTGCCAAGGTAGAACAGTGTCAGGTGGTCCAAGCATGGTGAGTGAGGAGTGTGTTCTACACCCTCACAGGTGTTAATCACATGTAGGCTGGCTGTTTTCTGACTGGACCATCCCAACACCTACCTCCCATTATGCTGATAGAAATTCTCCTCGAACTCTCGGATGGTCTTCCTCAGATTCTTCTTCTCCGTTCTGACCTTCCAAAGCTGTCCCAGCAGCTCTGGCCTGGAGGATGATGGGATATGTAGTTACACATGCTGCTATCTTTCTATAATTCTCATGATAAAGTCGTGTTGGTGTCTTACATGGACGAGGCGTTGGAGCTGGACAGTCGCAGGTCCTGTGCCAGCCTCCCCGACCCCTCCTCCACCTTGTCTCTCATTGGACAGTTGCTCTGCTCATCGAGCTGGTTCCTCACAGGGCCGCCAGTCGAGGTCATGCCATCAAAGGCCATGATGACCTCAGAGCTCTGCATTTCACCACCGCTGCTCTCTCCCTCCTCCTCCTCCTCTTCTTCCTCCTCTTCCCTCTCCTCCTCCTTTTCATCTTCTTCTCCACCTTTCTGCTCCTCTTCTTCCTCTTCTTTGATCTCCTCCCAGAAATGAGCGGTTTCCCCCTCGATGATCGGCTGAAGGGTTTGGCTCCGCCTCTTACTAGAGGGGGACACCTGGGCAGAAAGACATTTACACTGACTTGTTGTCCGTCTTAATTGACAAACCAGAGTGTGTGTGTGTGTGTCATTCTCACAGTGATGGGTGTGATGCTGACTCTGGTGAGCATCTGTTTGACCAGTCTGTAGCGGTCATAGAGAGGCTTCACCACCAGACGCTCCTCCCGGGTCACCTGAGCAGACACAAGAGGTTATTATCGTCCAACCAGGCAGCTTGTTGGACACACTGACCTCCTGAGACACTGGTGGACTTACTGGTCGACCGTGCAGGCCTTCGTAGTGCAGCAGGTTCTTCTGAAGGACCATTTTCTCACAGGACAACTGTTCTTTGGTCATCTTCTACAGAAAGAGTGACCGTAAACACTCGGGTCTTTGTGAGCTGTTCCAGCTAAAGTTTATAATCCCAGGACTTAAAGCAACACTAAACTTAACACTTTAAGTTACTGCTTTCAATCTGGTTTCAGTGGTTCTTCAGCCATAAACTTGAGCAACTTCTCATCAGACATCACTCTATAGCTCTCAGTGACTGTATATATAATGGACAAACACTCCGCGCCATCACTCGTAGGTTTCTGAAGAGCTGAATTGAAGCCCAGTGGCCATTTTGGCCACCTCACACGTCTTGTCACTCCCGGATAATACAAAAATTGAGCTGAGAGCGGACCGATGTAGCTAGGAGCTAACCGAAGCTAACGGAGCTTAGCGGGCGCTTTTAGTCAGAAAACCGTGGTTGAGCGACTCTGCTACCCTCTGCCTTCTAGGTTGTAACACTTTTAACGTGAGGCCGAGGCTGAAGCCTTCACAGGAGCGAAAAGGAAGCAAGCTGTTAGTGATGACACTGAAGGCTCATCTGCTACCTGTCAATCAAAAGGACACGCCCCTAATTATTCATAATTTCAAGAATTTTTTTGGAAGAGTTAGAAAAAAAAAATTCACCCCCCTCAGAGTTGTGATGACTGTAAACTAGACCTATTAAATCTAAAATGTTTTCTGAACCAGACGATAAACCTGTTTATTCCTGCTGTGAAGTTTGCATTTTTAACAGTCAATGGGAACTTGCTCCTTACTAGAGCCAGCCCCTAGTGGATGAGGGGGGAACTGAAATTTTTGTCACTTCCACATTGGCTTCTCTTTCGGCAGTCGGAGTTTCCCCCTTGGTAGCCCTCTGCTGACCAGAAACTGCACTTAACAGTTTTGTAGTTTGGATAGAAACACTAGTGTAGGTGACAAAAGGCTAGCAATTATCTTCTTTAGTCCACCGACCATCAACACAAAGCAAAAAAGATGTTTTTTCTGTTGGCATCATGGTGGAGCCTGGAAGTAAAAGTAAGAGAGTAATGTCTTTGGAAGTGAAGCAAAGAGCTAAAACCAGAGTGAACATTGGTTCGGCCTACACTTGTTTGAGGGTGCTGAATGAGGCTATGAAATCATGGGCTGATGATGACCTGGCTTTGTTGCTACTGGACTTGTAAGTAATAGTATTCTTGTCCAACAGTGTGGATCTTTTTAGTTTGTTGCTTATTTTATGGCAGCTACAGTGTCAGTTGTCCCATGTTAGCGTTAGCTCGTTGTTAGCGCTAGCTACGGCAGGCTGTGGTAGGGTTGTTTACGACAGTTGTAATTTTGCTTTCAACCAGTAGGAGGGAGAAGTGGGAAACTTATTTAGTGCTGCTTTAAATTGTGAGCAGGAAGTTTTATTAAGTCATATAATCATAATGTATTTATACATAATGTATTTACACCTTAGCTTGACATTTAAAATCGTTTTAAAGTCCAGTCTCTACTGATCCGCCTCTCACCTTGATGTCATCAGGCCAGCCGTCCTCCTGCCTCTTCCCTTTGACCTTCCGCTGAATCAGCTCCAGTGTCTCCTCTCTGGTGGGACGGGGACCTTTGATCTCTGCTGCTGCATCATGGGAACCCTGATCCAGGGTGGATCCAAAGCTCTTGGGCAGAGTGTTGCTACGAGGGCGGGTCTGCGGGCCGAGCTCACTCTCAGCACAGTGTTTGGCATCTGAGGAGAAAAGAAGGGGGAAAGTAAAAAAAAAAAAAGAATTCAATGTGAGGAATAAAGGTGACAATAAAACAGGATAACATCACTTATTAGACAGCTGCCATGAAGAAGATGAGGAGAAATAACACAATCTGAAAAGAAGTGCAACACAACACTGAACACAACCTTCTCCTGACCAGTTTTACACCAAAATACAATAAATATGAAAACTCTGGAGTGATTTGGTGATTAGAAAATACCTAAATCACCAAAATGAACAGGATGTTAAAGGTCATAGCATTTCCAGTTCAACCAGTTGAGTTCACAGCCAACTGGTTCATGAGTTTCTAAGAAAAAACAGTTTGAATTTGCAGATTGGACACACACACACAAATGAAACCCTTTAACATCTCATGCTGACATGCTTTCAAACTGCAAGTACACCAGAATAGCGCCCCCTGACTGCGACTGTTAGTAGTGTTTGTAATGTCTACTTACGGGGGGGTTTGTACTTACTGAGGTGAAACGGTCTAGAGCTCAGGCCTGAGGAGGGGGTGGGAGTGTGATGGGGAGGTGAGCAGATAGAGGAGGAGGAGGAAGAGGAGGAAGGGGAGGAGGGAGCAGGGTGGCGTCTGTGTGAATGGAGCAAAGCCTGGTGCCTCAGCGTGCTTCTGGGTAAAAGGTGGTGCTGGCGTCCTGGTTGGGCCAATCAATCAATCAATCAATCGGTCGTTGGGCAACAGAGGAAGGAAAGTGGAGAGCGGGTGCTCGTGTTATTGTTTTTTCACTTTGATTTGAAACAGAGACATGTCTCAGCCACTGCATCCTCCGAAAAGGAGAGCAGTCACCTCCTCATAAAGGAAGGAGGTGGAGGAGCCTGCTGCGGTTGATTCAGTACGGTGAAACCAAACACAGGATCATCACTTATTATTCAGATTAGGCAGCTTTAATCACCATTAGTGGTTTTGATGGCCCCACGTTTCACCTTACTGAGGTCATCCTGCAGGTCTGGATGTGGGTTCACAAGGACGCACCAGCACACGGAAGGGTGGGGGCCACATGTGCATGTCTTTGTTAGACCAGCATACATGTCATGTTGTAAACGGTCAAAGGTTAGGAGAGAAATGGTCCAGACTGTTGGTTAAGCCACAGAATGGCCCACTCTCTGATCCCCCCCAAACACAAATGCACATTCACAGGGAGGAGCAGGAGGAGGCGTACCTTTGATCTGTCTGCGGATCTTGGTCAGATCAGTCATCCACTTGAGGACTTTGGGGTTAGCTGCCTTGTCTGCATGAGAGGGCTGCACCGAAAAACCACAGAGCAGGAGTCGGTCATTCAGAGGAAAAAAGGTCAAGACAACAATAGTCAAAGAATTTACAGCAGCAATGAGGTCGTCCTGTTGCTAGAGTCCTACAAATGTTAAATATGACATCATCAGCACCGGGTCTGCCTTCAGGAATCCTATTAAAAACCACTCTGGACGTTTACGGCCACTTTAAATGTCAACAGCCCTCTAGAAGTGATCAAAGATTATTAGTCTTTTCTAAATCAAGTTGCTCTTTAACGTCTATTATTAAATTATTGTAACATTTCAGAGCAGCAGCTCAATCTCTTCAGCTGAACGATGACACTCGATCTTCCTACCTTATAGTTCTTCTCGTTTTCAAACTGCTCTTCAAACTGTTTAATTTTCTTCTTCAGATGCTGGAGCTTCTTGGTAAGCTGGTGGGTGACGGAGTCGCCCCTCATGGTCTCTCTGGAGCCAAAAGAGGCTCGCCTCGGCCTGAGGATGCACACGTATGATATGAGTCAGCTGCAGTGGAGAGAAACAGCAGGATCCTGGAAGTGTCCGTCTCACCTCTGTGCTTTAGTTGGTGAGATGATGTCTGGGTCCTGCTGGAGGAAGCGCTGAGTGCTGTGAGCTCCGAAGTCTAGAAAGCGGCGTGCCAGGATGTGGGGGTGGGTGCGTGAGGGGGAAGGAGACTCATCGTGCTCTCTGTCCCCGATGTCTTCCTCGCCATCGTCCTCCAGAGGCAAAAGGGGAAGAGGGACCATCCGACCCGCCAGCGGGGAGAGCTGGGCCTCTCCGCTCTCGCTGTCATCCTGCCAGGATTTAAAAGCTGGAACAGGATCTGAGAGAGGATGGAAAAGAGTTTCAGCCAATCACAAATGTGAAACGGTGAAAACGTTTATAAAATGCATCTAACTTTTTTTTTCCTTCTGTAACCTGCTGATGTCGTGTTAACAAGCTGTTTAAGAGGGGTCAGCACTAATGAAGAGCGAGAGTTACATTATTAAATCTGACTTTTTCACATGCAGGAATGTTTCCTACAGCAAATCAGCACCAGAGAAGAAGAAGCATGGACATGTCTCTGAGGACAGGTGATGGGAGGGATGGGCAGACCTGTGGGTGGGGCGACTTACCCTGGCCTTCTCTCTGCAGATGCATACATGAGAAGTCGATGGAGGGGAGGTGTAGATGGGAAGGGGGTGACGCTGTTTGGATGAGTGGAGGAAGAAGAGAAGAAGAAGAATGAGGAGGGACAGGGAGAGAGATGGTAAAGAGAAGGAGCAGCGAGGTCAGTCGTTGGTAACTTTATTTTTGTTCAGAAATGATCTTCAGATGTTTACTGAACAGCCGATGAGCCTCTAATAAAGTCTGTGTCACGGTCTAAACGCAGTAAATCGCTGGTTTTAAACAGTTCAGCTTGGTTTAAAATACATTATTGTTTAAGGATTAACCAGTAACGCAGATTATAATCCAGTTACAGGATTATAAAACACTGATGTCTGAAGGGAAACGGTTGGGTTCTTGTGTTAAAACATGTGACTGGATCTCAGAACAGATGGTGTTGATGCTGAATCACGATTCTCTACAACAGGAAGGAGAAAAGTTCAACCCAGCGAAGACTTCAGAGTAACAAAGTTCCCACAGAGTCCCACACTCATGAGCAGACCTAGTTCTAATCAGACCTGCAGGCTAAACGTGTTACAGAATAAACATTAGTCACAGCAGATCATAACACCATTCTTACATGCCTGTGAACAGATCTGTCTGCAAAACAACAGAAAAAGTCTTTTAGGTCACAACTACAAAGAAACATCACAAGAGTTTGTAAACTGCACACATGAGGGTCGGTTTTTCCACCAATCACAGGGCAACAAGCATGAAGACTATGAAAATAAAACAGAACAGGAACAATAAGCTTAGATTCTAAATAGTTACACTTTTAGGATTTTTTTTTTTCATTTAAATGTTCATTAAAACAAATAAAACCCAAAGTGAAAGCAAACATAAATGTAACCCAGAAAAACCAAACTGACAAAAATAAGATTGTTTTCATGTTAATCTACCATGAACGTGATGCTGGGTGAACACACGGGTCAGGCTGGTACGTACCTTCCCACTGGTTGTCAGGGAAAAGTTGGGGGTGGCCAGAGTTTGGTTGGCATGGCGACAGATGGTTCCTGTTGGTCTCGCTGGTGTTGGCGTTCTGGTCGCAGTGGAATGAATCTGAGTCCTGGAGGAGGAGAGATGGAGAGTACGTGAACCCACAAGGTGGTGTTGGTAAAGAATCAGAAACGGGAAGTTAAAACTAACAACACAAAGTTTTATACTTACACAGTTAATGGTGACGGTCTGCTCCATCGTATCAAGCAGCTGATTGTCCTGCCTGTGGAAAATAAAAACAAAATCACACTAAAACAGACCAGACCTGTGATGTGTGTTCTTTTCTGTATCAGACTTTAGTGTGGTGTGGCTGTGTGTATTTTTATGTTTCCATGTGAGGACCAGTCACACCAGACTATTCCTGAACGTGTGATGGTGGACGGTCTGAATACGAGCTGACGAAGAGTCACTCTACAATAAAACATTCTGCAAGCTGAATAAATCTTCCACTGACCACTTCAATTCTTAAAAACTGATATAGTACTGACTTAGCAAATGACTTTAGTAAATAAATGATGTGGAATAAAGTCGTGTGTGTGTGTGTGTGTGTCTAAATAAAGAAGGGTTTCTGATGATCTGTGAAACGAGCTCAGGCTGAGACGGTCAGTGCGTTTCCATGTGCATCAGAAAACCAAATCACTGCCTTAGTTCGACTGAAGTCGGACTTTTTAAATTCATCTAAACACCTGAGTCTGGCTCAGTGGTTCTCAATTAGTGGGGCGAGAGGCCGCTGCTGTTTTCAGACTAGACCTTAATAACTTGAGAAACAGCTGACTGGGGAGGGAAAACTGATAAGACTAAATCACAGGTCAAAAAGTTTGGAAGTCTGTGTGTTCGTGTTAAAAATGAACAACATCTAAGGGAATCAGCGCTAACGAGCTATTAACGCTGATACGACTTTACAGTCACCCAGAATATTTTAATGAGGAGGTTTTCCTGCTCAACATTCGACTTCTTAAACCGACTTCCTCTGCGTGTAAACGGCTCAGTCAAGCTGATACCGGTTGGACACTTATCTTACGGAAGTGACGAGAATGCAGAAGTGGTCTTCTGATAATATCGCAACAAAGTAACACGCGTAACACCATCCAGCAGTATAGTACGTACCAAACAAGCAGCGTTGTTGTTGGCCATTCCTTTGGCCATTGTGCATATCCTGTTTTAACTCTGTCTGCTTCACTCCTGCCAGAGTTTGTTTACTATTTGTGTTGCTTTAGGCTAACCAGAAGAATACCGACATGAAAGGGTGCATGTCGCCACCTACTGTAGCAGAATGGAACGCACTTCATTTGAGTGTTTGGTTTTCTAACATATATGTAAACTAGGATAAAGACTCCCAGTTGTATCCTGATTAATGCCATAGCTCGGCTCAAATATGTATGTAAATGCACTGATGTGTAAACACAACATTATGGCCTCTTTGGTTAAAAACAGATACTGTTGTCACTGTTTGGAAATAAATTCAGTAAAGACAAATGGTTCCCACAGATGTTCTAACAGAAGAGTCAACCGGCTCACCTGGCAGTGTTTAGGTTGTTCTCAGCATCTGTGGGGGCCTCAGCATCCAGGTCCATTCCTGAGCTCTCCTCCAGGATGACTACAGGGTCCAGTAAGTTCTGACAGAAGGAAAGAAGAACGACTGTGTAATCAAACCATATCAGAGGCTGAAAGATGTGAAGAAACAAGAGGCCAAGAACAGAAACTGAACAGCGAACGGGTATATCCCAGGTCAATCATTATGTTTCACTTCCTCTGACAGGGAATGTTTTTATTTTCCTCAACAGCTCTGGTTGGACATTAGTGGGTATTGTAACGTGTCCCATATTACTGTTCAGAACAGCTTCAGCAAACAACAACAAGGCTTATTTATGAGAAACGACACCGAGACTTTCTCTGTCAAATCAAAGCTTTAGATCTGAACCAAAGCCTGCAGGTCCAGACAAAGGAGCCTAACAAACACTGTCCGTCTTCTAAGCTAGCTTTGGAAGGTTTCTGTTATGGTTTGGCTAATTAGTATTTTAAACATCACCTTTTGATCTGAGCCAAACTGAACATTCTGGTCGGAACAGGAAGTGTGTGCGTTAGGTGGAAGCTGATGATTTAATGTGTTTGAGTTCCAGAGAGAGAAGCTGTAGTTCATCATTTACCTGCTGGTGGCTGACTCGTGCTACTATTAAACAATAAAATAAAAAAATCTGGAGGCTAAAGCAGTTTTGAAACAAATGTTTCAGAGGCTCAGGCCAAAAACCCAGACATGTTTTCCACTTAAAACACAAACAAATGGTTGACCCAGAATTCCTAGAGTTATTTTAGTGTCTATTTGTAAAAAAAACAACAGCAGCTGCCTTTTCCCCTCTCTGTAACTCCTGCAGCAGTCGGTCCCAAACAAAGACACACTGTTCTGATCGTATCAGACCCTCGACCGTGGAATGAACAGACAGGTTAGTGATGGGAAACAGGCTGCAGGCCCGCACAGGAACTGGTCCCTCTGTGTTCTGGGAGGCTTTTGTGGGGAAATCTGTGCTGCGAGCGTCTGTCATCATTGGATTTTATACTTTCAGTTTGAGTGTGACGGGGATTTCCTATTGTTGCTTGTATTTAACAGAAATAATGATACTGTTCTTTTTTTGGTTGCTGTGTTTGATGTGCAAACATGACTCAGTTTAATACATTGTGTGTGTGTGTGTATTCACTACCAACCTGTAGCTCTGCTCGACTTTCTATGAGCTGCTCAGTCTGTTTAGGCGGGGTCTCCCCTTCTGTGTTGCAGGGGCTGTCTTCAGGTGTGGTTTGTTGCTCTGCGTCTCCATGGCAACCCTGTTCTTCAGGTTCAGATGGACTCACGCTATGACAAAAACCAGAAAATGTTAAAAATCATTAAAAACGACTGAAATAATTTCTAACCCACTGGGCTGATATTCAGAGTAACATGAAGTGTTTTTCATTTAGAACTGATCGGTGACTCTGACCAGCTGTGTCTCAGCATGTAGTTAGATTACTGCCATCCTTTCTCTCATCGTGTTTAATCATAATCTGATCCCTAAAGTTGTCTTTATGTTGTTGTGCACAATGTTCTCTTTGGTAAATGAGTTTATGAAAAGCCCCTCAGAGCTTCTGTCAGTGGAGGAGTTTGAGTAACACGCTCCTATCAGCACGAGCGTGAAGATGTAGAAGATTGTGAGGTTTACTGTATATGTGTGTCTGTCTCAGAAGATGTGGTTTCATGTAGTCAAACATCAGCATTTCACTCTTACCCGTGGTTGTCATAGTTACTGAGATCCTGGCTGATGGAGGTTTTCAGTTCGTAAAAGTGCTGCTCCACTGCAGCCCTGATGGTTCGCTGAATTATCCTGAAGACACAAACACATCATCAGCATATCTGTTTCACTACAAGTTTACGAGTTTAGTTTACAACTACACCAGAGAAGACGTCCACTTTTAATAAACACTCAATGCTTTTATTAAAGACAGGGTTATAAAGATTTCAAACATGTAGGAGAAGGTGTCTAAATAGAATAAAGGCAGATGATTATTTAATTAAACTTAAAAAACTTGTTTATATACTTCTGATTTTTGGGAGATCATTTTAAAACCCACAGTAGGGTACTGACCCCAACTTCAGGAGCCACTGCTTTAGGCGTGACTCTGTTTTTTTATGTTCATATGTGATTTTCAATACAAGAAAACAAAAATCTTACAACTTGTAAAAAGAAAGAAGAAAAACAAATCTCATGATTCAAACATCACTGTTGCAAAGCTCTATCATGTCACTTAAAATTAAAGGCACACTTGGTAGGTTTGCTTGCTTTTAGCACCCCCTAGAGTCCATTATCAATTCACTGTTGTAAAAAGGAATGTGAAACGTATCTCCTCGCTGTGCATTTGTCTTCTTAACACCTTAATCTAACTGCTGAAATGTCTCCTCCGCCTTCATTAGTGTCTACAGGAGTGGTTCATCACTAAATCAAACAAATCAGCTGTGTTCATGATCTAAAACATGCAGGAAACATGCTGGAAGCAGACTGCAGCACAAGGGCATGTCAGCTCCATTTTTCTAAGTCCAACAGGGAGCGGCCCACCACTCTGAAGTTGCAAGTGCGGTATTCTGGCCACAGAGGGCGGTGGGGATTCAAATACTTGTAATAGTGCTCAACATGTACAGCTTGTTCTAAATGAACAGCTACAGGTACTATAATAAACATTGAAATGAAAATTATTCCCCTATATAAGCTTACTGATAAATGACATATTCTGTTTTGTTTGTCTGAGGTTTACATCAGTACTCAGTCCTCCTTACAAACCCTGACCTCCATCTTTAAACTGATCTCAATAAACAGAACAAATGTATGCGTTTATTGTTGAGTACAGGAATAGAAATGACAATAAGTTACTTCTAATGAGGCAGATTCACTCATAAATGCCTTTATTCCAATCTAAGCTTCACTCAAAGACCTTATTAAGACAATAACCTGGTCCGGTTCAGGACAGATTTATACTGATCCTCCTGCTGAGGGGAGGAATCAGACGGGCTGTTATGGCCTATAAAAGGTAACAGACCCAGTCACACTTTGACCTGCTTGACTTTCTCTGGCTTCTAGACGCCTGTTGGTGGTTCCTTCCTACTCCTGCTCAGAGAGCACTGCTTTGTTCAAAACCCACCAAAATGTCTCCATGCAGGTTTTTCCTCACTTGATTTATAGTATTAAGCATCAGAAATGATTGTAAATTAAACCAGTTATATAAACTACTATAACTTAACTTCAGTGTGAACTTAACCTACATTAATGCACGGCAGCAGAAACCATTTCCACTGTGTTTCCTTCTCATGTAGAGTAGAAGCCGAGGCCTGTCATGTGATTGCTGAGTTAACGTCCCTGAGGCTCCAAAACCAACAAACCGTGCAAAGAGCTGCAGTTTAGCTTTGTAATCAAAACACAAGGCTGACTTTTCTCCTTTCTTCTCATCCCTTCCTCTTAAACTCAGTTTCTCTTTGAAATTGGCTCATCTCAGGGTTGCCTGCAGGTTCTCCTTGATTCCTGTTATTCTGTCTCCTAAGTGGACGGTCTTTTATTTCCTTCTGATTCACACTTCCACACACTCACCATACATTTTAACAACACACCAGTTTCAGCTTCATGTGTGACATAATGTGATCTGTCAGATTAAATAGTGTCTGTCTTTTCACAGCTTACTTTGTCTTTTCTTTAATTCTAAGAATTGCAGTGCTGCATCGTCCATTTGCAAATCTACAGTGAACTAAGCATGTGTGTGTGTTTGTGTGTGTACACAAAGGGTTGACTTACTCAGCAGAGTCAGCAGGCAGGATGGTTATAGGGGAGACGTGGGAGCTGTAGAGTCAGAGAGGAGAAAAGGACAGTATAATTATTCCGTACACCTTCTAACCCTAAAGCCTCCTAGGAAAGCTGGAGCCCAAACAGAGAAGAAGCAGAGCACTGAGCTTTTAAAACAAGTGAAAACAAATCCAAATCTCTGATCAGTTTGAGATCTGAGTGAGTCATAGAGTAAAGATCCCTCGAGCCAAATGAAAATCACAAAAAGGATTACATGCACCCAGTTTCGGACAGTGGTGCCACTCTGGGCGGGCAGATTGTTATCGAGGCTACGGCTCAGTTAGATCTCTCATCCTACAGGAGGAAGTGTGTCACGTTGCATTTGTTCTTTGTCCTCTAAAAAGTAGGGTGTGTGTCCTGATGCCAAACTCACAAACACACTAAGAAATGTGCTAAAACAACTCTACTTTTACATAATACTCCCTCATAACACCTAGTCATTGGTGTGTTGCTACATCCTATACAGCGTACGTGAGCATCTAAGGCAATAAAAGCTGGCTCATTAGAGAAATAACTGCTGATGTTATGCAACACACACACACGCACATGCACACACAGACACACCTAATGCAGCAAGAAGTGCTCAGGTAGATCGATTAGATCTGAATTATTAATATGAGATCAGAAACAATATCAACCTCAAGATTTCTTCATCTTATTCTAGTTTTAAATCGACTTCTTCAATCTATTTTAGTAAAATTTTATCCGACATATTTTTTATTTAGTCTGTTCATCTCTTCACACAAACATTTTTGTAACATGATCCACGCCCTTCGTTTTCCTTCCCTTTTGCCCTTCATGTTGAACTCACGCACTGCCGCAATGAAACTGTGACTTTGAACATAACTTTATCACTTTCCCTTTTGCACAAAGTATGCTTTAGTGTGTGTGTGTGTGTTTTACTAATACAAACAACATGCAACCATGAAAGTTCTGCGTTTGTTCTGATTACTATAACAATACAGATGTTTATGTTCACCTGTCATGTAGGTCTGTTATTTACTTCCTGTGAACCGTTCTTTAAACAGGAACCTAGCTGGACGCAGCTGTCCATTCCATGCACTGATAACATCTGACAGAAGGCTCTGAAGCGGAGTTACGCCCTGCGGAGCTGCATTTCTAACAATAGATCTTTGAAAGGGCCCTTCAGGATGTTATATAATTGCCATGAGCCCTCAGTAGGTAAGATACAGTCTAATCTTACACCATCAAGCCCCTGAGAACTTGAATAAAAAAACTGCTGTTGAGGAAGTAGGGTTTGTGCCCTTTTCCACATCCCAAGGCAACAAAAGTACCATCAGTCACACCATTATGGGACTATAGAACAGCCATTAAAGCAGCTGAATGGTCTTTCATCTCTTGCTTGGACACATGGAGGACAGATTTAAATAACTTAGTATTTAGGAGGAATTCTTTGTGTTTGAACCTAAAAGGGCAGAAGCCATTTTTTGTCTAATTAGGCAGAGCACAACTGGACTAAACACAATAAGTTCCACTAATAGTTAATACTAAATCAAATTATGAATAATTACACCTTACCTTTATTAACTTTACAGAACTGATACTTCTGTCTTTAGCAGAAACTGGACAGATCTCCAGAGGAGTGGCTAAATTCTTCTCAGTAGGTGATAACCTTTTATTTATTGGTTATTTGTTTAATGAAAATGAATAAGATTTAACAAAAATACGTGAGAAAATATTGATACACTAAAATATTGCGATGCTTCGTGTTATGATGCTGAATGGATTTTTAAAAGCAGTGTACTGATTTTTATGGGAATTTCCATGCAAACATTTACTGTATTTAGTTTGTGTGCAATTCAAACTCCGACTGCTAGGTGGCAGCAGTTTTTACCGCCTTCATTCTGATGGAACAACTTGACACTTGGAAGCATCTGACCTGTTTTCCAATTATGTTCAGTCTACAAAATTGCAAATACTGTCTAACTTTTAGTATCACAATATGTCATATTGTCTCCCTTCACCCCTACACCGTAACATTTATAGCCTTGGCTAATTTGTAGCACATCTCCAGATAACTAATCATTAGTTATAAAAAATGATGCAAAACGACACAACCACTTCTGCTTTATGCCCTGACATCTCTTCCACGTTTACAACCATTATACCATCAGACATGGATTTTATTTTATATTCAGTTGTGTTTATGTCTAACATATTGATCATTAGGTGCACCAGCTGTTATGCTGCATCATTACACCATATGCATGAGGATCAGACTTCTGGTAAACCTATAGGTATTTAGAATTATACGCAACATGAAGGTGGAGTAACTGCACAAATGACAAGATTAAAGACATTTTCCCACCATTATTCCAAGTTAAGCAAACTCTTATACTTTTTTTAAATGCCATCTCTGTTAATGACGGTTTAAGAATAATAAAATGTGAATTACCTACCAAAAGACACAGCAGACAACAGCAGAAATGGAATCAAAACCAAACTTAATCAGTGTTAAATTTAGATTTCCTGCATAATAACTGATTAATTCGAGTCTTCCCATTACAGATGCAGGAGCGTTTCCGACCAAAGACCACACATATTGTAAGTGTCCCTACAGCTCACTAGTTGGCAAACAATTAGCATCGCTCCAAGTAGTGGGATTAGTTCAGCTCCTATAATCAGGACGACAGACAGAGATAAGATCTTGATAAGATCTTAAAGAGTCACACCTGTACAAGCGGTTTGTTGGTGGTGGGGCTTAACGCTCTGACACGGACCCAAGTAGACTAATGCTAATCTGCTTTTAACGAAGTCACCCAATTTAACAAAAAAACCTGCTTCATTTCTCGTTCATTCTTAGGAATATCACATTTACTATTTTTTAGCACGCTGTGACATCTTGGGAAATTTAGTCTCCTTCCAGGCCTTAGACACGAGCATGTGGCAGATTAAAGAAACCTCGCCAACAACACTTAGATCACAGCTAATCTGCTGCCTGCTGATCAGATCCGTCAGCAGACAAAAAACACGGCAAAATCCTTCTGGTGGTTAATGAACACACAGATGTGTCGTGTTCCCCAAGGTGAGAAACTTACATTAATTAAAATTTATTTTGTTCTTTGGTAGTTCTTGTATGCAAATAGCGACTGTGTAAAAAAACAAACAACATTTAAGGCTAATTTACCCTCTGAAGATCACAAACAGCTTTCGGTTTAGTAATGTGAATATCACAGAGGTGATTTATTCATTACTAGATAGAACTAGTTTTATAGAACGCACATAATAAAATACTGGGACCAATTAAAAAATAGATTTGGTTTCAGTGCTGGAGATCTTGTGACACTTTAAATCAGCAAACAGGATGTAACCTTTGTATATTTAGAGATGACACTCGATGAATACCAGGGCTGAATCTTGGCTGGCTGACAATACACTGCAGCAAAATGTAGTTTCATTATCGTTGTCCCTTCTTCTACAACAACTGACCCAGTCAGGGTTTTTATATCCTCTCCTATGTTCATATTTGGTCGCGTAAGACACGAGTATCAGTTTTTACCCAGATATGAGTCCAATCAGCTGACAAAGGTGGTTTGCTGCTCTAAATGAACAATTACAAGGACTAGAGGGATTCAGTGTTGTGTGCTGACGCAAAGAAACTGAATTATCAGTGAAATCTTCACATTATGTACAAAAATGTTCTGATGACTCAATGAGAAGGACAGTGTGTGTGTGTGTGTGTGTGTGTGTGTGTGTGTAAGGCAACTTCCAGGTTAGTTGTGATTCCACACAAGTGCTACTGTCAGCAGTCTGCTCAGCTTTGGCTGGGAGGCAGCACAGACTGCAGCACTAACCCAAACACATTCACACACCAGAATACACAACAAGGTGCAGCTCAAAGCCAGTTTATACAAACCTCTAATACTCAATAATAAACTGTCCTTCTAATTATTTAGTTTACTATTTAAAGAGCAGGACACAAAAAGCCCATTTCATTGTCACCAACAGGAAGGTTTTGTTTTTACTGAGAAACTATTTAAACCAGAAGCTTTTTACTGTGCTATCACATATGACAAGAAGTTTTGACAGTTTTATCTGCAAAAAGAATTGTTGAAAAATAGCTGACTAGTTTATTATTTTCATATTTTTGTCAATGTGACAGAACTGTCAGATACAATAACAGAAACAACAAATAACAACGTCTGCCAATCACCAATCCCTTAAACACATACGACTAACTGCTTCCCAGAGCACAACAATCATAAATATAGCTGATGGAGAAACTACATCCTAAAATCTCTGAAATGGTCTACTTGATAATTGACGTTTCCAAAACTGAAATAAAAGTGCTGACACATTCTCAGACAGACCCCTGCTTCCTCCATTAGTAGGATTGCATAACATTTTTCAGCTGTTAGGTAATGCCAGTGGTCTTTTCCCTCCAAGAACAAGTTCTTCTGGTCTCAACTCTTTCATCTCATCTGTATGGACACATCAAACAACAAACCAAACCCATTTCCTTCCTACTATTCACTCTGAAATTAAAAAAATATCAAAATAGACTTCAGCATCACCGTTATTTTTCCGCTCTTCAAAAGCAAATCCCTCCTGTTTACGGCTCTTCCCTGGATTATCTTTCACCCATAAACTCAGCATTATAATTCATCCATCCTTTCATTTCTCCCTGTTGGACCAGAGGAGTTACATAACCCTGGTGTTTACCTCTGCAGCAGAATGTCAAAAGCCATTCTCATGGTTCCAGCTGTGTTTTCTCTGTGTGATCCTGCTCTCTTTATGCCAGTGGGTCCACCCTGTAGGTGTGTCAGTATCAGCCTCGTCTTGTATATCTGTTGGCTGTTTCTGGAAGTTTCTTTGTTGTTTGTCCTCCTCTTCAGGTTTTTACCCTTTGCGGCAGGTGAGCTAACCCGTAAGTCACTGAAGTCCAGTCTGTGTTTGTTCTACTGCTCATCCAGTAGAGACGTGATCTTGGCTTTTAGCTACTGTTGCTTGTTAATCACTTGACACGTATCCTATGGGAGCAGAATCCAGCCTGCTCTGCTCTGAACTCTTGGTTTCTTCTCTTTCAGATCTGGCTGGTCTGTGGGTCAGCTTTGTATCAAGAGGGACGGTTATCCCAGTTGAGCACTTTGAGGCGTCAGCGTCAGCACAAGCAAGTCGAGCAGCAGAGCAAGAGCATCACCAGGGTGCATAATGTGGCTTCCTCTGAACCAGTGTGTGTCTCTGATTGTGCCCTGAGGTGAGTGTGTGAGAGGCAGTCTCACTCTGCACTCTGGAAAAAGTGCTGCAGTAAACAGCCAGAGCTCTGCTCAAATATATCAGCTCCTGACGTAACCAAGCAACAACGTCCGGGTGACCAATAGGATGGGGAGAGCTGGAGTTGGGAGCCAATTGTGAGCAGGGAGGGAGCTGTGTGGGTGGGTCTGAGGTGGAAAGTGGGAGGAGGTTCTTTTTTTTTGGGTCTTGGCACTGATGACCATAAACTCAGCAGTTATTGCAGTGGCTCGGAGGGCTGAGTAATGTCATACACACACACACACACACATGCACCTCTGTCTTTTTTGTCATCTTATAGGAGTTTATGAGTTTAGGATGGCCACATATCAAACCCTTTAGCTAATTACACACAAACAAGGGAAATGACTAACTCTAGAAGAGGATAGTCTATGTGAAGATAAAAAGATAACAAAAGGAGTTAATAAGTTAAATAAGAAATAAATGTTTTTATTCAGAAAAAACATCAGTTTAATAATTATTAAAAATAACTAAAATTATTAGAAATACATTTCAAAAAGTAAAAATAAAATACAAAGATAAATTTTAACACATTAATCAATTAAAATGTAATAAAATAATTAAAATAAAAAATAATTACTAAAAATAATTCAGATAAAAAAAAACCCAAAAAGAAACAAAAGATACCAATGGATAAAATTAGTTTTAGTTATGCAGAGTTAATAACCTTTAAGTAAAAAAGTCTTGATTAAAATGACTTAAAACAATGAATTTTCGCTAATAATTTACTTGTTTGATTTTTCTATGTTATAAATCTGAACTGTTCTCCCCGACTAGAATAAAAAGACAACAATGATACGGTCTTCAGCAGTATCCCTTTAAAAATCCTTCTCTCTGCTGATTTATAAATCCGACTGTTCTCTCGAGGACTGATAGAACATTTGAGTCAGAACTGTGGGTGAGAACTGATAGCGCCCGTCGGCTAGTGGCGCTATCTAGGTCAGATAGTGTATCACATAACACCTTGTGCCCGGCACTGGCACCACGGCCTTGACACGATTAGGAAAAGAGGGTAGAAGAGGGCACAAAACCCAAGCCTCTCTCTTCAGATGGGTAACTTTGTTATCTTCACTAAAGTTTATATAAAACTAAGTAACATTTACTGGGAACAAATGCAACACAGACAAGTGTGTTTCAAAACCATTTCAGATCTCTCAGGATAAATGAAAACTATCCAACCTAAAGAACAAACTCTACAAGGATTATTTATTCTGATATCAATTATCAAACAAAAACAATCAATTTACTCATCTTATTTCCTCTGGTTTTAGCCACAGAGGAAAACAAAGTACGATCTACCCCACAACTAGACCAAAACCCAGATCACACAGCTTTTGTCCGTGGGCAAGTTTATAGGGTCATACCTGCATGTGCATCACCCTGCTGAAACGACCAGGATAAAAGAGGCTCAGATAGTACACACACACACACACACGCACGCACGCACGCACACACACACACACACACACACACACACACACACACACACACACACACACACACACACACACACACACACACACACACACACACACACACGTGCAGCCGTCTGAGGCACAGTTTTCATTGTTAATCATATCAAATCATGCACAGGTTTAAAAAGTCAATGTTTACATTCTGGCCACCATTTGCTCCTCATCTTCTAGACTTTCAAGAACAGAGTGTAACTTTGCTAAAAACTTTATTTTGAAGGGGCATTTTTTTGAAAACATCAGTTTGGCTGTATATGAACTGTGAGGTGCTACCAGTGGGGCGGGAGGACTGACTATGTGACCTAGATGTGCCAAGAGCACTGGTGTTTGTGTCTGGTTTTTCATGGCCATGCACGTGCACGCTGTTGGCACAAACCTAAAAAGCAGGGCTCTCCAGCGTGGTGATGTACCACACGGGGCCATAAATTATGTTCACAGCCACGTAAAACCAAGCTGCAGATAATCTCACACCAAGAGCCTTTATGAGTTACAGGGTGGGTGATATGTCACATGCATCAGTTAGGCCAGCGTGACTGTATCGGTGCACACACAAAAGCAGGGAGGCTCTTTTTCGAGGATAAAATTAGGTTAAAGTTTTCTGTAACATGTTCAGATTCTATCGTCTACGCTGACCTTTTCTCGCCTGCAGTCTGGTGATGCGTTTTCACTCAGACTGCAAATCAATAAATCGTTCTTGAGTGGGGACACATTTCAGTTCTCACACCCTCATCTTGCACCGTCACGATCCTCTCTGCCCTCTGACTCTTTATTCCCTTCATTAATCCATTTGCCCATTCTACCCTCGTTGGGCTAAAAAGGCCTCCAAAGAAACCCGTTCCTCAAACTGCCAGAATGTTTCATTAGGCTGGTGAATTATATTTTCCATCGAGAACAAGATTACAGGCAGGGGGAGAGAGGGAGGGAGGTAGCGGTGGGGTTAGAGGAGAGATCAGAAGAGAAATAGCAGGGATTATATATAGATGTATGACTGTAATATGTCTGTGAGTGTTTATTGGCTGTCAGGGTCTATTAAGAGAACAGTCTTTAAGCCACCGAGGACAGGCTTCCCTGTCTGTCAAGTGCTAGACAAACAAGTTGAGCCATGGGAACTTTGCCTTCACTATAAATCTTTCACAAGCCTTTGTCACAGCATGTCACCCAATATAAAACACACGACAGCAAATAAAAATCACAAGGTTTTACGTAAACGAACAAGAAAAAAAAAAGAGTTAGTGTTTTTTCCAAGATTGTTTTATTGTCATTGTACAGGTGTACAACGAAATAGTCTTTGCACTCACTTAAAGACAGTTCTCATAAGGAAGTAGTAAGATATAAATAAATAACAAGACTAACATGAATGTCACACACGCACTTCTTTCACACACACACACACACACACACACGCACGCACACACAGCTAGTTTAAGGTGCACAAACGTTAAAGTAAACATGGTAATAAAACAAATTTGAAATATAAGGTTAAGATTAAGGTAAACAGAGTCACATGTTAAGGTGTCGGGAGTAACTAGCTAGATGTAAAAGTGCTGTAGTGCACTAATTGTCCCGCAGAATCACTGCTTGTGTGACCTTTTTTCATACTGACAACAGATGTCACATGTTCCCCTCTCACAAAAAGGTAAAAGAACTTGTTTTTCTGTAAACCCAACAGAAGCTCATAATAATTGTCAACTAAAAATAGAAATCATTTGGAAATCTCTTTTACCACACAAAAAATGTGAAGAATCAAATATCAACACAGCCACGACACATTTAAAGATCCTCAAACTAACCATATCTGTATATTATTCCATGATGTAGGCTCACAACCTCAGACTTTACAAAAATAGCAGTAATCCCCCAGACCTGATAGAAGGCGAGACAAGGTCAGCGAGCTGATAGCTACAGGTCTGTTACAGCTAACAGAGGTCATTCTAAGTAAAGAGACATGGACATTAAAGCAGTCTACCCAGCTTTGTATTCCATCAAATAATTCCCTGTATTTTACTCCTCTCTGTTTTCATTAGTAGTGAGTGTACCGTTTCACAGTAGCTGCTATCTAAAGTCCTCAATCCTTCAGCTACACCTGCTTATCCTGGAGACGGCTGCAGAGGGCTGGATTACTGATCTGATCTCTCTGGATGGTGGGAGCAACTCTGAACATAGAGGAAAAACTCTCACAGGTACCAAGATGACCAAAAAAACGAAGAACCACAACACTCAGACTCAACGTAGCACCGCTGTTGTGTCCCGTCTGAAGAGTGACACGGATACAGAGATTAACCGTGCTGTGTTGTCTCACAGCAATGCTGTTGGGGTGTGGGGATGGATCTTAGATTAATGACTGTAATCATGTTAAAGGCCAGTAGAGCATGGCCAGCTGCCTGAATACACACACACATACATACACAGACACACACACACGCGCAGAAGAGTCACGATCCACTCACATCACATTTCCTTTATAGCTGCTGCAGCAGGCTATTTTAACGAGGTGAGTAACTAGTAACTGAAAAGTAACTGATGAAAGGATCCCTGAATGGATGGGCAGCTCCCATAATGGCCCTGATCAAGACAACGGGACACACACTTTAAACAAAATAACCACAAAATAATCGTCTCAATAGAAAAATTGTGAGTAAGTCATCACAATTAAGTGCAACAGCATTTACTTGAAAAGAATACTAACTTAATAATTTCCTTCAACAAAAGTCAGCTAATGATTTCAGAACAGAGCCAGCCTGTAAACTAATTTAGTCTTCACTTTTCTGTTTTGATGATTATTACCTTTTTTTTTTTGCTCAGAATAATATTTCCCTACAAGTTTGGTTCTCTTAGTTGAAATTTTATACATAAATAAATTTGTAGTGTCTGGGCTTGACAACAAAAATGTTTCTTTCCACATTTTTTGTTCAGTAACAATTAAAACTCCAGCTCGAGAGAATAAACCATATTAAAAGTCTGTGCTGAAATGGTTACAGACTTAACTTGCTTGCTTTGCTTGAATAAATGTTACAATAAAGTTTGTTTTTGATTGTGCTTCCTTTACTTTCACTGACTTGTCTCTAAACATGCGCTCCCTGTTCCTCTGGTAGGTGAGCGTATTTTGTGTAAATATGTGGATGTCGATACATGCAGCACTTTAGATAAACAACTTGACCAAATTAAAAAGAAACAAGAGAATCTGAATGCTCTCGCAGAAAGAGTCCTCAGCACTATTGCTGGGTTTCACTCATGTGACCCTGCAGCTGCGTGAAACTCAAACAGCTTCACTACAAAACACGGCGCGATGGACAAAAGCGAGTATACTGAGGCTTTAAATGGGCTGGCACAGACGTGATATCTTGAAAAAAATTCATCTTCCTTTAGATTATCACCCATATAGTTTAAAAAAGGCGGGCTTTTCATACACTCTTTAGGATTTACCCAGCGTTGAAGCGATCGGCATAACAAACTATCTCGTGCTGCATACCTCATACTAACAATGCAAAGCAAATGAAAGCATTTTATAAGCATGGAAGCCTACAACTATTTTATTTCATGTTGAGTTAACCATTTAGAAGCTTTAAATGGCTGTCGTCTTGTTTTTGTTACTGAGTTGTGCTGTTTAGTTCATGATAATAAGGCTATCACTAATGCTAACGATGAGTATGTTTATGTGCTAGGATCTACTTGTAAATAACTTATTATGCCTTTTTAAATCATACATTTGTTTGACTTTAATAAGTTAAAAACGCCACATTACAACACTAAGCTAACGGCTAAAAACATTAGCACTCTGAAAGCTATTTGCGGTTCACGTGAACGTTAGGACATGTGAAAACAGTATCAAACTGTTTACCTGCCATTTTTATGGCTGTGTTCAATAAAACACCATAAAAACATTTAGTAAACCCTTACCTGTTAGAAAGTGATCGCTGCAAACTCTAGCATTGTCCATTTCAGCTCCTCCTGTTTTTAGCCGGAGATTACCGATCCACTTCTGCCGTCTTCTTTCAGTAAGTTTTTTTTAAAAAATTAAGTCCTTTGTGGCGCACTACTTTTGGGACACGAAAAATACGCTCGTCTTTGTCCTGATTAGAGCGATTGGAACAACCGCAGACCGCACAGAATTTGGGCATTTTGACGCCCAGTCATCAGAGTAAATAGGGTTCTGTGCACCGCCGGCTACTTCATGACCCCCATCTGCAGTTGGTGACGTGGACGCTACGTCATGTGAAACCCAGCAATTTTAAGGTACTTGTTACTATATTTATATATCTATAATATTTCTCATCTGACTGGTTAACAGAGCATACTGTATATACCAACATGAGAGTTTGATGAGTGTAACATTTTCATGTGAGAATTTGATTAAATCAAGCATTAATGTAAAAATGTGAGGTTTATTTATGTTTGCATTTTTCATCTTAATTAAATTTTAATTACCTTTATAATAAAAAGAGCATCAAAAGAAAACTCTAGTCACCTCCACTGACTGAACAAGTTAAACAAGTTAAATAAGAAACATTTCAATATAAAATACCACCAGGAATGTGACAGGGAAACAATATTAGGCTTAGGTTACTTTAATTTGATCTACAGATCAGGTCTTACCTGGCTGTGGGGCTGTCATCGGTGTGTGTGTGTTTTGGTGAGTTGGAGGCTGAGGGTCCTTCCTCCCCATCCTGAGGCAGCTCTTCACATTCAGCCTCACACTTCTCATCATCCAACAGCTCTGTGATCTGAAGACAGGAGCAGAAAAAAGGTAAACAAGGAAGGAAAAAACAAAACACGTGATTATAAAATAGTTGTGTAAATACTTGTGCCAGACCGGGTCAAGATATTCCAGTTTGTTCTAAGAGACATCTAAATATAGATTAGCTTAATGTAATAAAGATAGTGTGTGAAGCAGGAAGGCAGTGAATTAGAGGAGAAATCTATGAATGACAGCTGGTAGAGTCAGTGAAGAGGGGAGAGGCCTTTTGGAAGGAACAGGGCCTGAAGTGTTGAAAGTAGATCATTTTTCGCATTGACACTGCAATGTACCCAAGCATATAATCATATTACACATTACTCTAAAAGGTAAAACACATCCACCATCCTAAACCAGTCTGACTTAACTAAACGTAACATTTATCATTTTCATGACCAACAACGTGGGTTAAAGAAATAATATGAGTGAGAAATTTTGAGAGTGTCAAATGTAAAAATGGAGGGAATGATACTTATGAGAGGGAAATGAGAAACAGAACGGGAGAAGGTAGAGGTAGAGGATCCTAGCAGGTGTGTGATCTTCACATTAATACCTGACTCAACTTAAACACACAAGCCCACATCTGTTGATGTTGTAATGTGCTGAAAATTAAAGTAATTTATTGACACTATTTCATTTTTGAGTCATCACACTGATAAATGTTTAGGTTACTCACAAAAAACTTTTATGATGTCTTAAGCACCAAGAGCTAATTTAACCTGAACAGAGAGGAAATGTGGGTTAAAGGTTAAACCAGACTCATCAGTTTGTTTGTCCTCTACTCCATTTTCCTTCCTATACTTTTCTCCTTCACAGCAGCAGCTCCATCTGCTGCTGTCACTGAGTCGTCACTATGGAAACACCTCTGGTCCAAAAGCTCTGATTGGCCAGTGAGGAATTCTTGCATTGTCACGTGCTGATCTGGAGGGATGACTCACAAGAGTGTGAGTGTGTGTGACGAAGATACTGATAAAAATATAAACATTTTGACATTATTTTCTACACATTTACCCATTAAACAAATTAAATTTGTATTGTTCTTTAGTTAAGCTGAACCATAAAGTGAGAGAGTATCCTATTTGTAAGAACTAAAGAGCTGATGATTAAGTCAGAAATCACTGGGTAAAAACTGTCTGGCCAAATCTCAAAACAATAATTCACTAAACACTTCTCTGTTATAATTTAAATCAGGATTTTTTTAAGGGAGACACATTATGACTATTTTTTTCTTAAGTTATGATAGTTCTATGGTCGATACAATACATGTTTATAATGTTCTTTGTGCAAAACCCCTCTCACATAAAGTGATTTCAGCAATTTTTATTCTTGACAGTTTCAGTACCTCCCAGAATGAGCCGTTTTGTGGCTCTGTCACTTTAAGAAAACAAGCTGGAGCTGACAGGTACCTGTCATGGCGGCAACCCCTGAACCCGCTGGTGAACACTGGTGGTTAGGGATGCTGTCAAGCTGAAGAAAGAGTCCTATTGGGTACTTTTGGCCTGTGGGACTCCAAAGGCAGCTGACGGGTAATGGCAGTCCAAGCAGAATATGGTTCTTGTGGTTGACCTGGGCATGGGAGGAGTTTGGTGAGACTGTGGAGCAAGACTTCTGTAAAGTAAGTTTCGAGGAGATTCTGGTCCACCATCTGATGCCTCAGGAGGGGAAAGCAGTGCACTACCAACACTGTTTATAGTGGGGATGGTGTGCTGCTGACCTCGACTTCGGATGTAGTGGGCAGAGCACTTCGAAGACCTCAATCCCACGGGCACATCTTCCAGTCTGGGGACTTTGGGTTGGGCTCTACAATCTCTGGTGCTGAGGTCACTGAGGTGGTCAAAAAGCTCCTCTGTGGCAAGGTCCCGGGGCTGGATGAGATCTGGCTCTGGATGTTGTAGTGCTGTGTTGGTTGACGCGACTCTGCAATATTGCGTGGACATCAGGGGCAGTTCCACTGGAATGGCAGGCCAAGGTGGTGGTCCTCCTATTTAAAACGGGGGACTGCAGGGTGTGATTACACTTCTCAGCCTTCCTGGTAAAGTCCATTCAGGGGCTCTGGAGAGTAGGGTCCATCGAACAGTTGAACCTTGGATCCAGGGGGAGCAATGTGGTTTTTGTCCTGGCCCTGTAACACTGGACCAGCTCTATACCCTTAGGGGGGTGCTGGAGGGTGCTTGGGAGCTCGGAGTGAGGTCTTGTTCACGAGTGAGGGAAAGATGGAGAACAAGATTGATCAGCAGATTGGTGCTGGTCTGCAGTGATGCGGATGTCGCACTGGTCTGCCGTAAAGAGAGAGCTGAGTCGGAAGGTGAAGCTCACGATTTACCAGTCGATCTACGTTCATACCCTCACCTACGGTCATGAGCTTTAAAGAGGAGTCAGTTGAGGTGGTTCAGGCATCTGATTAGGGTCAGCAGTAGCCCAGGAGGTAAAGTGGGTTGTCCAGCAATCGGAGGGCTGTAAGATCGATGCCGGCTCCTGGCAGAGAATTCTGTTGTCGTGTCCTTTGGCAAGACACTTAACCCACCTTGCCTGCTGGTGGTGATCAAAGGGACTGGTGCCGCCTGTGCTCGGCAGCCTCGCCCCTGTCAGCATGCCTCAGGGCAGCTGTGGCTACATTGTAGCTCATCACCATCAGCATATGAATGTGTGTGTGAATGGATGAATGATGCACTGTAGTGTAAAGCGCTTTGTAGTACTCTGGCTCTGAAATGCGCTATACAAGTGCGGGTCATTTATCATTTAGGAGGCCTCCCTGATGAGGTTTTTTGGGCACGTCCAACCGAGAGGAGACCTAAAGACCCAGGACATGTTGGAAGGACTATGTTTCTTGGCTGGCCAGGTAAGGCCTTGAGATTCCCCCAGAGGAGCTGGCCCAAGTGGCTGGGGAGAGGGAAGTCTGGGCCTCTCTGCTTAGGCTATAAGCAGAGGAAAATGGATGGATGGATATGAATTAAAATTATTCCTTGTTAATTTGAGAGTGGAATAACTGAGCACACCCTTCACAAGCTGACCTGCACCACTGATGAAGTGACATGAAAAATGAGCCTGAATATGACATTAAGTCCAAATTCCCTCTGGTGCGTCCACATTATCATGCATGAGTTGACATAAACAGAGAAGCTTGATTGCATAACGAGGTCCCTGGGCTATAGGTGTTTGTTCATTTGGCACAAACTGTCTTATAAGTGTGACGGCAGCTGTGCTGAGTAAGTTATTAAAAAGCCTTTGAGATGACATAACAACATTAGAGGATCAGAGCGGTTAAATCCCCTGTGAGGATGACCTTGCACGGCTGTTCGTGGGGCTGAAAATATTATCTCCTTAAACAAGACTGTGGAAAAATGTCATCATGTCGGCTCATACGATGGTTTAAAAACAGAAGCTGTGAGGTTTTTTTTTTAATAAATGTGGGCTTTTTAGATTTAGAAGTACAAGAGTTGTGTATGCTTGGTACAGAAAAGCATCTTTGTGTGGTGCAAGTGCCTGAGTGGGTGAAAAGACGAAATGGGGAAATGCTCTGGAACAAAAGGTCATGATCTTGGCCCCTTCTTTAGCAGCCTGATCCAAAGTTCCAGGATGGGACATGAAGAACACAGAGCTGCTTTGACATCATTAGCTTGACTATTGAACTGTTTGTGGGCCAAGAACACAGAACAATGAAAGCTGACTGAGACAAACATGAGTCCCAAACGCTGGCTTCAGAACCTCTTTGAGTGACTCATTTATTCCCCTGTTAAGACTGGATTGCATTAATAACAAAATAATTAAACAATAAAAAGTTTCTCAGTAGCTGTTACAGTTTGGTGTTTAAGAAATAACTGTTTTCTTATTTAATCAGTTTTCTCTGGAGTGGAATCAAAGCCGAAAGGTTTGGTGAATTTTGTTTCAGGATAACAAAGCTTGTGATATTTCTTAAGGGGAGGTGGAGTGTGATATCAATTTATTTAATGAAATAATAAAAACAATCATCATAAAGAAGGACTTATTTTTGTCAGTTTTTGGACACATGATAGTATTTGGGGAAAAAAAAGATTAAGATGAACTAAAACTAAATAAATAAATAAAAAAATAGATTAACAATTGACCTTTCGCCGAGCCCCGCCCCCCTTAGTTACTGTTGCCAACTCCGACAATAAGTGGATCAAATACTGCAGCTCCGCAGGTTTCCGCGATGGAAAGAAGTAGACAGATGCGTGTCAGCGACATTTTTTGGAGCAATTCGTCCTCAATATGATCCCGATAGAGGCAAAAAGGGTTACAGTATGCAGTGAAGGGATATATTAGTGTCGGCTCCGCTGAGCGAAGCGTAGCAGGGAACAAGGAGTTTGGAGTTTGGGAGAAGGTCCGGCGTCCGGGGACGCGTGGATCCGAGGAGCGGTGACGGCGACGCGGTGTCCCTGTGAGCTGTCAGATGTCAGATGATCTGAGCTGCAGGCAGCTCTAACGGAGAAAAGCTCTGCATCGCTCAGTTTATCATCTCAGCTGAGTTTATAAAATGTAACTTTTTATGCCCGTGTTTACTTTTATTTTCAATATAGTTCCCGGCCGGAGCTCGGCATTAATTCATCACGTGATCTTGACACCACCCGCTGTTGCGCCAAGGCTTAATGTGCGTTTATAAGACACATAGTCGAGGTAATATTACGCTGATTTGCCGGCACGGTGTGACTTATCTAAGGGTCTTGGATAGTCTGGGAGGCGGACCTCCACCCAGCCGCGGGCGGGGGGAGCACTCATGCTTGCTGGCTTGCTGGTTGAGCTCGATGAGGAGGTTCTGAAGGGAAACGAAGGAGACACGACTACTATCGAGGCTAATGATTAGTAGTAAATTAGGCTTAGCTTCATCATTTTGTTTGGAGCTGTCGGATAGTAACGGTTGCTATGATGTGTGATTGGACAATAGCCGTTCTGGGGGTGGGGCCGGCGAAAGGCTAATTATCTCCTTCACAGAAAGAGTGAATTATAT
>SSNS01000046.1:1183314-1305989 GCA_006937985.1 Aphyosemion australe
TACCGTAAATCCTCTAATATTGGCCTGTACTCCATTACCGGCCGGGTCTCCTATATTAGCCGGTCTCGCTGTCAGCGGGGGTAAATAAAGGCCGGTCTCTAATAGTGGCCGGGGCTACTATTAGAAACGTGTGGTTTTTGTCCGGAGTTCGACGGTAAAGTGAGCCCTCACTCGATTTTTTGAGGCGCACGCATTCCACGTTTTACGGTAACGGCGGACTAGTGGATCATAATCTCCGGCTGCAAGATGAGCAGAAACAGAACGGATAATGCTAGTTTGCAGTGATCACTTCATCAAAGGTAAGGGCTTACTAAAGGTTTTTATGGCGTTTTATTGTTTGTTGTATCGAAGGTGAGCAAAAACAGACTAGCAGGCAACTACTTCAGGGAACAGTTTTTTACTTTCGTTTTTACTCAGGCGGAGATCAGGCACATCCAAGCAACACATATTCCAAAGAGTCACACTGCCACCTACTGGCAGGATTTATGAACACAGGCCCCATAACCTCACAGTAATTTAGAAACGCAGCTACAAAAACAGCAGGTAAACAGTTTGATACTGTTTTCACGTGTCCTCACCGCAAATAGCTTTCAGAGTGCTAATGTTTTTAGCAGTTAGCTCAGTGTTGTAACGTGGCATTAATACCGGTACCTTAATAAAAATATAAAATCAAACAAATGTACCAGAAATGTGGATTTAAAAAGGCATAAAACGTTAGTTATAAGTCCGACTTTTAAAATGAAATGAGTTAACCTAAAGGAAGATATCACGTCTGTGCCAGCACATTTAGAACACTCACTTTCATCCGTCACGCTGTGTTTTATAGTAGAGCAAAACACTTCCTGTCCACTATTCGAGTTCAGCGCGGCGGCAGGGTCACCTGAGTGAAACTCAGCAATCATCACTTTTGATTTGCATGTGAGACTTCAGTCACCGCTCAAATAGACACAAAATCTTGTTTTTATTCATTCTACTGGTAGTTTATTTTGCTCAAATTGAAATATAGGCCTGCCTCTAATTCTGGCCTCCTTCCAATAAAGGCCTGAACCAGGATGCGCTTGAGTAAATAAAGGCCCGGGCCTGTATTAGAGGATTTACGGTACATATAAATAAATATATTACATAAACCTTTGAAAAACAGTGCTACATCCACACTGTTCCCTTTCAACGCTTGTCTAGTTTTGCCGTTCTTTCCTGTTTGCATGACTACACTGTTTACTTAGCCCCCAGGCCTAACGCTCCTGCAGTGAGTGGGCAGAATTCAACTTTGCCTCTAAATAAGTTAGCAACTGATTTATTCATATTCTCTCTAGCCAGCCATTACAGAAATGATGGTCCAGCTGTGTTTCAAAAGAAAAAAGTTGTAAAATTTCATTACTATCCACTCTTAAAAAAAAAAGATTACAAATTTCAGTAATTCTTTATGATTGTGTAAAGGATTTTCATCAATAACTAGCTTCCTGAAACAGTAAATCAAAACAAACATTACCCAGAATTACCGTAGAATCACAGTCACCACCTTACCTAAATAAGAATTAAAGTAACTCTAAGTAAACGTGTTCTGTGTGAAAGCAGGTGTGTGGGAGAAAATCCCCTTCATGAAAGATGGTTCACAGAGAGCAGACCTCAGCAGAGTGAGGAGATGGAGGAGTGAGCTGAACGGTTATATCATCACGAGCTTCTTTTCTTATTCTCTTCCCTACTTCACTGTCATCGTTCACTTTCTCGTTTCTCTTAACACCCCCCATCATGCAAACTACCCTTGTTTCTTTTTTACACTCTTACATAAGATACATGATTGGTACAAAGACTCTGTCCTCTCTGAATGCTCCTTCACTTGACTAAAACTACAAAACTAAACACTATTAGATTTCAAAGAATGACATTTCAAACATAAACAAAGAAGAGCGGCTTTATGAGCTGCACCAACCGGAGCTATAAAGAGCTCAGGACTTTCTCTTGAATAAAAGGAACAAAGTGGCACGTGATAATTACAAACAGCTCAAGATTATAAAGTGCTCACAATCTGGTAAATCGCTGGTGCAGTAAAGAGCACGTTAACCCTTTAATGTCCACAACATGAAAAATAGCTATTTTTTTGTTTGTTTTTTTCTGCAATTTTTCATTCATTTAGGGCAGATTCTGTAAGTCGCTTTGGATAAAAAGCATCTGCTAAATAAATACACATAAGGAAGAATTATAATATAATTTAAGGTATTACAATGAAATATTTATTGATAATGTAAGATAATAATATTAACTCTTTATTCAAACACTGCCATCATTTTTAGAGTTTCTTTTCTTTAATGAGGTCTTTTTTCAGTCAAGTTCACTTCTCTAGGGAGTAAAATGTCATCCGCCAAGTGGTTGACCTGTCGGTTAAAAGGTTAAAACAGAATGAAAACCAAATGCTAAGAACAAAAGAAGTTAGGATCAGAACAACTAAACCTTCTGAATAGGTGACTTACTGTAAGCAAATACCAAAGATTATTCTTTCACAGCCTGACTTTCACTTCAGCAATTACATGTCATCATTACAGTCTTCCTGCAGTGTTGGAATAATATAAAACGAAATAGTCACATGATCTGTTTTTGTGTGTGTGAGATACTGATCAGGGATTGTCTCATAAAAATCCTATTATATTTTATTATGTTATAAAACAATATAAAAGGCCACTGTAAAGGTAAATGTTAACTGTCTTTTTTGTACTTTAGACTGTTCATAAACTATTCTTAGTTTCATTCTGGAGTTTAAATCAGATTTTCAGGTCACTAAAAACGATGTTAATGGGCCAAAGTTTATTCAGTACTGCATGTGTGAGCGTGTGTGTGGGGGGGTGTATTTAGGTGGGGCTTTTTAGAGTCTTGAGAAAATATTTTGTCAGCAGAAGAATCTTTTGTTCCTTTTTAAATGTTTTTCTGTGTGAAGCGCAGCATTAACCAGAATAAACATGTGTGCGTTTATTTTCAGACCCAATGCTGGTAATTAGTAACCTTGAAAGGAGACACTGTGCTTGTTGGCACAGAGAAGTCACATTTATATTCAGAGAAAATTTGTAGTTATTTAATCCCTGTAAATGTTTATTATAAATAACGATCACAGGAGTCAAAACAAGGTGAATGATAACTGGTGTTTTATATATTTAATAGCTGAGTGTTTATTCCATCAAGGTAATGATTTATGATGTGAGGATTTCTATCAAAGACTACTTGTTGCACCAAAGCACGTTATTTAGAGGGCAAAAGTTAATAATTGATCCCTTTGTCTTTTTTTAAGAACTGAAAGGCTTTTTACAAACTCACATCAGTGTTGGTTCATCATATTTTTAAACAGGTTTTGATCAATATCCATAACTCACAGTTTGGTACCTGACACTGAGACACTGTGATTGTTTTCCCTTGTGCCCATCTCAGACTCTTATAGATGAGATCTTGGACTGTCGGACAGGTTCTAAGAAGGTTCTGCGCAGCCTTTATACCTTGCTCAGTTCACATCATTGGACCAGTCTGGATGTCTTAAAACAGAAACGGTCGAAGGGACTTAAGCAATATGCATGTTGTATGAATGTCTTCAATTGACTGATTGCTTTTTGTATCTTGTTGACCAGAAGACTCATATTGTCCAAATGGAAGGATTCTCATCTGCCAACATCCAGTCATTGGGTTAGGGAGACTATGAATCATTCATTTAGAGAAGATCAGGCACAGTCTACGGGGTTCGGTTGATAAATTCTATGTTGTGTGGTTGCCATTTGTGTCCTATTTGCGTCCACTGATAATTTTTTGTGACAGTTTATTTTATTTCTTCTGTAGATTCATGTTTTGTTATGATTTGGTGAAGCCTAATTTATGTTTTTTTTTTTTTGCGTTTGATCCAGTATTGGTAGGTGGGGATGGGGTTTTTTGTTGTATGTTCTATATAAAAATGTTTTTAAAAAGCAATAAAAAGACCTTGTTAAAAAACATGTTTTGATCACCATCTCAGGTAAAACCAGGACAGGATATTTAAATGTTTTTCTAGAAGTAGTTTAGTGGCATCTAAAAAAATGCCAGGTATTTGCCTGTAGCACTTTGTGTTAGCCCAAAATAATTGAACCCGACACTAACATTCAATGCATTGTTCCATCACAGTGAAACTAGAGAATAAGAAAAGGGAGATGAAAAAAGGAGGAAGGATAAAGTCCAAATGGACTTTAACTGCTATTGAGCATCTTTGCAAATTTAAAAGGAATGCTGAATGCAAACTGCATGAAACACAGCTTTGTTTCCTGTGAACCTGTTGGACTGCTCTGTGCTCTGTTTTGCATTATTAGTTATCATGCCACATATAATTTTCATTAGGAAATAAGCTCTGTGATTGTGTGGCAATGGAAATACAACAAGAATAGGTGAGGTGAGTTAAAATAGATTTCCTGATGTTTGATTTCAGCCAGATGAAAGATATGAGGAGACTGGCGACACCAACCTTTGAAAAGGACACCCAGTCTATGGAATGTGGGTCAATATTTTTCTACAAAACAGTGAACAAACTCACTGTCAGAGAAAGTGTTTAACCAAATGAAAAGCCTCTTTTTCTCAATAAAAAACTTTTAAAGAGATGTTTAGATGCAGATGTAATTTAATCCGGAAATGGGATCAAACTCAGAGAAAGGAATATGACAGTAGAACAAAAGAGACTAAACCTGTTCATTAATGGAGCTGTAGTCATTGGTGGTGGACACATCTTCATCCTCTGAGTCAAACAGGCCTTCCTGATTGTCCAACAGCTCTGCCAGGACTCTGCTGACAGACTCCTGGTCCTGAAGATCTTCTCTTTCAGATGACAGACTGCAGACAAAGAACACACATTCCCTAAACTGTAATGCTCTTCTGTAACAAAACACAAACTCTCATTTGGAGTCGTGAACGTTCCTGTAAGAACCACGTAGTGATTATTGATCTTAATAGTAGATAATCCCTTAAAGGCATCTTACTGGAAGATGTCCGGTCCAAAGACGGCGGCCAGTGCCCCGACGTTCCACCTGTCAGGCTGAAGTGATGCCACGCTGGTCAGGAAGCGGCACAGAAAACGCAACAAGCCGTAGTTCAACTGAGGAAGCTGCTGCAGCACATACTTTAGGTTTCTACAAAGCTCTTCTTCATTGTTATGATCTGTGTTTAAAAACAGAAAACAAGTGAAATGGTTTCACATAATTATAGTTACACTAATACTATTTACTGCTGTTAAAAATGAAAGAATATCAAGTCTTGTGTGTTTATCTAGGAAAGTTCTCATCAAGAAAAATAGGACAATAAATAATTTATGTTCAATCCCCTCAAACTGAGCAGGTGAATTTATGTGGCGCACAAGAAGTTAAATAAAATAAAATATGTAAACACACACACACACACACACACACACACACACACACACACACACACACACACACACACACACACACACACACCTCTGCTGTAACCTGCATGACTGCAGCAGCATAACATCATCATGTCAAGAGGATTAGAAGAGATTATCTTTGACATAAAAGAGCAATGAGGACTTGATGGTGAACTGAGGTGAACCAAAAAAGGAAACAGGACAGATCTGGGGGAGATTTGTGAAAGTGATTGGTTACTGCCCATTTAAACCTCTGTTTTTTAACATCTCATATTAATCACTGATTTGAGAAGACTTGAGAGTAGATAAGGAGATGATGAATGATGTGATAAGTAACACGTGGTCCATGTGACACACCTTGGTGTAGCTGTAATATGTGTCCTTGCACAGCTGTTGGGATGATGGGCTCAGGAAGCTCCTGCAGGAAGAGTCGGAGCAAACTGATAGCTGATGCCAGATCGGCCTCCTTCTCTAACTCCACCTCCTCGCCGCTGTCGTAGCGCTGACGCAGCCAGTCCACTCGCTCCGCATTGCCATTAACCAGGAAGAGCCCCTCTAAGTCCAGGTGGCCTGATGACACAGATGGTAAATGGTGTTTTAGGTCCTTCTGATCACCCAAAGTATTTTACATTAAGTCACATTCACCCAAAGACACTTCCATATGTGGTGGGGACGCTGGGATCAAACCACCAAACCTCTCCTCTGCACAAGGCAGCAGCTCTTATTTACATGTAGATAAAGCCATTAAAACCAAACAATTAAGGGTAGTTTATGTTGTCGTTCTCAAAATTAAAATTAGTTTGAAACTCAGAAACACAAAAGAAATGAACCGACTGAAGCCTGAGAATTCTTTTTCATCACTTTTGTCTACAAACATGGGAACGGAATGATCCAGAATTTACACGGACACACAATCTCATATCAGATCAGCACGCCACATACCAACGCACACCAAGACTTGTGTGTGTGTGTGTGAGAGAGAGAGAGAGAATGCATTTTTGTTACCAACTCAAATGCAACACTGACAGTTATCAGACTTGTGTGTAATCACTGATCTTGATAATGAAAGTTCTGCTATTTTAAAAGCTGATTGTGTCATTTTTACATAACGAGCCCTCAGCCCGCATCATATTGTTGACGCATTTTTGATCAAGCAGATCTACAGCCGTGTATCTTTCTTTGGATTTATGTTTGCATTGATAAAGGCAAAACGCACATCAACTTATAAGCTACATTTCTTGAAGTGTTAAGTCCTGAATAGTCGCAATCATTCCCAGTTTAGTCCCTGGCTAACATTCTGCTGCACTTAAGCCTTCATAGATCACACATTAATTGCTGAGGCTAAATTTAGATACAATACATAAGCCTCGACATTCAAACGGTTATGTTGTTACATGGGGATTATGAAACTTCTTTGTGGCGCCTCATGTCTCCTGTTCTCTCCCCGGTCTCTGAACCATTAGCGAGCCAGATAACAAACTGTTCAAGTCCAAATGCCTAAAAGGAGTCCTGTGGGACATATTCCCTTTTATAGCTTCACAAAGTAGTTCACAGCAAGAGTCGCTGCAAAGAGTGACAACAGGGTTGCACCGTGTGTTAGATTCTATTAAATAATCTCTCTGATGCTCCTGTGACTTTGTGTGATAATGATTACAGCTAGATGCTACCAACAAACAAAATCTATCAAAGGAAGGGATCTCTGTTGAAGTTCTGTCTTGCGTTTGTTTTCTAACTGATCTCTTAGTAAAAAAGACAAATTTAAGCACCATTTAAAGCATGCTGCTCCTAATACAACTGAAGGTATCTCAAACAAAACAAAAGGGATTATGGCCTTTTCACGGGCTGGATGACATCCTGAAAGCAGCACCGCTCTGATCGCGGCTCCAGCTGAGACCCTGGAGGATTTCAGACTTGTTGCATAACTTCACACGGTCAAGCTGCCCTGGTTCACAAAAACCAGAAACCTGCTTCAGACCTCATTTAGGGAGTTTTAAACAGACACTTTGTGCTATTAAACTAAAATAAGCATTCATTTGACAGGTTTGACAAGAACATGTCTTTGTGCTTTGAAAGGCAATTCTGACTAGATAACAAAGGACTGAGACATCAACGTTGTTATGGTGTTTAACTTATAAATACTACTTGATGTTCAGGTTCATTCAGCACTTCAAATCAAAATCAAGCTTCATGGAGCTGAATCTATTTAGTACAACTTCTAGTTTCAAATTAATATAATTATTGTTTTATTTATTAAAGTTTTTCACAAACTGCTTTATTAATTAAATAATCAATAGTTATTTACATGGTTTGCAATTTTATTAAATATACGACCTAAACTTCTTTTAAATAAGCCAGAAATACAATTTAAATATATTTATAATTTGGTGTATGGCTTTTATCTGTAATGCAAAAATGGTTAGGTTTTAACTACTTTCAATGACACTCAAATTTTGCTAAAGATCTGCTATGGCCGTTTCTTTTTTAAATGTTACACTCAAATGTTACAAATCAAAGCCATCTTTATCCATCTTGCCTTAAGAGACAAGAAGTCTAAACTGTAAACCTGCTATTTAAATGAAAACAACAGAATTAAAGTTTCTGCTGTTGCATGTTTGCAGAAAAATGTCCTGGGAAAGGATATAGGAAGGGCTCAGAACACTCTGGTATCACTCTTCTCACCGTCTGGATTTCTTAGAGGAGCTGGTGTTAACAGGACTCTTATGTAACCAAGAAGAAAGCCAAGGGTGGATCTTTCTGCTGGTGTAATCAGAGTTCGTGTTGCTAACTGGATCTCCATGAGACATTTAGCTTCTTTTATGAGACCAGAGGGGTCACTACAGCTCAACGGCATCCTTGAGTCTAAAAACATCTCAGACTTGTTTACTGGGAATGTTCCCTACTGGCCACTGACATCAATGGAAAGAGTCCTGCTGACTGCTCACAGCCACAGTTTACAATAAGAGTGATCCATATTTTGTTATTGGAGCTGCTCACCCAGCTCTAAAACTTTAATCTTTTGAAATACCCACCCATCCATCCATCCAGATATATATATGTTTACACTATTTCTTATTTCCATTTATTTGATCTTAAACTTTTTGCCATCTTTAATCAATATTTTGAGAATTTTTAACCACTTTTTTAACGTAAAATTGAACAAACACAATTAAATAATTGCATTAACTATTTTGGTTCAGCATAAATGGTAATAAATTCAGTTAAGATGTAATGAGTACTTGTGACAGACGGGGCAGGGTGTGTGTCCCCGTCACTCACCGTGTTCTTCGATGAAGTCAACGATGTCTTTCACCAGTGCAGGAACCTCGTGGCCACTGGTCGTGTGTGTGCGTGAAACCTCTTCTAAAGGAACACCAAAAACTCGAGTGATGCTGCCTGAGCTCCCTCCCTCGTTGCCTGGCAACGGAGACGCGCTCTTCCTCATGGCCTCCTCCTCCACCACTGCCTCCTCCTCACCACAACCCCGCCAAAACCGTACGTCTTATAAAACAACAAAAGAAAACAAGAGGAGAGAGAGATTTAGGGACAGAGGTCGAAGTCTTACAAGATTTGTTACGTAAAGAAATTTTCTTCTTTATTTAAGTGTCATACTGCCATGTTCGGTGTTTTCTAAACTGTGTATCCTAACCAAAAGACGGTCTAATTAGTTGTCTTAATGAACTTCAGAACAAGTACATATGTAAACATCCAGTCTATGAAAAAACATGGTTTGTTTTACCAAATGTGTTTAACAACTAATTAGATCAGGGAGTTCATGATGTCCGTTTTTAATTTGCAAGGATGATTTCTAGAATCACTGTAATGTAGGACAATTACATAAATACTGAATATATGTACTGAGAACATTTGGACTGTAGAAGATAAGCATGAATGGTCACTACAGTAAAATTAAATTGCCATCTTTTATGATTTGTTGCATCCTCTGCCAAAAGCTCCTTAATTCATATGCACAGTGAATGCCAACAAAAATGGGATAAATGTCAAAGCAAAATAAGCTGCAGAAAGCAATGATTTTCTTTTCCAAGTCTGACATTGATGATGGTCAGTTGGTGAGTAATCTGAATGCAAACAGTGGCAGATGGTGTTCAATCTACTCATAAGGATGAAAAAGGAACAAATGTAGAACAGAAATGGCATTCATCCAGTTCAATTATTGTTCCAGTGCATCTGAAATTTGTCTTTTGAATTGATCCCATATTCACTTTTTATCCTTGTTTTTTTTAAACAATTTTGTTTTTTCATTTACAATTAAAGAACTGATCAATTAAGCTACATAAAAAACTAAACAAGACAAAACAACAACAACACACTGATTATGAAAGTTTGGCTTGGTTGGTAGACAGAAACAACCAGACAGGGATTTACTCCACCCAACAACCTCTGAAACCAACCAAACCAGCTTTTGTTGCTGTTTTTTATAATCAGGTGGCTTTTGCGTAACAAGACAAAGCAAGATAGGTAATGAACAGAAAGTGAGTTTCTTTCTAATTTTAAACACTTTAGATTAGTTCTAAACCAGTAAATTCCAAAAGAATTAAGTCACATTGTTAGTTTTATTTGTTTTGTTAATGTGCTTAGATGATGGGATGTACAATATCATTCCCATGATTGTTCATTTTAAGGCCCAGTCTGTGGTCTTAAGAAGAACCAAAACAATTTTTAGCTTTAATCAGCTTCTTATATTGTTCTTTTAAGGATAACAAATCTGGTAAAATATCACAGAAAGGGTATCCAACAACCCCCAGCAGAATGAGCGGCTATTTTTATAAAAGAAAAAAAGGCACACACACCCCCACCCCACCCCCCAACAAAAACAATCCAGTAAATTGCACTGCATTCCACTGAAAATGGCAATTAGCTCAATATTTCTTGAAAAATGACAGAAATCAGCTTAATAGTATGCTGCATGTTTTCCTTGGCATTTTCTATGTAGTTAATAGTTTACACGTTGTTACCGTATGATGTTTTACGAATAAAGGTTTAACTAAAGTTTCTACACTAAAAACATTTATATGCTAGTACTCACAGACGTAAAAACAGAAATAAATAATAAAAAGCTCTCATAATTTTGGCTACAATTAATTTTTAGTAAAATACATTATTTCCTGTCAGTTTTTAATTTCATGTTTGAAAAAAATGAAGTTATTTAAGTGATTTATTGTAACACTGAGCACAACTATTCCTGCAGTCAAAAGGTGCAGTGTAGAGAATTTACATTTTACAGATCAATGATCACAGTTTGCAATTAAGTGTTTACATCACATTTTTGAGTCACAGATGTCACTCGTGTGTGTGTGTGTGTGTGAGTGTGTGTGCGTGTCCACTTACTGTGTAGCAGTGAAAGTGTGTTTTATTCTCTCCTCCTCTGGCCGGTGAACCACTGAACCATCTATGGCTGCTTCAGGTTGTGGCAGAAGATGAGCCGGTAGTTCCTCATTGACAGACCGCTAATCCCTCTTGCAGGATTCCCTTCTAGCTACACTGAGAACGACAGAAAAGCAAGAGAGGAGGAAATGAGGATAAGGGTAAAGAGACAGGTGGGGAAAGAGAAAAAAGAAAAACATTTTTAATTACAAGGCCAGGAATCTTGTCAAATTTAAGATTTAAGATCCATTTCTTATTAAAAATCTGTTCAACTATTTTCTTTTCAACTATTATGAAAGTTCTTGGGGAATTATTACACTGAGCTAGAGAGCATATTTATCCTTCTGATTAACTAATCTTTGAATGGATAAAAAATAAACAGTTCAAGTAAACATACAAGTCCTTAGCTCCTTTGTGGGTACTATAGTCACATGCACAGCAGGAAGTAAACATGTTTGCAAAAGCCAAACCCTCCGTTATCTATGAATAAACAATAGCAATAGTGTTTAAACAGTCAAAGCAAATAACAACCTGCCTTCATAAATCTCTACCCATTTATAACTCTATCCACCAATCAGGAGAAAAGAATGCAACAGTATTTGAATTCTAGGTGTCTGCAAACACAGCACAGACTTCCTCAGACCAGAAACAAAATAAAAATGCACGAGTTGAAGATTAACCAAAATCAACCAGAATGAAACAAGAATAAAACTTACAAGTAAATCTGACCTTAATCCACAATCCGGCTATTCATTTCTGGCGTTTCTAGAACTGAAGGAGCACTAAATGTTTTGGTTTCTGCTTTCATTCCTGTTCCTGAATCACTCACCTTTCTGTAAAAACACCACACCTCTACTCTTCAAGGCATGGCCTGTCAGATAGGACAGCATTTTTCCAACACAGCCTCTGTTAGAAAGCCTGGCCAGTGTTTTGCACAGGTCCGAGCATATCCATGTGCACTGACAAGTCATTTCAAATGGATGTAAGGTGGCTACATCTAAATCGCCACCACTTTACAGCACGAGTGAGTGCATATAAATAATGCTGCTATGCATGTGATGTGACTATGTTTAGAGGGAACAGTAATCTGAGATAAAACCAGGCTAAATACCAACAGGCATGTAAACTCACCCATGAATATATGTGTGATGAAAAGCAAAGCTGTAATATCAGTAACTCTGGACTACAAGATTAATTTGATGGAGATGAAAAAAAAATGTACATAACTAATAAATAAATTAATCTCCAAAAATATTTTTATATTTTTTTCTAAATCTGATGCAAAAAGGTTTGTTGAAGCATTTCAAATGATTCATATCCCATTGTTTAAAGTTTCTCAAAAAAATTAATAAAATCAACTAAAATGTTATTGATTGATTTTAAAAACGCACATATACTTATTCAAAAAAACATGTAATGATATAATCTAGATTTCAAATGACAAGCAACACTTCAGACAAAATGAAAATATTAGGAAAACAAATTTAAAGCATGCAATAAATTTGACGCGTCAACCAACTATAAACAGTGCAGTTGGTTCGTGCTACACATGTGATAATAGAGGGTGGTACTTCTGACCTGTCAGCTAATAGGTGATGAATTTGCCCCAGCAGAGGGGGCAACCCTTCACCTACTAGCTTGGGAAGATGTCACTCAAAAGTTTGAAGCCAACATCTGGATGCCAATGGGGATTATGAGAGACGCATCTGAGGGAAATTTTGAATGTTTTCCATGGTAAATTATGTTGGATTGTGAATGTAAGACTTGTTGTGGACCTACTACTTTACTGGACTTATGGATGTAAAATGATCATTCTTGTTGGAGATGGCACTATTCTGTCAATGATACGAGGACTCGATCGATGAGTTGACAAGTGTTTATCTTAGCGAGGTTGCAACTTGTGCAGAATGCTGCAGCCAATTTTCTAAAAGATAAACGGAAGTTTGATCGTGTTACTCCAATTTTAGCTGCACTAATTGGCTGCCTATTGATTTGATAATTTGTTTTCAAATTCTTCTATTGGTTTTAAATCATTGATTGGTCTGGATCCATCTTATTTGATGACTCTGCAACAGCTATATACCCCGGTATGGACGCTCCGCTCGGAGAATCTTCTGCTGCTCTCGGTGCCCAGAACACGCCTAAAGACTAGAGGAGACAGGGCTTTCTCTGTGGCAGGTCCGAAGCTCTGGAATGTGGTACCGTTGTCTGTGAGGGCTTCCACTTCTGTGGCGGTTTTTAAAGTTAGGCCGAAGACCTATTTGTATGATTTGGCGTTCACTTCTGGTCGCTAGATTCTATTTGTTTTTAGTTGTCTTTGTTTTTATCATGTTTTACTTGCTTTTATTCTGTTTTCTTGTTTTGTTGTGTCTGTAAAGTGCTTTGGTGTCATTTGGCCGCCTGTAAGGCACTGTATAAATAAAGATTGAGTTAATCTTTGATTCCAATATCTCACTGGAATCATGAGAATCATAGCTTTCAAATGATGTATAATATGTATAGTACATAAATCAAGTGTTGCAAAAAATGTTAATTTGATAAGAAGTTTGTGATGTCTCATCTGCGAGAATAATTGGAATAAAAAATATTGCTTATAAAAAATGATCGGTGAAGGGTTTGGCCTATCGCTGATGATTGAATAAGTCATCCATTTGCCCTACCTTAGTTCATATTAAACTTTTCAGTTTATGGTGGGTTAACTTTAAAAAGCCAGGCTTAATATATTAACCCATTCCAATTGTTCTTTTGAATAATAACTAAAGCTAAACTTCTCTTTGAGGTTTTGTGTTTACTAAAGCAGCTTAAACACGAGTTCCAGGAGTCTCGAGTTTGCTAATAATGATTTCTGAATTTAAGGCACTCTTTAGCTTTTATTCTTTCCAAAGCAAACTCAACTGACATTTGGGAGCATAAGCTTCTTCAAAAGCTAAAGATAATCTGACTGCACCTGATTAAATTATTGTACTAGGTGAAAGCTTTTATATTACCACACATTGTTGCTCAAATCAAAGACTATTGTTCTTAGTAAGCTAAGCCAATATGAAAACTAATAAAATGTAAACTGCACTTTTTATGGATTATTTCTCTCACATGAGAAGTAGCGCAGCACCAGTTCTTGGGAGTAACCGGCTCAACATAGTTCAGCCTTATTTTACATCAGGACAGACAGGTGAGCACACAGTGATAACAGAACTGAACGTTTCTGACCTAAAACCTTGTCTGCAATAGATACAGACCCTAAACATGCATCTACAGCAAGGTCAGGAATGGAGCAAATGGAAAACGGGTTCTTCTGTGAGTCCAAATCTATGATGTCATGTAGGACACACTGTTTAAAATGAGATGTGCAAGAAAATCTGGAAAAAAAAACTGAGCTAGAGGGCAAGATGAGTAAAAAAGATTTGAATGCGGGAATGAAGAACAGGCTGCCTCATTCACGGACGAGAATACATGACAAAAGTAAATGTTCAAGGTGAGAGACAACAAACAGTAAAACTAATTGCAGTTAGTAAAACTGCAGTTTCACATGAAGTGCATACAACACATTCATTTAAGGATACAGACATCTGGTACCCTCTAGCCATCTGAACTACACTGCATGTTTCATAAGGTTTGTAAACTTTATTCATCATTATTCTATCAAGCATTTACTATCATGTCTGTGTCTCCCCAGCATCTCAAAGCAGCATGCTTTAACCAAAACATCCATCTATTCTTTTATCAGTTATCACCCAATTATGAGCATAACATTTGAAAAGTATTTTGACTAAGAGGTAACTATGTCTGAACCTTAGGAAACAAAAACAAAAAGGATCACATTTTAATTCATCAAATCTAACTTGAGTAAAGGTGTAATCACCTGAAACTTTCACTTTTCCCACTTGAAAAAATGTATATAATGGCTTCTTAATGATTTTTCACTGGCCGGGAAGCCGATATTTAACATTGGAGCGTTTGTTTAATCTTGCCTTCTTCAACTGGACCACGTGCACTCCAAAAGGAGATGTTGAGTTCTTGCCTACATGTCATCACAAAGGCAGGATATAACCATATATGGACAACGCAGAGCAACGCTGCTACAGGCCGCACTGCCCCTCGAACCCTAACCCCTCAAATTCAGTCGAGCACCGGCAGAACGCAGAATGAAGAAGCAACTTTCACATGTGAGATGCTCAGTAGTTGACTGCCAAACTCAACACATAAATGTTTTTGTTCTACCAAAATCGGACCAAGCTACCAGGGACCAGTGGATTACTTTCATTTTTAACTGCGCTGTTCCGGAAACCCTCCCCACTGGTTTTGGTGTCTGTGCTAGCCATCAAGGATTCATCTAGAAAAAGGGGCCATTCCAACATTGAGAAACTTGCCTGCAATTCAAATGGTAAGGCAGAATCTTAATACTCTACTGTGTATGAATGCTGGGACGTTGGGCTCCATGAACAGAACTGCCAAAAACACTGAGATAGCTGAAGTGAGAAACATGCATTATTATGACAATACGGCACAGCCGAAATATCGTGTGTAATCTCGCGAGAAATATGTCCTTACAAAAAAGGGTCATAAAAGCACCTTTTTAATTTTTTTCTCCCCTAAACAATGTATTTTATTGGCCTAAAAGACTGTAATAGGACGTAGATATCCACGGTATTATAGGAGATGACTCCTTTAAGTGTTAGCTCCTATTAACAGTCCTCCACACAGTGGTACAGGCAATAAATGCAAATGAGCCAGCTGTATATCAGATTTCAGTTTTCTAAAAGCAGCACCTGCCCACATTCAGATGTTAAGCCTGAACAGCACTCAGCAGGGAGGCAGCTTTGAACATAAAGGTCACAGGTTCAATCCCTGCAAACAGCAACCAGACTGAAAAACTCAAAACATCGTCTAAAGAACTAGTTTAAAACAGTCTAACTAATAAAAACAAAGCAAAAACAGAACGAAACTTATTACTATTGCATCCCTGACAGCCAGATGACCAAAGATCCCCAAAAAAGGGATTAGCTCAAATAAAAATTCAATACATAAAAAGCTATATTAACAAAATTAGAACATTTTCTTCAACTTGCAATAAGTTGTGAAACCCTTCAAAATGAATTAGGCTGTTAAACATGCAGTTTGATGAATGCTAGGAAACTACAAAGTGACCCAAAAAGGAAAAGACCCAGAGGCAGGCCAGAAGTTTCACAAATTAGAGGAAAAAACACAGACAACATATTTTAAGACAAAGAAACAGGTATTTATGAAGTATCTAAAGCTCAGAAAGAAAAAAAACCATTAGAGAACAAAAAGAAATCCATTAAACTGCCTTCTGGCTGAGGTTTTACAAAACAGTCATGACAAACATGAATGCCTGGTATTTCTGCTTTGTACGGTGTTGTCAACCTTTCATAGCTTCCTTGTATTCTGCAATGAGAATGACATCTCACTTACAAACAAGCACACACCCAAACTCGTGACACAGATTATGCAGCGATACAAATCTCTTCCATCATTCACTGAGCCTGTGAGGAAGACTCATCTGAGCCATCACAGATGGAATGAAAACAACTCATCACCTTTCAGCACAGAAATTCCTGTAATGAGTTCCAAAGCATCTGGTTGGATGTCTGATATTTTCTGAGTCGGCTCAACTACAAAATAAAAGAGAAAGAAGTGAATCAAGAAATATAACTGATAACTAAGTTGCACATACAAAATGGTTGTTTTAGCATAAACCTGCTTGTTCTCTCATGCATACCACTCACAATGAGTCCACTCATGGAAACAATGTTAATCTATAACTAACATTTGTCCAGAAAATCATTCGTGATGTTTGATTTTCTTGCAAAAAGATAAATAACAAAAGTTCAATCAATAATTTTCCTTTAACTGATGCCAGTGTTTCATGTTGACCTCTCTGGTTAGTGGAAGCACCTCTGCCCTACACACTCTACTGTGTACAAAACATATCAGTTAAAGGGTCAAATTCTAAAATGTTTACAGTCAACAGTTCACTGACACAGCGATCAGAAATGTAACACATATTACCTGGAATCTCTTAGTGCTCATTTTAGCTGTCTGCTATCAACACAATTTCTTCTTGTGTAACGTGGAGCATTGAGCCAGAGATTAAAACAAACTAGCCCGGGCTACATTGTGCGTTTTTTGGCTGTCGCAAAGAACTGCTTCATGTCACACTGTACGGTCCAAGTGAGCCAAACTGCATGACATCTCGCTCTAGCAGGACTAGCCGAAAAGCACACATCACTAAAAGCCGAGAGACGTCAACGATGGAAAGAGAAAAAAGCACTAGCGTTAACGCTATTAGACTGAACCAAACTCCAAAAAGGAGTGGTCCACATGTGTGTAGCCTCCATTATCGCAAATGTTGCTAATGCTACTCTCGCATTCTCGTCACTAGTTTTCGTGCATCACTCCTTGGATGTATTTTTATTGGTCAATTGCAGACCGGAGTCGTAGGTTTTCTGACACTGCTTAAAGACTGTTGAAGGCTGTATTTGGTCATGAATGTGTTCAAAACCAAAAATGGAAAAAAAAACAGTTTGGCTCGAGCTTAATATCATCAGTAAGTAAACCTGAGTATGTGCTGTAGCTTAGCAAAAGTAAAGGCTGATTTATGCTACTCCATCAGCTCACCGAGGGAGAGACGCACAGGCATTGACAGAGACATTTTGCCTTCAGACTTCTCCGTCACCTGGGAAGTGTTGCAACGCAATTCCCCGCCGGGACAACAGAGGGCGTAGCGCTTTTCTGGGGTATCATGCCACCATTACAGTCACGTATCCAGTCGAAGATAGTGTATTCACTACTGTGTTTACATTGATTTAATGTATTTCAGACTTTTTTACACGGACAACTTCGTTTCTCGTTCCCCTCCACCTCTTAATGTGATCACCACCTCCAACTCTCGTTTCTCTTCATTCCCGTCTGCAAATAAAACGCTTGCTGCATATCTTTATACTCCTACAATCACGGGTGAATAAATGTTCATATTTTCTGAGTTTTTCTGCGAGGTATTCTTCAAGCTGCTTCCTGTCTGCCGCTAGATATCTTTGGCTCTCTTTTTATTTTTTTGAGGGGGCAATGTGCTGTTGATGAATTTAAAGGAAGCAGCGTCCTGACCAATCAAGCTTGCGCTCTCCATCTCGTTTGACGGATGTTTAGAAAAGTGGGCTTGACTCCGTCCATCCTTGTGAGCCTGCTGGAGAGCCCTCTCAACGACGGATAATGGCGTTGCGTGTCTCCGTACCAACGCAGCCGGAGAAGCATAAATTAGGCTTAACAGCATTGTACTTGAAAGAACTGAACACAAAGAAGGCTCTATCCAGGTTGATTCTAACATAGTTACAGTCTTACAAAGATACCATCTGACACAAGAAATACAAGAATATATATAATGAGGCAAACTGAGTGAAAGAAAAAAAAATTAAACTAAAAAATAAATCTTCCCAGCTGAAGTAGCTGTACAACCCTTAGTGGAAAAATAGTAATATACAGGCACTAATAGCAGAAATTAGAATAATAATGGATTTAAGGTGAGAGAAACAGTGATTTCCAATGATTGTCAAGAATAAAAACCATTAATCATTCTTGCTTATTATTTTTAAAACAGTAGCTCTACTTTGAATAAGCAGGTCAAATTAGACCAAACAGTGGAGAAGGTGCACAAAGACAATTTGTGACGACAGGCAGGAATTTTATAAGTAAAAAATACACCACAATGAGTATTACAAAGAAAGATCAGAAGGAAAAAAGACAGCAGGGGTAAAACAATTAAAAGGAAAACATAAGGGAAAGCTGTAAGAGCCTGCAAAGCTAGAGTGTTCTCTTCAGTAGCAGCAGCTCACGGTTTCTGCCTTCTGCCTCCTCCTTTGCCTAGATTGGCCCTGTCAGTGATAAATTAATAAGCACATCTTTGGGGAGCATCTGCCTTTTTTGGTCCTCTTTATCCAACACAGCACCAACCATGCTTCATTTATTTTTAAAGGATGTGGGAAAAGTCTAACAAAATAAATCCTGTTTTAAATATTTTGTTGTAACATTTTTTGCAAATCTTAAGAAAGCTGAAGAAAAAAACATCTCCTGCAAATAGAAGATCATAACTAAACCACACCATGCATCAATGTTTGGTGAAGACACAGGACATACTTTTTACTGTCAAGAAACAGCAGTGCAGAAACTTCACACCTTATATTCCTCTTAAAAAGGGTTGCAGGTCATTTCCACGATTACACTTCAGCTGAAATATTGAAAACTTCACAAAAGGAGTTTCCTTGATCTGCTTACCTTCCACCATCTTGATAATCGTAGAGGTCAGATTTTGTTCTGACATTTTAAGTCTAATTCCACTATATTTCAAAGGGATGGTGTATCAGAAAATGTTGAAATAACAATCATTCTTTTGCATTCTGAGGGGCAGTGACACTGAAAAAGACTTGAACGCCTACAGTGGAAACAAACGCAGCTCTATCTTGGCAGCTGTGGGAGTGGATGGAAAGCAGCATTTCTTTTTTTTTGAGTATATTTGCATCCTATTTGGTTTGTTGCCATCTAGTTGAAGAGTCATGCGGAACCTACTTTTCAGTAGTTGTTTAATGCCAAACACGTTTTTTTTTTTACTGAGTTAAAGAAAAATATGTTTATCATTATAATCCTGTACATTCTGCTTTTACTGGATCCAGATTTATAAGCGCTATTCAAATTCCAAGCATGTCTTCAGGAAGTGAAACTTCTGTGGATCTAAAAGGAAATTCTAATTATACTGTAAAATACTGCTGAATGCATTCCTTTATACAATATTATACAAGACAAGGTTAGAACTCAATTGACAAAAAAACTATTACTACAGTAAAAATCTTGTCATTTCCATCTGTGCGTGTCTTTGTGTAAATAATTGATCAAAACACAAGCTGTGAAAACAGGCTGACAAATGAGGAGACTGAAGCATGCAAGCAGTGATCAACGAAAACCAGCTTTCCAGTTTAAACAATAAAAACAAATCTGAATATTATGTATGCTATCTAGGGCTGCAAAAACGAATTGATAAAATCGATAAAATTAATGGGTAAATGCCTTGGCAACGCATTTTGTCATCGATTCGTTGTGTTGTGCAACTCTTTTTGTGTTGTACAACCTTTAACAGTCAATGTGCGCAGCTCATCTGTAGGCGGCAGCAGAGCAGACCGGGGCAGATCAGAATGAGAGAGATGTGATGCTGATACATTTGAATCTTACTTTTGGACAAGATTTTGATTTTCCATTTTAGTAGTGATGCTTGATATTGGCTTTTTTACCAATATCTGATATTGTCCAACTCTTAATTTCCAATACCGATTTGAACTGATACTGATATATGCGAGCATATTTTCTTCTTCTGTATATTGCAATTAGTGATAAAACATTTATATAAAAAAAATGAAGATAAGAAAAGCAAGTCTTGGGTGAAAATTCTTCTGTTTAAGTAATTTGTTAGCTGGCTAGCTACACATAGCTACGTACTGAAGTGCTTATGTTCACTACACAGGGCAAATTTGTACTTAACAAGTTGTACCAAACAAACTCAAATATCTCAAAAACCTTACATCAAATCTGTCATAGTTTGACATTTTGAGAAAGAGGATAAGTAGCTGAAGAGTTTGATGTATATGTGCACGTAGGGCTGGGCGATATATAGATATTTTTAAAATATCGATAAAAATTTCAAAGAAGATATAAGATGATGATGATATATCTTAATATCGATATAACTAGTCAGCTGCGGAGCAAGCTAGCCACTATCGCTAGCGGCTAGCTTGCGCCATCTCTAAGCGGTCATTACATGTATTCTCAAGCGTCTACTTAATCAGGAAACCTCTGGGTCAATGTTCTGCTCTAAACTTTACATTTGGCTTAGTGGTTTTTAATTATTTGAGGACATTTGTTCGTGTTTCAGCGACCTGTTGCATCGTGGCTCCCGTCCCGACACAGCTCTGTTTATCCTGTTTGTGTGAAGACGGGGCCAAACCCCTCCACTGTAAACAGGTACGGCGAGCCGCAGTGGCCAAATTACCTCAGGCATTTGTAAAGAAAGAAAATTACTGGTCATTTTCACTTAAAGATGTGCTAAAATGTAGGTTTTGCTAATTCTTCGATTTATGTACCAGGACATCACAAATCAAAACACTCTAGTCTTTCAAATTTGGTGAATGTATTCTCATATATGACAACATGCAATGCATGGCTTCAATACAAAATTAAGCCGAATGCTTTGTGAAAAAGTATCAGTCCCTCACATTGAGAAATCCGACCACACGATTCTTTAGAGTTGCTTCATGACATTGAGGTTCACACGTATTTGTTTACTCACAGCATTTCCTCCCTTCAATTTGACTGATGTCTGAATTTTACCCAAACCAATTAAACACCTTAATTCTCGTTTTTTCAACTGTTCTGCTGTAGATTTGCTGCTACATTTGGGATCATTGTCCTGTTGACCCAATTGGGGCTAAGCGTCAGCTGCTGAACAGATGGCTTCACATTTAACTCTGGAGTACTTTGGTAGAAAGGAGTTCAAGGATGATTAAATGACTGGGAGCTGCAAAAAAATGTAAAAAACACCATCTTCTATCACAATGCTTGGTTGTGTAATGAGTTTGTGTTGATATACACATTTATTTTCAGCAAATGTGGTGGTAAAATATCTTTACTATGGTTTTGTTTCTCTTCATTGTTCTGATTAACTAAATTATCAACAAATAAATTAGAAGACAAAAAATGAGCGTACTTCTCAAAAGGTATTTTGTTAGCAGTATTTAATCCAGGTAAGCAATATTTTTTACCATAACTGCACAAAAGTAAGTGTGGCTGAATCCGATCTGTCAACTTTTCAATCCAAGCCAAGCAGCACTACTGCCAAATTCAAGCCAGGGTAGCTCATCCCTTAGGTCAAGCTTGAATTAATGTATTTGCACGTGTAGTTTCACGGCACCAGCCTCTTTTACACCAGGTAGATATACATGACTAAGTACTGCGATTAAGGACTGCTGGCTCAGAATGAACCAGAAGTTCAGCTTTCTTTTTTTCTTTTAACTCATCTTAGCTTAATACATTTTTAAACTTCTTTAAGTTTATTTTATTGATCTACAACATAACACTGTTTCCCTGTATAAGTAGCTTTGGGTCAGCTAATCAAAAAAAAAACTATTAATAACAAACCAATAATAACTTACTGGTTCTTTATTCACTTCCAGGTCTCACTGTAAAAGTAAAATCTTTAGTTTTATATATCGTTACAAATTTTAAATAACTATCAGGACTACAAAGGGAAAGACCAGAAAAGAGAGACAGGACACATTTTACTGTACAAAACCCAAAAATACAGAGCAATGAGCAAGGAGTTTTATTCAGCAAGGGACTTCCCAACCTCACATACAGGGTCCGAAATTAACGGTCGCCAATTGCCAAATGCGAGTAAATTGCTCCACTTGGCGAGTAAAATTTGGAGCGTCACCTGCCACATGGCGAGTAAATGTTTACACCAAATTAGTTATGTTTATCAGTCCTCTTCGATGGATTTCTGTGACGCTCCTCTCCCGCCTGCATGCGACATACACAGGCGAACGCGAAACGTGAGCGCCGCACCCTACGTCATTTCCGCCTATCCCATTCACTGTTTATCAAGGTAGCGGTTAGCTTCGTGTTAAAACTAGCGGCAAAATGTGGAGGATTTTAACTAGAGTCAGCCAGCCTTCAAAACGAAAACTCGTGGAACTGGAAGAAAAACCACCAGGACCAGTGGCAACCAGAAGATTTAATGAAACGTGGCGAACTGTGGCTACATTATGAACCAGAATATGCGCAAATGAGCTGCACTGTTTGCCGCCAGTACGCTAGGGAGAAGAACCGTAACAATTCATTTGTCATAGGACTGACTGGAGGTCCAATATAAGCCCTGACATACTTTCAGATGTTTTGTGTGTGTGAGTTCTTCAATAACGACACTCTTTATATCTTGAGGAGACGGCGCTCTTTTAATCTGTTAGCTTAAACAGATACATGCAGATAGTTTTGGATGGGCCAATCACAGCACTCTATATTTTGGGCCAATCACAGAGCGGGAGTAGCCGATGACGTCAGCGCTGCGGCCGCAAACCCAAGCAACATGGCGGCGGCGCAGGAACCACGTTCGTTTGAAACGGCTTTGTCATCAACATTGGATTATTTAGACTCCAACGTGCGTAAGTCTAGGGATGGGTACCTTTGACATTTGAATCGATACGGTACCAATTCCCGGTACCTATGAATCGATACCGGTACTTCACGGTACCTATTTTCGATACTTTTGAATGTTTAATAATTATTTAAATCACATTTTTAATTAAAAAATTATTTTGTCTCAATATATAACCATATTTGATAAACATCACAATAAATAACATACAACTGTTTGTATTTTGTCATCGCAGTGTACAAAATTCTTCAATATGAAAACCTTTAACCACAACTGTTTCTAAATGATGCAGAAACTAAAACCCAGCTCCGTGTGCTCCTATTCCTCTCATTTCCCCTCTGGACAAATTGTGTGATGGTGCGTTCTTGTAGTATTAGAAACTGCTGTGAACTAAATTTACTGTGTATCTTCATTCATTTTGCCGTTCTTTTTCAAACAGTTGATTTTTCCTACTCGGAAGTCGGAATTTCCGAGGAGGAAGTGAACGCACCATTAGCTGATAGCAATGTTAATGCTAGCTAAAATATCAAGCTAACACTATCTTAAACATAAACGTTTATTTTGCTGCTGGAGCAGATTAAGATGATGATGCCTCACTTAGATCATTGTCGCTGGTTTCATCATCACCCAATCACCCACTGCATTTAGTGAAGTGAAGCCAAACTTTATAGCGCGTTCGCTTTCTCCTAGTCGAAATTTCCAAGTTCCGAGGAGAAAGCGAACGCACCATTAGCGCAACAGGAGCTAAAATATCAAGATAACGTTATGTTAAACAGTTTATTTACCTGCTGGAGCAGATTAAGACAATGATGCCTCACTTATCATTGTTGCTGGTTTCTTCATCACCCAGATAGCCATCCCATTTAGTAAAGTGGACCCAAACTTTAGAGCTCTTCCTCTGTGCCATGCTGCTTGCTCTGTTTACAGCTTGCCTGCAGCGACTAGCGACTTTCCGCTCAATCACCGGTGAAACACTTCTCGAGGGGGGAACACACATCGACATAACACCGGCGCTCTGTCTATTTTGGCAAATTGCTGTCTCGCAAGTTCTCGTTAGGTCAGGTACCGAAACAAGGCACCGTTTCTTGTCACGTGAATCGGTTCTCGGTCGGTTCGACGGAATTCGGTCGGTGCCTTAAAAAGTACCGGTTCCGGTACCCATCCCTACGTAAGTCTGTCGGATATACTTAGCGGCTTCTTATTTTTTATCAAACTAAGTAGTGCAATGTCCCAGTACACCTGATATTCGCATGTTTTTCATACAAAAACGACAGAAATCATTGATGTTAGACGCCATAACTGCCTCCCGCTTTTCCGTCGCTGTGATTACGTCACGTTGTTCGTTACTCTGATTGGTCCTAGCGCTATCCAATTGCGTGCTGACATTTTGAAAGACAACCGTAGATCCCGACTCACGACTGAGGGCCGTCAATGGTTCGTGGCTAGACTATATATTCACATATATAGGATGGCTTGCCAGGCTAGTAATCTCTTGCATTTGAAAGGAAGTAACACACNCTGCTTAGGCTATAAGCAGAGGAAAATGGATGGATGGATATGAATTAAAATTATTCCTTGTTAATTTGAGAGTGGAATAACTGAGCACACCCTTCACAAGCTGACCTGCACCACTGATGAAGTGACATGAAAAATGAGCCTGAATATGACATTAAGTCCAAATTCCCTCTGGTGCGTCCACATTATCATGCATGAGTTGACATAAACAGAGAAGCTTGATTGCATAACGAGGTCCCTGGGCTATAGGTGTTTGTTCATTTGGCACAAACTGTCTTATAAGTGTGACGGCAGCTGTGCTGAGTAAGTTATTAAAAAGCCTTTGAGATGACATAACAACATTAGAGGATCAGAGCGGTTAAATCCCCTGTGAGGATGACCTTGCACGGCTGTTCGTGGGGCTGAAAATATTATCTCCTTAAACAAGACTGTGGAAAAATGTCATCATGTCGGCTCATACGATGGTTTAAAAACAGAAGCTGTGAGGTTTTTTTTTTAATAAATGTGGGCTTTTTAGATTTAGAAGTACAAGAGTTGTGTATGCTTGGTACAGAAAAGCATCTTTGTGTGGTGCAAGTGCCTGAGTGGGTGAAAAGACGAAATGGGGAAATGCTCTGGAACAAAAGGTCATGATCTTGGCCCCTTCTTTAGCAGCCTGATCCAAAGTTCCAGGATGGGACATGAAGAACACAGAGCTGCTTTGACATCATTAGCTTGACTATTGAACTGTTTGTGGGCCAAGAACACAGAACAATGAAAGCTGACTGAGACAAACATGAGTCCCAAACGCTGGCTTCAGAACCTCTTTGAGTGACTCATTTATTCCCCTGTTAAGACTGGATTGCATTAATAACAAAATAATTAAACAATAAAAAGTTTCTCAGTAGCTGTTACAGTTTGGTGTTTAAGAAATAACTGTTTTCTTATTTAATCAGTTTTCTCTGGAGTGGAATCAAAGCCGAAAGGTTTGGTGAATTTTGTTTCAGGATAACAAAGCTTGTGATATTTCTTAAGGGGAGGTGGAGTGTGATATCAATTTATTTAATGAAATAATAAAAACAATCATCATAAAGAAGGACTTATTTTTGTCAGTTTTTGGACACATGATAGTATTTGGGGAAAAAAAAGATTAAGATGAACTAAAACTAAATAAATAAATAAAAAAATAGATTAACAATTGACCTTTCGCCGAGCCCCGCCCCCCTTAGTTACTGTTGCCAACTCCGACAATAAGTGGATCAAATACTGCAGCTCCGCAGGTTTCCGCGATGGAAAGAAGTAGACAGATGCGTGTCAGCGACATTTTTTGGAGCAATTCGTCCTCAATATGATCCCGATAGAGGCAAAAAGGGTTACAGTATGCAGTGAAGGGATATATTAGTGTCGGCTCCGCTGAGCGAAGCGTAGCAGGGAACAAGGAGTTTGGAGTTTGGGAGAAGGTCCGGCGTCCGGGGACGCGTGGATCCGAGGAGCGGTGACGGCGACGCGGTGTCCCTGTGAGCTGTCAGATGTCAGATGATCTGAGCTGCAGGCAGCTCTAACGGAGAAAAGCTCTGCATCGCTCAGTTTATCATCTCAGCTGAGTTTATAAAATGTAACTTTTTATGCCCGTGTTTACTTTTATTTTCAATATAGTTCCCGGCCGGAGCTCGGCATTAATTCATCACGTGATCTTGACACCACCCGCTGTTGCGCCAAGGCTTAATGTGCGTTTATAAGACACATAGTCGAGGTAATATTACGCTGATTTGCCGGCACGGTGTGACTTATCTAAGGGTCTTGGATAGTCTGGGAGGCGGACCTCCACCCAGCCGCGGGCGGGGGGAGCACTCATGCTTGCTGGCTTGCTGGTTGAGCTCGATGAGGAGGTTCTGAAGGGAAACGAAGGAGACACGACTACTATCGAGGCTAATGATTAGTAGTAAATTAGGCTTAGCTTCATCATTTTGTTTGGAGCTGTCGGATAGTAACGGTTGCTATGATGTGTGATTGGACAATAGCCGTTCTGGGGGTGGGGCCGGCGAAAGGCTAATTATCTCCTTCACAGAAAGAGTGAATTATATACCGTAAATCCTCTAATATTGGCCTGTACTCCATTACCGGCCGGGTCTCCTATATTAGCCGGTCTCGCTGTCAGCGGGGGTAAATAAAGGCCGGTCTCTAATAGTGGCCGGGGCTACTATTAGAAACGTGTGGTTTTTGTCCGGAGTTCGACGGTAAAGTGAGCCCTCACTCGATTTTTTGAGGCGCACGCATTCCACGTTTTACGGTAACGGCGGACTAGTGGATCATAATCTCCGGCTGCAAGATGAGCAGAAACAGAACGGATAATGCTAGTTTGCAGTGATCACTTCATCAAAGGTAAGGGCTTACTAAAGGTTTTTATGGCGTTTTATTGTTTGTTGTATCGAAGGTGAGCAAAAACAGACTAGCAGGCAACTACTTCAGGGAACAGTTTTTTACTTTCGTTTTTACTCAGGCGGAGATCAGGCACATCCAAGCAACACATATTCCAAAGAGTCACACTGCCACCTACTGGCAGGATTTATGAACACAGGCCCCATAACCTCACAGTAATTTAGAAACGCAGCTACAAAAACAGCAGGTAAACAGTTTGATACTGTTTTCACGTGTCCTCACCGCAAATAGCTTTCAGAGTGCTAATGTTTTTAGCAGTTAGCTCAGTGTTGTAACGTGGCATTAATACCGGTACCTTAATAAAAATATAAAATCAAACAAATGTACCAGAAATGTGGATTTAAAAAGGCATAAAACGTTAGTTATAAGTCCGACTTTTAAAATGAAATGAGTTAACCTAAAGGAAGATATCACGTCTGTGCCAGCACATTTAGAACACTCACTTTCATCCGTCACGCTGTGTTTTATAGTAGAGCAAAACACTTCCTGTCCACTATTTGAGTTCAGCGCGGCGGCAGGGTCACCTGAGTGAAACTCAGCAATCATCACTTTTGATTTGCATGTGAGACTTCAGTCACCGCTCAAATAGACACAAAATCTTGTTTTTATTCATTCTACTGGTAGTTTATTTTGCTCAAATTGAAATATAGGCCTGCCTCTAATTCTGGCCTCCTTCCAATAAAGGCCTGAACCAGGATGCGCTTGAGTAAATAAAGGCCCGGGCCTGTATTAGAGGATTTACGGTANCTAGGGATGGGTACCTTTGACATTTGAATCGATACGGTACCAATTCCCGGTACCTATGAATCGATACCGGTACTTCACGGTACCTATTTTCGATACTTTTGAGTGTTTAATAATTATTTAAATCTCATTTTTAATTAAAAATTTATTTTTTCTCAATATATAACCATATTTGATAAACATAACAATAAATAACATACAACTGTTTGTATTTTGTCATCGTAGTGTTGTACAAAATTCTTCAATATGAAAACCTTTAACCACAACTGTTTCTAAATGATGCAGAAACTAAAACCCAGCTCCGTGTACTCCTATTCCTCTCCTTTCCCCTCTGGACAAATTGTGTGATGGTGCGTTCTTGTAGTATTAGAAACTGCTGTGAACTAAATTTACTGTGTATCTTCATTCATTTTGCCGTTCTTTTTCAAACAGTTGATTTTTCCTACTCGGAAGTCGGAATTTCCGAGGAGGAAGTGAACGCACCATTAGCTGATAGCAATGTTAATGCTAGCTAAAATATCAAGCTAACACTATCTTAAACATAAACGTTTATTTTGCTGCTGGAGCAGATTAAGATGATGATGCCTCACTTAGATCGTTGTCGCTGGTTTCATCATCACCCAATCACCCACTGCATTTAGTGAAGTGAAGCCAAACTTTATAGCGCGTTCGCTTTCTCCTAGTCGAAATTTCCAAGTTCCGAGGAGAAAGCGAACGCACCATTAGCGCAACAGGAGCTAAAATATCAAGATAACGTTATGTTAAACAGTTTATTTACCTGCTGGAGCAGATTAAGACAATGATGCCTCACTTATCATTGTTGCTGGTTTCTTCATCACCCAGATAGCCATCCCATTTAGTAAAGTGGACCCAAACTTTAGAGCTCTTCCTCTGTGCCATGCTGCTTGCTCTGTTTACAGCTTGCCTGCAGCGACTAGCGACTTTCCGCTCAATCACCGGTGAAACACTTCTCGAGGGGGGAACACACATCGACATAACACCGGCGCTCTGTCTATTTTGGCAAATTGCTGTCTCGCAAGTTCTCGTTAGGTCAGGTACCGAAACAAGGCACCGTTTCTTGTCACGTGAATCGGTTCTCGGTCGGTTCGACGGAATTCGGTCGGTGCCTTAAAAAGTACCGGTTCCGGTACCCATCCCTACGTAAGTCTGTCGGATATACTTAGCGGCTTCTTATTTTTTATCAAACTAAGTAGTGCAATGTCCCAGTACACCTGATATTCGCATGTTTTTCATACAAAAACGACAGAAATCATTGATGTTAGACGCCATAACTGCCTCCCGCTTTTCCGTCGCTGTGATTACGTCACGTTGTTCGTTACTCTGATTGGTCCTAGCGCTATCCAATTGCGTGCTGACATTTTGAAAGACAACCGTAGATCCCGACTCACGACTGAGGGCCGTCAATGGTTCGTGGCTAGACTATATATTCACATATATAGGATGGCTTGCCAGGCTAGTAATCTCTTGCATTTGAAAGGAAGTAACACACTGAAATTAAAATCTTCTTCTTATGGCAAATTCCTAAACCCATACAGTAATTTTTGTAAATGAATTTGAAATTTAAATAAACTAATTCATTTGGTGCCGAGCATTTGTTAGTACAGATGAAGGTGAGAAAAGTCAAAAGAATGACTTTTGCCATTAGAAATGACTAAACTTAAGAAGTCTCCTCCTACCCACTCGCACCCCCACCTCCCAGTGGAAGCCTGTGTTATGTCAACGATCTGACAAATCTTCTCCATTTACACAAACTTTGGGCCAGGTCAATGTCTCGCTGCAGGAAGCTGCCTTTGGCTAGTTTTGCCTGGTTGTAGATTTCCACCACTTCTTTCTTAATATCAAAATATCTTCATTGTTTTGTGGTTCCCATCAATGCATGTGAATGCATTTCTCATTCAGCCCTGTGTTATCTGCTGGTGTTAGTTAAAAGTAATTTTAAAATAAACCCAAATAATGTTTAATTAACTTGTTAAAATAACAAATCTATTTTTAGCATGGGCAGACTAGAACTAAATGTGATGATTTACTGGTAGATTTAGAGAGATTTTGAACACATTTGGTTTAGTTTGACACCGAGTGGCCTCACAACTGTTATACACTACAGGCAGCTGTGTGATTACAACACTGCTGTGACCGCTGTGTGCATACAAGTTTACCTTCCATAAAAAAACATGACTCCTTTTACATACATGCGTTATCTCACACTGCAGGAGGCTGGAGAGTTTTGACACTATGTGCATACGTGGGATTGTTCACATAAAGGCCAAGAGGTTCAGCTGGGGTATACCAATGGAGTATGAAGGTTAATCCCTTCAGCGTTTCAATGGTTTAGTGGCATTACGTTGTATATGTGTTATCATTAACTTTTTAAGTATCTCTTAAGGATTTAAATTTATTCTAGTTATTTGCAAGGCATATATTTGTGCACATCTAAAACTTGGGTTAAAGGGAGAAAAAAAAATTGGTTAAAGAAACGCAAGTATTGTTCATAGACATAATACACTTTCAAAAAGAAATTTAAATGACTTAAACTGTAAATTCCATTCACATTTACTTATCAAAATGTCATACTTTTGGAAAAAGGATAGGAATAAATATTTTTGGACAACGGTTGCTGAATGAATCACTGGTTGAAATAATTAGCTGCAAATAGACCTGTCATGAAGTTTTTAAGACACAATGAATAATGAGTGAGTTTTATTTTTTACTCAAATGTACGCCAATTGCCGCGTAGTACATTTCGCGGCCGTTTTGCAATGCTTTCACATTCAGTGGAAAGAAGGCGTTATTCTGAATGCCACAACAAAAGGCACTAAAAATTTGAGTGGTATTGATATTTCTTTTCTTACATCAGGTGCTAATATACAACTGATTTAAAAGATTTGGGACGATACAAAAAACGTCACCTTCGTTGTCAAACATATCTCACATGACTGGGTTGAGGTTTAATACGTTTTTCTTCTCTTCTCTCCATTCTGAGACTTAATATTTAAGTGGTTTTCTTATTGTGTAGCCTATTTATAGTCAAATTTGGAGTTAACTGTGCAGATACTCAGTTGTATATTTTCTGTTTTAATTGTTTTGTACGTGGCACACTTCTTGCTCAAATTAAATACATAAAAATAAAAAAATATTTTGCATGCAATTATTTAAAACGACAATTGTCAGTTTGTAAAGTTAATAAATAGCTAGAATAAACTAACATAACAAAATAATTTTCACATCTAGCTTGTCTTTCCATCACTTGTACTAATATGGATTAATGGCACCAACTGTTCATCTGAAGAAGCTCAATTTTTTTTTAACAGATGGTATTTTCATCAGCAGTTGTTGGCAGCAATGTCACTGATTATGTACAAAAGCCAAATTGATCTATGAAATTCTAGAAATACTAGGACAGAAGACATCATTCGCTACTATCGGTTAAACAATTAAACATTAACTGCAAAAATCGGAATTGCAGATCTTATCAGCATACCGATTTTTGACACCAGCAGTAAAATGGATTAGATCTGCATTTAAAGAAATTAAATGTTTTATAACTACTGGTACAGGAAAAGTTGTGTTTCAAATAAGCTCATCGATATCTAGATTGTTTAAGAACATAGCCAGTTCTAAGTAAAAGTAGCTATTTATTGAGAAAGAGAACAGCTAAATATTCAGTTTGTCATTTTATTACCAGGTTTGTGCAATTTTGGCACTTTAATAAACATTTTATAAAACAAAAAACATCTGTTAATAACCTTGAATTAATATGTATGAATAACACACAAAACAGCTGAAAAACACTACAAAACACGATATTCTACATGAAATGCAGTAAAAAAATGCAGTTCTTTCATGTCTTGCGTGCGCCATAAGTGGAAAACAATCCTTTCTAAATCTGAGCAATGACCGGAAACGATTATGCAATCTGTAAAAGTTCTCCCAACAACTTGCAAACATGTCAGCTTTCTATAAGACAACACAATGAAGGCATTTGAAAATGTATAAATCGATGTTCAGCTAACCGGAAGTAAATACGTCTAATGCTTTATTCTTATAAACTACCAGAACATTCCACCACAGACAACTAAACACAACCCAACAGGAAGCATCTGATTCAGAAATGAAGCTCTGCGGGAACAAACAGAACAGAAACGAAACTACCAGCAACAGTTCAGCAGCAGAACACCAAGTCCAGACATCACAATGACAAGATGTATGCTTATCTTTGCACAGCCGCGCACGATTAGAAAAGTCAGAGCCAGGTGGTTCTGGCTTGCCCTCTGCATCCTCCTCCTAACGCAGACAACTGTTTAAGTAGATTACACCAAATACCTTTAATACTCAACAGTTGAAGAGAATATAACTGAGGTACTTTAGATTTTCTTGAGACATTCAACCGTGTGTGACAGGTTTTTTTTCTTTTTTTTAGCTGGCTCGCTATGGCAGCGGAGGAGCCACGGATGATGTGAAGGAACAGCCTCCGCTAATAGCCGTTAGCTTTTTAGCTTAAGTGAACAAAAAAAGACAAAAAACAGTTTGAAGCTGTGGTGCGCGTCACTGTCAGCATTTTAACAAAAACACAGTCACAACAATTACAATTTTTAAGAGCACATAATGCAAAATAAAATATAATCACATCGTATAATCGTAAGGCAGGGTTAGCATAGCCGGCTAGCATTAGTTAGCGTATAAGATGCTGAGAGAACCAGAAGTAGCGCTGTTAGCAGGGAAGCTAATCAGTCGCTCTGGGGAACCTTACCAGGTCAAAACAAACAGGAACGCGAAGCTAGATGCATCAATTTCTGGCTAGCTTTTTGTAGCCGACGTCTGGAGAGACAGCAACTTCGACGGAATCAAAGCAGAAGACGCGTGAATATCGTCGGGAACATTGCAAAGACAGTCGATATAATAGTGGTTCCTGTTTTTTTCTTTTTAGGTCGGACTGTCTTAGATGCCCGTTTGCAAGTCGTTGCTTAGAGAGGCTCGCGCACACACACCCTCGAGGGACGAACCTGCCAAATACTGGCCCCACCCCTCTTAATGTGAGTACAGCGGGAGACAGCTGCCAAATAATGAACCTGCCTTGTACTCTATGGCAGGCTGCTGAAACGTTCTCAAACATTTTTATATTACCTTTTTTAGATTATCATAATATTTCCTGAGTCATAATGACTAATTAACTAAGTAAGTAAAATATCCTTACAAGCAAAAGCTTCATTAGTATCTTCAACTGACATTGTATTAAGAACAACAACAACAACAATAATAATAATAATAATAATAATAATAATAATAATAATAATAATGTTTAGGTGGCTGTTTCAATATTTAACATCTACACAGAATGTTCATATGTCCATAATTGATTTCTTCCAAGTGAAAATAGTATCTCAGATACCTACTGCCAAAGAGCTATATGCTGGAATGCTATTTTAATTACCTTATCTCAAGGTAACGAGTTATAGATCTCATTATCTTAAGATAACAAAGCTTGTTTGTAATGATAGGGGTTCAATTATATCATTATCTCAAGATAACTAAGCTTCTTTCTTTACGTAAGGGGTAATATGAGTTATGGCAACCTTAAAATTTTAGGGTTGATTGTAATTACTAGAAAATTATCCCTAAATCACATTGAAACAAGAGGTTTCTTTTTGTTTTCAAAGACTAGGACAGTCACACTAGCTGGAAATGTCACTGAGGAAAATTCAGCAACATTACATATTCATGACTTGACTTACTCAGGAGATCATTCCCAAGAGCAATTCTAATTAATGAAATTTGGTGTGACAAATGAACAATGATTGCATCATAATCATCTTTTCTTATGAAAACAAAATTATAGCTTGGCTGTATGATTTTTTAAGTTGTAAAAATCAATCGATAGATTTTGGCTTTGAAAACCATTACTAACAATTAAATTATACATTTGCCATGGAGATGCAAAAATAATAACCCACCTTGCAGACAGGAGGATACAAGAGCATGCCTCTGATTTGTTGATTTAATTTTTCCTCATACATTTCACAAGCCTAGTTTTTAAATTACAAGTTTTTAAATTACAAGTGCATTTTTCTTTAAAAACATTCTGCTCCTTTTTATTCAAAACCTCACACATTAATAATAGGTGCTGCTGAGGTATTGATAAAATACTTATTAGTGGACTCCCTTTCATCTCCACTTGGCTGTCTTCATTAGCAGATAGTTTGCACAGTTGTCATGGAGATATTGAATTAATGAATATTTAATGTGCCGAAAGTGGTAATTCTTCACAGCGTATAGTGAATAATTAGGGGAATATTTATATAAAGTACATGTAATAGGTAAAGGACAGATATTAGACTAGAATAGAACAATAACAGAACAGAAGCTTTCTTTTAATAAGCCCTCTGGTTTTTAATCATCATGATAGTAATTTTGGATTTGTGGACTTAATTTTTTTCACATTTTTAGTGTTAAAATTACATAGTAGGGTCTAATAGATTTTTAAGACAGTACATAGGCAGCAAAATGATTATTATCCTCAAGTAAAATTGGTATATTTAGGCTATTGTGCCACCTGGTGGTGATATCATTGTACTGCAGTGTCATTGGCTCCATTCGGTCTCTTTCTCTGATTTTACACACAGCAAACGTTTTATCTGTCTTTTTAATTTCAGTTATATTATCAATTTCATTTAATCATTTAATTCAAATACATACAATATTAATCATAAAATTATGTTTTAAAAAACATAATTATTGGCTGATGTAAATGTCATAATCATATTTATTATAATATGTAGTTCCATAACAAGACTACAAAATGAAAGTATTAGTAAATAGCACGTGCCATCAGCAGGCAGCAGAGGAGCAAAAAAGTGTTTGGCAGCCAGCGATTGTGCAAGTTGTCCCACTTAAAAAGGTAAGAGGTCTGTAATTGGAGAACAATTCTGGAGACTGGCTAGGCCACTCCAGAACCATGAAATGCTTTTCACGTAGCCACTCTTATGTTGCCCAGGTGGTGTGTTTGGCATCGTCATGCTGGAAAATCCAGCCATGTTTCATCTTCAATGCTCTCACTGATAGAAGGAGGTTTTTGCCCAAAATCTCACAATACATGGCCTCATTCATCCTGTCCTTAATACGGATCAGTCGTCCTGTCCCCTTTGCAGAAGAACAGCCCTAAAGCATGATGCTTCCACCCCCATGCTTCACAGTAGGGATGATGTTCTTGGGATGCAATTCAACCTTCTTCCGCTCTTCAAACATGGCGAGTGGTGATTATGATATGACCACGCAAACAGACTTCTCTATGAACACTTTATTGCATTTTATTTAGTTACACTCATCTAGCTTTGCACAACGTTCTGGTGAACCAATTTACATACCAACATATCAGTCAGTCTATTTGAAAAATGTTTCTCAATATTTATTTTAATATAAAATACAAGAATAATGCACATTCTTCAAGAAAATGAGATATTTGTGTGTGTGAGCAGGTACATGAGTGAATTGTTTTTACTGGCAACAAAACACCCAACAGTTGTGATGATGACAGGTGACAAAATAATCACACAAATGATGGTTGTTAAAGAAAATGACAGAAATCAAAGAAGGGATGAACAATATAACGCATATCTTAATGTAAGTCAATTGATTCAGCATGCTGGACATTTTTTATTTATTTATTTTTCTCAATCATCTCATTTTAATATTAACAACGATCCACTTTTTTAAAAAAAAATCTGAAAACTCTAATTTCTTCCAAACTATTTTATTTTCAACAAATAAAACAAAGAAAAGTCAAATGTTTGTTAAAATCATATATGGCTCTTTTCTTTGTGCTGCTGATCTCCACTGTTGTCTAAAAATCTAATGAAATCAACAATATATTTGCGTTTTTGTTTATTATCATAAACACAAACACAGGAACTTATCCACCATTGTCATGTTTTAACATTCAGCCAAGCACTTTTATTTCTATCATTCCAGAAAATAGTCCCCATGAACTGAACATCAGAGTAGAAATAGTTCAAAATGAAACTCATTTTTGATCTTTTAAAATGTATTTAAGTATTTAATTGTTTGTTTAAAATGTCCACATCTATAGATTGTAAAAAAAGAATCAAAACAGTACTATAGTCAGGTTAAAAGTTGAATAATATAAACGTAATATGTGTTTGACAAAAGAATTAAATATCTACAAGCTTAATTCTGAGGATGCTTATATAACTTTGTTCAAATAGAGTTTTGCTTCATTACATATTTATTTCAAGAAATGCATAAAATAATAAACTGAGAAAAGTTTATATTATGTAGTAATGCTTCCTTAACATATTTAATATGATAAACACATGGTGTTCTATGTAGCCATGGCACAAATGTAGTAATTATGTTACCTATTGAATCTACGCCCTGCAGATTGAATGAGAGAAACAAAGAAGTTGGTGGAAACACACACACACACACGCACGCACACGCACGCACGCACACACACACACACACACACACACACACACACACACACACACACACACACACACACACACACACACGGGGAGTCTCTTCTAAGCATGTTACAGTTTTTTTCGATTGCTAAAACTCAAAAAGCAAAATTGAGGCACGATTTTCACAAACTCTACTTCTGTTCCCAATCGCTTGACTCAATTTATCACCACTCAAGATATCCTTATCATATTAGAACTCTGATTTTCCTCCTTTACACTCTGATGTCAATTTCACATTACCTTGCTGTCAAAACACAGCACACAATTATCAGGTTTACACACACTTCTCACATAAATCCTCAAAGCTTCAATCAACAACCCACAAATATTCAAATCTCTAAACTTTTTGGCTAGCAATTTGCGATCAGGGACTGCAGCATAAAAGGAGGCTTGATGCTCTGTTGTGTTTGATGAGCAATGGAGAACAGAGACAACAGAGAAGGAGCGGGGTACGTATGGGAGTAGGAGGAGGAGGAGGATGGGAAAGGGGAGGAGGAGGAGGACGGGGAAGGGGAGAAGGAGGACAGGGAAGGGGAGGAGGAGGAGGAGAAAGGAGGAGGAGGAGGACGGGGAAGGGGAGGAGGAGGAGGACAGGGAAGGGGAGGAGGAGGAGGAGAAAGGAGGAGGAGGAGGACGGGGAAGGGGAGGAGGAGAAAGAGGAGGAGGACATCGCCTGTGATGTTGACGAGGCCCTCTGGCCAGACAGAGACCGGAGGCATGATGCCCCATGAATATGCTTGAATGGGGGGGGGGGGGGGGGGTGTTAAAAATAAAGTGTTTTGTCTCTAAAGTTGTGTGTGTCTAATGTTTGTCTAGAGAAGTGGGCATTGTAGTAGATTTAGTGTGTTCCATTTCTCTAATTGTGTTTTCAGTTTTGCTCTTCAGTGTTCTGCCAAATGCTACTTGTGTTTATTCAATGAATGGTATGTGTGTGTCATGTAAAAATATGGCTGTGTTTACCAAATGAAAACACGTGTTCCATTTTGTTGACATGTTACGAGATTTGATGGCAGAGTTGTTTTGCAAAGGGATGCCAGGGTTTAGCAATTTGTGTGTGATGTTTGGGGTTTTGTGTTTGCAGTTTTGAAAGAAACATACAGTTTCGACAAACGCGTTTTAGCAATCGAAAAAAACTGTAACAGCAACGTCTGCATCTCAAACTCTCTTCTACAACTACAAACAAGAATCTAATCAACATTACATCAGCCTCTTAACCAGATCCTCAAAAATAAAAACTGACAGTGAAGAAATAAACCAGTCATTCTGAATACACAGTTTTGTAATTTTCCAACGAATATTTGTTTGTCTCATAATTTCACACAGTTTCTATTTTGTGGAATCATAAGAGGTAAAGCAAAGGAAACGTTCCTTTAAAGTATCACCTGAACAAACCTACAGCTGTTTGATTACAGATAGTGATGTGTCCTCCTCTTCTGACAAATAGAACGATTATTGTAAAAACTGGAAAGGTGAGCGATGAAACTAAACTGAAGCCCATCATATTATATATAAAATAGAAATAACTCATTGTGTGTCATATGGGCGTCTGAAGAAGAACCGCGTCACCGTAGATCAGATCTTGAACTTCACGAGACAGTCCCGCTGGTGTCCTGTTTGATCCATGTGTTTGGTGAAGCCAGTGTTTTAGGCTTCGTACACCCTGTGGGATAAAGCAAAATGACTTTAATCTTCTGCATTTTCAAATATTAATAATAATTCATAATGATTTATAGTTACACAACGAAAGTTGATGCACATGGTTATGATGATGCATGTGTGTTAAGAGGTCATGGTGCAAATGCAACCATAAGTTTTTTTGACAATCCGCTCCTAAAAGGAGTCTGTCCTCTACAGTCCCCGTGTCGCTATAGTGATCTGAGCTCCAGTTCTAACAGAGAGAAGCTTCTGGAGCTCTGCATCGCTCCAGTTTATCATCTCAGCTGTTAACAAAAGTGAAACTTATGCCCGTGTTTACTTTCATTTTAAATATAGTTCCTGGCCGGAGCTCTGCATTAACTCCCCACATGATCATGACACCACCCTCTGTTGCGCCAAGACATAATGTGCATTCACAAGTCAGGCATTGCGGCAATATTACTACCAAGTGTGGCGGCACGAATGCCGCAAAATTCCCGCATCGCCATGCCGCCACGGTGTGTCTTATGAAAAGGGCTTTAGAAGAGTGTGACCTGTTTTTTCTAACTAAATTCAGTCTTAAAAATTGCAAATATTGTCTATAGCTTTTCATATTGCAATATATTGTATCGTCTCCCCCGATAAATATCATATTGTTAGATTATTGCCAATTGACCCTTTGCACGTGACGTCATGCCGCTCATGGGACCGCCCCCTTCACCGTGATGGACGGCAGAGAAACTAATTTTACAGTAAAATGGTAACAGTTTGCTGCATGGTTGGCTGCACTAACAGACAAGGGTGTAAACTCAACTTGTCTTTTTTAAAAATAATTGATGGACACCGAGGATGGGGATGAACAGCAGCGGTCAATCAAACAGACTAGCAGCCCTTAAAGTGTGCTAAATCTTCCCACAAGTGAACTGGGCTTGAACTTGTAGAAGCCAGGCTAAACTGGCAAAAAAGCAACCTCAGCTGCCACTTTTGCCCTCCGTTCAACACTCTCGTATCTCTGTTGACGTCCATCATGGCAGACCCACGTGATCAGGTGACGTAGGTGCAAAGGGCCAATACACACCCCTAGTATAACCTGTTTACTGCTTTAGGGGGCTACCTGTACTTGTCCTTCCAGATGCGGAACCATTTCACCAGATTCTTTGTGCTCTGAAGTTTGGGATGAAGACAGTACTCCTGACCTTTGAACCGAGACACGTTCTCCATCGTCACACTAAGGCGAGGAACAAAGAAAAAAGAAGATTTTAAAAGTTTGTAAAAACACAACTGCAAACATATGCAATGATGGTATGATGAAGCACAGTGGCCAGGAGTTGCTGCCGCTTTGTCTGGCCAGAGCACCAATCTATATGCTATTTCCAGATAACAACTAAAACGTATGAATCAAAAATAAAAGCTGAATAAGTCTACATTTCTATTTGTTTACATGAAAGTTGAAAGTCTGCCAGATCCATCCTCGAAGCTCCATGTCAGCATGCTCCCAAACTGTTCTCAGTTTATGCATTCTATGGTGCATCTTTGAAATAGTTGTGTCACTTTGACCATGAGAAGAATTAAATCGCCTTCAGCAGCATTTCAAACCATCTGAATACCATTTAAAGTCTCCTGAATGCACACTGCCTAGTTGTAGTTGAATTCTTCCCACAACTGAAAGGATCAGCTTGCACAACTTTGTCAACTTCTTGGAAAACAGCAATACTATGCTGCTGCCACTTAAAAATGTGACATCTAAGCCGCTTGAATGAAAAGGTCTGTCTTCAGCCCTCTATTTGAGGTAATAACAGAGACAGCCTGCCTGCATGTGGCTTATTCAGCCCAACTGAATGTGCTGGGAAAAAGGGTAGGCCCCTCCATCCACCAACACAATCAGCAGATCATGAATGCTAAAAGACTGGAGGATAAAAGACTCGACTCTTAAAGTCAGTCGCAATAAGAATTCGATTAGAGTGTTCTGGATCTTCTTTCCTGCCCATTCAGTTGTCACGTCGTCTTGCTATTAGACTGCTGTGTGTTTTGTTGATGGAGTACCAGACTCTTTAAAATGTGTGAGGAGGAACATCAAGCTGCTTGTGTATGCAGGCATGTGAGTGGACTCATATCTGCAAAGCAGCTCAACAGGAGGGAAAATTTAACCTCATTACTGTGTTAATTTCAGCTTTTAGTTCCTGCTCATTAACATTCACCTGGGCAGCTGGATGCTGTGTCTTTAAACGCTCTTGAGTGATAAAAACAGAAAGAGAGACAGAAAATTAAATAAAAGAGAAAGACGATGAATGATAAAAGATTCAATTTAGGAATGCTGAAAAAACAAAAAAAAAAAAAGAAAACAAGGAGAAACAAGACAAAACACTGACGTTTGGGGCTCCCTACTTTGTGTGTGTGTGTGTGTGCACGCACTTAGGAGCTGTAGTTCAGAATGCCAAACTGAAAGCTGTGAGCCAAACACCAAGAGAGGGGACTCTCATGCTCGTTTCTCTCCTGCTTTCATTCTCTCCGTGGCTTTCCGGAGCCCGCTGAGGCTCATTTTTCACCGGGCTCTCACGGCTGGTGGCCCCCATCTCATGCTAATAGAGCAGCCTTGAATGATGACTGCATGGCAGGTAACACACACTCAGAAATAAGGCTGTGAGCTAAAGAATGCTCCTGTTGGTTTGTTTGTTCTTTGACTAAGCACATATTTCACTTCCTGCACTTGGAATGTGACAACATCTTCAAAATCTGCTAAATTAAATACATTTTATTCACTATTTCCATATATGTATACACACACATGCACGCGCACGCACCCATGCACACACACTAAATTTCTTTTAAACAGTGAGTTGTGGCGGATAGCTGCTCTTACTGATCCAGATTCTGTTGGAGGTTTCTTCCTGTTAAAGGGGAGTTTTCCTCTCCACAGTCGCTACATGCTTGCTTAGTATGGGGATTGCTGCAAAGTTTCTGACACAAGTCAGTGACTCGATGCAATAACATAGGAATCTTTTAACTAATTGGCATAATGAACTGAACTCAATGCATTGATCAGTAGGTTCAATTGGAATGTTTACTTTGTAAAGAGCCTTGAGATGACTCTTGTGAATTGGAGTTGTATAAATAAAGCAAACTGAATTGAAGATTGAATATTATAGAGTATGCTATTGAAATTTTGACACTTTACATTACAAAGCAGTTCTTATTTAATTGTTTGCACCAATGCAGTCTTTATGCAGGACAGGTTGACAATTTCATCTATTTGGATAAAATATCAGATACAAATTTTATATATTTGTGAAGAAAAAAAAATCAAACAAAAACTTTTTAATGAGAGTTTCGTCTGTTTCCCTGGAAACGGATCAAACATTATTATTATTATTATTATTATTATTATTATTATTTTCATTACATGTGGATATTTTTAAATACTTAAAATTGATTTTTGAAATAAACTGAGATATTAGGGTGGAGACGTCACCCCCGCTGAATACACAGACTTTCACACAAACTGCTCATGCTGTTGCCCAGCTAATGTTCTGTGTGTGGTTGTAATTTGGCAGCAGGTGGCAGCAGAGTTTGTGACTTGAAAACAAAACAGACTCCCTGGAAGCTGACATAACATTCCCATCTGCTGTGCCCTCCCTTGGAGATGTGACTTCAAACTTCAAAAAAATTCCACAAAATCTAGATCAAAACTGACTATTCATTTTGAATATTTACCTTAGTTTGACATGTTTCTGGCTTGTTTTTTCTCCGCTCTGTGTGGAAGTGTGCAGAACAGGAGACTCTGTTATCAACAGGGAGGTTCGGACTGCATTCCACGACGGCTCAAATTGAACATAATAGCAGTCTGTGTGCCTGGGCTGTGATTTCATGGGTTAAAGGTCAGACGGCAGAGAGGTGGTGGGTGGATGGATCATACAGACATTAGAGATCAAAGTAAGAGCTTTGAGTGAGGTCAGAGGTCAGGGTGCAGCAACCTGACTAGAAAGTAACAATCAGCCTTTAACATGTAAAAACACATCATTAGAGATGCATAAGGTGGTAATGATCCACAGCTTTGTTTTAGCTCTGAATTAACTGCAGCGTAATGCTGAAAGTGCTTGAATGTTCCAGAAGGTTCTGGAAAGTTCTGCTTCTTTCCCGTCCTTTCCAAACGAGAAATTCCAACCTCCTGGAGGTGGAGCAGGATCAGATCCTCTTCACAGTGAAAACTGAGGGATTTGGAATAGGTGTGTGTGTGCGCGCATGCATGTGAGTGCATGTGAGTAATTTAAATATATGTGATAGCAATAGTTTTTTTGCAGATTCTGTGATTTGTTGGGAAGGAAGGAAAGAAATAAGGAGACAAATAGTTAAAACAGGAAGATGAAAAATGGGAAATAAAACAAACAGGAAAAACCGAATCCATGTAAAAAAGAAAAACTGTCAGAGAGAACAAAAAGCAAGAAATCAGGTGAACGAAAGCAGCAAAGTAAGAGTGACAGAAGGAAAACAAATCCTGATACCACTCACAAAATCATCTTCTCTTGGCAGTAGGGGTGTTTAGGTTTGAGCTCCAGCTTCTGTACATCCTTATATCTGATCTTTGGTCCTTTTCTGGTGCACCTGCACTTGTACGCTGTCGAAAAAATGCAAAACACATGTTAGACTAAGTTCTGTTCCTGTCAAGAATATCTAATTCCCCAAAGGCTTTAAGGGACTGAAAACAACAAGTTCATCCTATTCTAGGCGCACAGTGAAACTCTAATGACTGGAATCTGATTATAGAAGCACATGTTCCTAGTTTATGATTGAATTATACATTTATTTATATGATAAAACTTCACTTTTACCTGAACTGAAGTCACATTATTTAGCATGTTTACCTTTTTTAATTTAATCAAATTTTTAAACTCTTCTAAACATGAATCAAAGTAACTTTTCATCCATGTTATCAGATGAAAATTTTGATTCAAAAAGATGTTCAGCGAGCACAGCAGCCTTTCATCGCACTTCTAAAGTAACCAAACATTTATCATCATTCCCGGCTCAGGCTGTTGAGTGATCACAACTCCATGCTGCCGCATAAAGAAGCAGAGAAAATTGGTTTTCCTGGGCTGTAGATTTGTGATGACCCAGATAGTCCAAGGTTTCCTCAATCCATCACCTGCTATCTGTGTTGATCCCCAAACACTAAATCTGTCACAAAAGCCCTACGGTGGAGCCAACGGTGAGGACAAACACACGGGACAACAAAAAGCAAATAAAACAGGAGTCATACAGATCAATACAGGCAGGAAAGAAGCAGCTTGGACACTTTTCAGACAAAAAAAAGAACAAGTTTGCACTTTTACTAAAAAATGGTGAAGTAACAACCACCACAACAAAGTTTCCAAGCAATCCTTGGAGCTTACTGGATGCAAAACTGTAAATATTAGTTTTCTGCAGCAACTAAAATGATGCTGTATAAACATATTTAAACCTGCACCCAGATAAACATCACTGAATCAGGATTACAGAGAAAAATGCTCTAGTGAGTGATCTAATAACAAAGTTGAATGAATTACTTTTCATTTGCACAGTTTTGTTTATGAAGGGTGTTCAGAGTGAAGGTCATGCAAACTTGACAAACTTAGTATCACTTTTAAATTGTGTTTTATGGGCACAAAAAGCTTTTAAACAAAACGCTGAAGACTTGTGTTCAAATAAAAGTGCAACAATCACTCAAATGTTGGTGTTTTGTTTTTTGTCCTGTGTTTTAAAAAACTTTATAAAAGAAGATTGTGGCTCTTAAATATTTCATTCCTCCTTTTAAATGAGAAAGACAGAAATAAACCCTCACCTACAACCTCCACCGTTTGTTTATTAGTTAATAACCATGTGTTAAATGTGCATAAAGGGACATTTTCGATTCTAAATGAGTAAAAGAAAACAAATTACCTTCTGTGTTCAGAAAATATAAGGACACCACCAACAGAAGTAGTACCAGAGTGCACCGATGCATGTTTTAACAGGTTAAAAAAGTTCTTTAAAATCTGATTCCTCGACGAAAAATGTCACGCAAAAAGATTTGTGGGATGGAGATAAGATCCACTTCAGGACCGAAGACTTGGAGGAGTGCAGAAGGAGAGCTCTCCGCTCCTTGGAGTCTCTTCAGAGCGCGGACTTGGAAACTCCGTCTGTGCGTCCCGAGCGCGTCTCCACTCAGAGCGTTCAGATCTGTCTCTGTCTCTGGTGTGGAGAGGGAGAGCCAGCCTTTAAAAAGCTGCCCACTGCTCCTGCTCATTAATATGCACGGAAGGCAGCGAATCAAACACTTGTAGCCTGCGAGGGAGAATACACACAGAGGGAGGAAGAAATGGAAAAATACACAAAAAACAGGTTAATGGTTCTCTCCTGTACTGATGTTCATACAAGACACAAAAAGAAAAACATAAAAATGTACACAAGTATATTTATCTTACATTTTACATCACAAAAAAAAGCAAAAAGTTTTTTCCCTGTACAACATATTTGGAAAAAAAGGTGTTAAGCCCACTGATGTAAAATAACCAGACAGATGAACGTAAAAGAAGTTGAAGCCAAGGGACACTAAAACGCCTCCTAGTGGTTGGCTGCGGTACAAGTTCTAAGCCCAGCCCCCACAAATAAGACATTTTTCTGATTTAAGTAAATAAATACACCTGATTAATAATTTGCAGGTACTTGATTCATTCATTTCAAGATATCAATGTACTTTTTGTAAAATACAGTAGTTGAATTCCAAAACCTAGTGAAAGGTTGTTGTATCTAAACTGTAACTGTAACTATACACTAAGTTTGAACAACTTAAGGGTTCTATCTCATTTTTTTTTACACCTTTCAGAGCGAGGATAGGCCCCATCCATCCATTATCTATACCCACTTATCCACGCAGGGTCACGGGGGGCTGGTGCCTATCTCCAGCAATCTGTGGGCATGCTGGCGGGGTACACCCTGGACAGGTTGCCAGTCCATCGCAGGGCAACACAGAGACACACAGGACAAACAACCACGCACACACACTCACACCTAAGAACACCTTCACCCATGTGAATTCCATCTATTTCATAACGTAAGCATAGATTCCCAGAAAAGTATCACAGGCCACAACGAAGAAGACAAAGAAGAAAGCAGCTCCGACAACACGTCATAGACCCATGTAAAAATTAAACGTCACACTTTTAAACAAGAATGTTTTTACTGCGTTGTGCACACAGCTTTATTATTGCTAAGTCAACATTGTAACCATTCAGCAAGTGGTTAGCGATTAGCATTTTGGTTTTACTCACCCCTCTGGCCTCTCCATCAGGTGGTTTTACGGCGCCGGTTTGAACAAGTAATCTCTCTGAAAATCCACTCTGGTTGTTCACCAAACAGTCTGTGAAATCACACAAACACATTCTGGCTTGATTTTTATAAGTTCCCGAAGATAAAATCCAACCATTTCTGCTGATTAGACTCTTCTTTAGGAATACTGAAGACATTCCTGTACCTTTGGCAGTCAAAAACGGATGGTCATGTTCAAACTAGATATGAAATAAGTAACTTCTTCATAACTGCAGAAATTAAATAACCCGCTCGCTGCTTACAAATTGGAATGAGTGGATGTCAGTGTTTACAGTCCAGGGGAGGATCGTGCAGGTTAGGAACTTCCTCAATGGGGAGACAAACATGCCCCCCCCCCCCCCCCCCCCCCCCCAAGCTTTTTTAAGCTCAAAAAAGGTAATTTTGCATGATATAGTCCCTTTAAAGTCAATGTTTTCAATAGGCGTGTTTCCACTGTTTGGAACATCAGGGTCATTTTACAAGAACTTCCTGTCATGTGTGTCTCCACTTCACCAGGCCGGCTGAACGGGTCATTTACCGGGTCATTTTCAGTAGCTTTCGGAGTACCCGAACAGGTGTAGGTACTCGAAAAGGCCAAGCAGAGTAGCTGAGTGGAATGTTTGGTTAACTCACACTGATTGGTTGTAACTCAGTAGGAAATGACATCAGCAGACGCCATCCAAAACAAACGGCATTTGTAAAACTAGAAAATTCCTGAAGAAATTTTAAAAGGGGCCTGCCCCGTGGCGCAAGGTGGTGGCCGTGTGTCTTAGACCAGTGTGCACCACCACATCATCAGCATCTCAACCCCTCCTCAACTTGTCCTATAAGCTTGCTAATAAATTGTGCATGTCACCAGTAGGTGGTGTAATGAGTGATCTTCTAAAACAGTCATTAGTGCTCTGCTGAGCTCCCAGTACTGGTGTTTAAAAATGTGTGAAAAGCCAAGCTTTTAAACAGATGTTATAGCTGCTTCCTTTTTTTTTTTGGGTGGGGGTGGGGGGGTGTACAGTAACCAAACCGATGTGTTAAACAGTGACCCACAACAAAGCACACAAAATTTGGTGTGGATCTGATGTTGCATTATGGAGATATAGTTGGTTGTAAAAATCTAGGGGGCGCTGTTTCTAAATACAAAAAAATCCTTTTGAGCAGTTCTTAGGTATACAAACGTCATTTCTGTGAAGTTTTGTGAGAATCAGATATTGCGTGTTTTATTTAGAGGAAACCGTCTCTAAAGGGGCGGAGCTAAAGTATTTTCAACAAATGACCACATGAATGTGTAGGCAGTGTTTGTGTGATGACACATAGAAAGTTTGGTACAGTTGTGAACTTGTTTGTAGAAGTTATTAATGTTTGAAATTGATGTAGGGGGCGCTGTTGCACATTCAACAAATGACCACATGAATGTATAGCCAGTGTTTGTGTGATGACACATATCAAATTTGGTACGGATGTGAACTTGTTTGTAGAAATTATTAAGGTTTGAAATTGATGTAGGGGGCGCTGTTGCAGTTTCACCAAATGACCACATAAATGTGTAGTCAGTGTTTGTGTGATGACACATTGAAAGTTTGGTACGATTGTGAACTTGTTTGTAGAAATTATTAAGGTTTGAAATTGATGTAGGGGGCGCTGTTGCAGTTTCACCAAATGACCACATAAATGTGTAGGCAGTGTTTGTGTGATGACACATAGCAAGTTTGGTACGGTTGTGAACTTGTTTGTAGAAATGACAACCAAACGTAATGAGGGGGGTGGTTGTGCGCAGCATTTTTTGCTAATACCGTTGCCATGGTGACACAAAACGCAAAGAAAAGTAATAGTACACCTTCCCCCAAACGAGCCGGTCGATTTGATGTAGGATTTGTGGGGGTGCACATTTTGTTTTGGTTCAAATGTAATGAGGGGGAAGTTTTTGCGCACTTTTTTGCTAATACCGTTGCCATGGTAACTCGAAACGCTAAGAAAAGTAATAGCACACCTCCCCTGACCGAGCCGGTCGTTTTGATGTAAGATTTGTGGGGGTGCACGCTGCGGTTCGGGCTGTATTAACGTATACGGAAGAATAATAAGAATAAAAATAAAGAGAACAAATCCTCCGGTGGAGAGCAATAAGGCCCCTGCCTGTCAGGCAGGCCCCTTAATTAAAAGAGCTGCTTTTGAAGCAGAATGAAAGCACAAGCAAATAAGCACAGTTTCTGCGGCTTTGAAATCACAGTTATTAAACTCCCAACACTAAAAAACTCAGCGGAATTCCCCCACAACGACGTAATTCACTTGGCTTTGTTGTCTCACAAAGCACTGTAAAAACCGTCTCTTCTTCTGGTCATTGAACGCCACATTTTACATCACACATCAACTCTCCCCGTCCTGTGATTGCCGTACTTTAACAAAATAAAACTTTTAACGTTACTCTTGATGCTTTAGATGCTGATGAGTGACATCACTCACTGCCGAAGCAGACCCGATATGCTGACGTCTGTGCAAAGTCCTGAAAGGGCTGAAGGAGGCACAACAGCTGAGAGGACCGCGCCATCCCGCTCAATTTCCCCCTCCCAGAAATTACCCTGAAGTTCCGACAATAGAAACACGCCTCATGTTGGCCTCTCTATTAGAGCAGCCGGTCCAATGTTAACCACCCTTGTTCATTTCAAAGCCTTCGTGTTGCATGGTTAAATATTTATTTAAAAAAAACATTTAGCTGTACTCAGTTATTTGTTTCAAAAGGAGTCCTTGCTTGTGTGCAAAGGGAATAGACAGGACTTTCAAAAACATAAAACGATTTCCCTGCCTGCATTTTAAGCTCCATCCTGCCCTCTATGTGGCAATAAATGCAATCATTGTGTTTAGTGCTGCCACATTTTGAGCTGTAAAAGATAGCCCTGAGAAGGAAGTCTGGCCCTCCCACCTGGGATCTGCTAATCACAGGATTAAACTGCATTCATCAAAGTTCTACATCATCAGGGATTTGTCTGAGTGAATATATCTATGTGTATTTTCAGTCTGCATCCATGCTCCGTGTTTTTGTGTTCATCTTAATTCCCAGAACACCAGAGCAATCAGCTCCTGTCATCACCAGCAGCTCTGATTTGTGAGCTCTACCAGCCAATGTGTGCATGCCTTTGCTCACGTTCACTGACCCATAGTTGTAGGTGTGTGTCTACACACACAAGAACCACCAAAGACAGGGCTGCACAAACGGATTGACCTGCAAATCAACTGTGGATTTATTCTAATAAAATTCATCCCACCTTTTCTCCAATTCATTCCTGAGCCACAGCAGGATGAGGTGTCAGTGCCAGTTTTATTAAACCATGACGGATTAGGATGCATGTAACTCCTGCAGGACGTCGGTGAAACACGGGTCCATTTCAAGTGTTTTTGATCCCAGGATAAAAGAAATCAGCAAGCTGCCTGCTCCAGTCTTCAGCTATGGTGACTGAAAGCCAGTTGGACATGTTGTCTTCATCCATTAAATCACTTTATCTCCACTGAATACAAAAGATACAATTCAAAAGCAAATACACAAAGGATTGTTTTACAGCCTTGTCTGTATGAATAGTTGATAAACCACCAGTCCTGTCACTCAGAAAAATGTAATATTTCTGAATTTCCTTTAAAAGTTACTAAAGAGAACTTTGCTGAAGTTACTGAGACTACCTCAGAGGTGTTTTCTTGTTTTCTCCAATAAACAAAGATAAGCTGTTTTTCTAAAACCCAGAGAACAGTGGTAAACAACCTAATTAGTTGATTAAAACCAAAAGGTTTTATTCATGCACCATAGAGATGGTTTTAATTTTCTCTGAAAATGGAAAGCTTCAAATTAGTTTTCCAAACCTTTTTGTTCCTGTTTTTTTTTTTTATTTGCTAATATTAAAGATATTTGAAGTGTGAAATTAGTTAATGTAAAACAATTAATCGTTGTGTTAGATAACTAGTGTCAGAATCCTGTGCCTCATTCACTTGGCCTTTAGCTTTAAAGGTTGAATATGGAACATTTTAATAAAAAGCTATATTTTAAAAATAATAATACCTCCACGGGGCATTTAGAGGTGTGCAGAATGAATGTACAGTTTTTCCTTTAAAAGCTATATTTAAAAAAAATAATGATAAAAATGTTATTTTGACAGACACAACACTGGGTTTATGTTTACATCTACCAGCCACAAGAGGGCAGAGTTGCGGTAAAAAGTCTACTCGGCAAGGCGAGGCTGGGACTGTGTAAAATGTGAAAAAAATCCACAAGCTAAGCAGCTGATTCTGAGCCCAGAAGGTGTTTTAACGTTAAATACTGTTGTAAAATAAACTTATTAGTAGAAATTAGTCCTTACCCTGTACGATTTGTCACTGGACATGGTGCTGGCTGGTCACTGCCCATATCAGCAGTGAACCAACACCCCGACGGCTGGAAAATTTGTTCTGTTCTTGCAATACCACCTCTAAACACTGGATGTCACTATAGTGTCCATGTTCCACATTCAACCTTTGATCATACCATGAGAATGATCTGTCCATCTTTTAAAACAAGGTTGCGGTTGTTTGTTCCCATTCTGCCACATGCACATCAGAGTACTCGAAGCAAAAGCTGTTATCCAGTAGAACTAGACTTTAACCTGATTTATACGTCTGGGTTTGGACTCATGCACACGCATCGACAGAGACGTTTTCCTTTCAGACTTCTCTGTTGCCTGGGGAGTGTAACAACAGAGGGCGTAGTGCTTTTCTGGGGGTATCTAGCCACCATTGCAGTCACGTCTCTGGTCTATGATAGTGTATTCACCATTGTGTATTTGTATTGTGTTCACGTATTTCAGAGACTTTTTCACACGGACAAATTTGTCCCTCATTCTCCTCCACCTCTTCATGAAGTCGCCACCTCCAAACCAACGTTTCCCATAATTTACTTCATCGACTTAAAAGTTTGCTGCATATCTTTGTACTCTTTCAGTAATGGGTGTATGAACGTTTATATTGTTGAAGTTTATTTGTTAAAGCATGTTCCGGTTGACCCTTCCCCTGGGAATAAAAGAACCTGAGACTGGGGGTCCGTCCGGACAACAACTAGTGACAAACCAGACACCGCACATCCAGGTTCAACATTTGTTATTGTGGCAGTAAACATTATAGTCAAAAGCTCTGGTTGTAACTTTTCACATTCTTATTTCTAACTGAATTTGTCACAAAGAGGAGGAATCTATCTAACCACACAGAGCTGAACCGTTTGCTGAACGGCAGACCCCATTTGTCCTGATGAGCTGGCTCACACAGCACCTAATGACTCTGAGGAAACTTGGCAGCAGCGCAGGAGCAAATGTAAAGAAACTGTGAAGTTTATTGCAAAGTCATGACATGGCAGCAGATGGATGAAGAGTTCTGAGGATGTTTGGTTTGTGGCTAAAGTGTACGAAAGAGTCAGACAGTGATAGAGAGACGGAGTGAGAACTTGTTTGTGTTATGGCAGCCAAACTGAGTGTCTCTGTTTAAATATGAACTGGAGTTTTTAACAAAAAACACAAACCTGTTTTTAGGTTGATTATGTCTAAACTTATTTATTCTATCTGATCAAAAAAGAGATCAAATCTCGAGAGATAAACAAATCTATGACTGTTATTTAAGTATAAAACTGGATATTAGCATGCATTCAGGCCAGCAGGCAGACAGATGTGGACAGACACGAGCAAAAAGTTATGATGGTTTTTGTGAGTTTAGGCAATGCAGCGGTTTAAAAAAACTGCAAAAGTAATTTCAGGTGGTGACAAGACCCAAAGCTGTTTCTCTGAGTCTAGGAGCGAGTGAGTAAAGCCAGAGCCAAACACTATTGTTGTTGACATTTTAAGGACTAAAATGTGTTTTTTTTCCCCTCTTTTGTTGAATTTGACTTTATGTTTGAGTTTCCAGCAGACAGGAAGAGAAACAGACACGCAGAAAGGTATGAAAAGAGGTTTGTTCTTGCAGCACAGCAGGCAGGTGTGTAAGGATCGGTTCTGATGGTTGAATGAGGTTATGGGTGGGGTCAATAGCTCCAGGCACAGATGTAATTGCTGTCAAAGCTGTCATGTTCTCATCTCATTATTTTCATTAAACTAAAACCAGCAGGCTGAAAGGAAAACAAGAGGGTGGTTTCGACATGAAAGGATTACAGAAAGGTCCGTGACATTTTTCACATAATTCTCAAATACAAAATGACTTTCAGCTGGTTGAAATTACACATGTTAGCGTGTTTAGGTCTGCTTGTGTTGCACTTTGACACCAGATGGAATCACCACTGCTTGTTTTACATACTTTTTAAACTCAGAGTACACAGAGCAAATATGCACAAGAGGTTTTTTGCATTACAGTTTTTTTCGATTGCTAAAAACCAAAAAGCAAAATTGAGGCACGATTTTCACAATCTCTACTTCTGTTCCCAATCGCTTGACTCAATTTATCACTACTCAAGATATCCTTATCATATTAGAACTCTGATTTTCCTCCTTTACACTCTGATGTCAATTTCACATTACCTTGCTGTCAAAACACAGCACACAATTATCAGGTTTACACACACTTCTCACATAAATCCTCAATTTGCCACCAAGCATTTTGTTTCTTAAAAATAATATTAGTGAGGCACAGATGACTTATCCACACTTTAATGAGTATATTTCTGTAACCACAATGTCTATTTGATTACTTTGGTCTCATTATAAAGGTAACCATTGTGGGATTTGTTGGGATGTGTAATTATTAGTATATGTGTTATTGATGAAGTGTAAATGGACATGGAACATTGTAAATGTTGTGTACTGAACTGAACACTAGTTGCAGCAAAGCACTGCTAGTATATAAAGAGGTGTAGTGTAGAGTTCAGGAGATGTTCTGCTGAGAGTACATATGGATAAAGTTACTGCCTGCCTGCTTTCTACCAACTACAAAACATAGAAGTAAAATTGTTGTTTTATTCTATTATTACTTCGTAGCAAAACCAACAGCTACATAGTAATAGCAAAAACATTTAAAACATTCTTAACTATTTATTTATTTTTATTAAATGTTTTTGCCTAATATACAAACTGCAGACACATCATTTCTGTAGATTAAGACATGCTCTATTTTTGTGCTGTTTAATATTTTTAAAAAACAACACGTTTTTAAAGTAGTAAACAGTGTCTCAGAGTGTGAGAACACACATCTGTGTGCACTTGAAATCCTGTATATCCAAGTCATTTAGGACATAAACACACAGGCCATTAGTGCATCGTGTGGAGAGCCAACGCCGATCTGTTTTGATGTATCGCCCAGTAATCAAGTATTTGAGTGAGATTATGTTGCATTAAACAACAGGGCTGAAGATAAATGAGGATCTACTGGTGAGAAGACAGAAAGAGAAGAATTTTAGCTTTTGTAGGAAGCAGAAACAGAGCAGCTGGAAGCCTGACAACTGAAAGAAATGGTAGAATTATACGAATATCCAAACAAATCATCAGTCAAAAAAAAAAAAAAAAGGAATTAACCGACTATACATATGGTGCCATATTTGATGTGTGAAAATGTAGGAGCTCCCTGGTGTCAGGGATGTTAAATCAACAAGAAAAACTAACCAACCCATGGTGTTCCTGCTCTGAGTGTGATCAAATTCAGCATGAAAGCAGCATATGCTCGTTCTGAGAACATGTGCTATTTTGAGGCCATTTATAACACTGATCCTGGCTTATGTTGATGTTATGTAATTTCCTGCATCAAATTAAGGCCAATTCTAAAAAACTCACTGTTCAATCCACTTATATCTGTATTACATGGGTCAGAGATGATGTGGCAATGGAATTCATCAACATTAATTAAGAGTCTAACAGTCAATTCAAGGGATGAAGGGAAAAGGAAGGAATGCAAGATCCTGGTAGAGCTACTGTTTTAAAGTTGTTCAGGATTTATTTTAATGCAGTTTTTAATTATGTAGCTTAAAATACATTTTAAGTCTTGTGAAAAGTAAAAACAGATATTTTTTATTGTGTGCAGCATCATCAAGGTGAAATATGTTCAATGGCAAATTCACCTAAACAGAAAAAAAATATATTTTAGTGGCTGCATAGAAAACAGCGATATTAGCTCTCATGCAGAGCATGAGACAAGGATAAAAAACAAATCAAAATTTAAAGTATGCTCTTAAGAATGGCACTAAAGCCGGGCGGTCTATCAACATTCATTTATATTAGTGTTTACTTTAATTGGGCAAAACCACATGCAAAAAACATTTTGCACATGTGAAATTTAACATGTGAGAACATGCTAAAAACATGAAATATGTGGACCACCTGTGTTTTACACACATTTCTTGTGTGAGTTTGGAACATTTCCATGGTAATAAAGTTTGAAACCTATGGACGTTCACATGTGAAGCCCTTGGGATAACATGTTAACCACATGTAAGAAACAAACAACAAATGGACAAAACTGAAAAAATTTGAATACGGTGCAAGAGTTAATTAATTTCAGTGATTCAACTTAGACTGCGAGACCATCTAAAGGCTCAGGAACCCTTTGCAGGTGTTCTGCATTCATTTAGCTGATTAGAGTGTGACACTTTGAGTCTAGAATATTGAACCTTCACAATATTCTACTTGTCTGAGATTTTGAATGTGGGGTTTTCATCAGCTGTAGCCATAATCATCACAATTATAACAAATAAAGGCTGAAATATCTGGCTTTGCTTGGAATGAGTCTATCTCATATATTAGTTTCATCTTTTAAGATGAATCACTGACATAAATGAACTTTTGCACCATACAGTATTATCATTTTTCAGGACATGTTCTTCACAAGGGATCCCATGTGAACACATTCAAGAGATGATATTTTTCCGTAAGTGTGACACTAATTTCCTTGTAAAGCTTTGAGTATATTTGCCTTTATTTGCAGCTCAGTGCTGTGACCATGGTTGTTTGTTGCAGTCTTTATTTTTGCTGCAACTTAGCCAAGAGGTATATTTGCAAAGAGTAAGAAAAACAAGTGTTGCACAAGCCATGCTTAATTCATAGGAAGAGAATCACCAGAACATGTAGGTGTTCATGTTTTTACCTTTAGTGTACCCCAGCATAGAAATATCATCCACCCATCCATCTTCTACATGTTTGTCCCTATTTGGGGTCATGGTGTCTGACTCCAGAGGTCATTGGGTGAGTAGCAGGTTGCAGCCTGGACAGATTCCAGTAAACCACAAAACTACATAATTGCCAGTTAACCTGCCTTGCATGAGTTTGGCCTATTTGAAGAAACCTGGAAAAAGTCCATGCATCCACTGAAAAAAACATAAAAACATCATGCAGACCCCCCCGTTCTGCAGGTTAGCTACAGGTGGTTACGGTTAGCTTGCAAAACAACTTTGTGCTAAACATTTTAGATTTACAATGAGTTTGTTCTTTTAAAATATAAGAACCAATAGTAAAATGTCAAAAATGACAAAAAACAAACTAAATAAAACATGGCTGGTCTGAAATATTAGAAACTGATTTTTCACAAGTTAAAAAACAATAGAAAAATACAAAGAATGGGCAACTCCTGTAACAAAATCTGTTCAGTAACTGAGGAGTGAAATGCACGACGGAGCAGACAGGTGGGGGAAAATCCAGGTCCTGTTCTTTATTAGACAAAGAGGCTGGTTCACAGGTAATCCAGAGGGGTCAGAACACAGGTAGTCAAATCAGCACTATGGCAACCAGGTCAGGTCAGACAGGAGTTTATCTGAAGGCAGTAACCCTGTTACAGGAAGGCTCAAAGACTGAAGCATGAGAGAGAAATGTTGGACGGTGAGCGTGACTGATGGAAAAGAGGGAGTAATCAGCCACGGGTGAGCTGAGCCAAAGGTGCAATCAGGGAAAACACGAAGAAAAGAAAAGGGGAAGGCAGCATGTGGAGGAATTTAGAAAATGAAAGCAAAACAGACGTGTTTGTAAAGCACGCATTTTCAATATTTCAAAGAATTTCTTGTAAGTTAAAACAAGTCAGACTGTTGAGCTCCACTTCATGAGTTAAAGAACCTCATAATGGTTTAAAGGTTATTAAAATGTAACACATATGAAGTATTGGTTTATGAATTATTTATAGCTATTTTATGAAAAATAATTTATAAAAATATTTGTATTTGATTAAATCAATCATGCACCTTTATGGTTATGAACTATCAATAAAATTTTATAAAGCCTTTGTAGTGCCTTCTAGGGTTCTAGAACCCCCCCAAGGCGCTTCACAACACATCCAGTCATTCACCCATACACACACACACTTTCACACACAGCAGTAGCTCAGGAGGTAGAGCGGGTTGTCCAGTAATCGGAAGGTTGCAGGTCTGATCCCGGCTCCCGCCAGAGAATGCTGCTGTGTGTCCTTGGGCAAGACACTTAACCCGCCTTGCCTGCTGGTGGTGGTCGGAGGGACTGGTGGCGCCAGTGCTCAGCAGCCTTGCCTCTGTCAATGTGCCCCAGGGCAGCTGTGGCTACATTGTAGCTCATTATCATCAGTGTGTGAATGGGTGGGTGACTGATTGTGTTGTGAAGCGCCTTGGGGGATTGTAGAAACCTAAGAAGGCACTATACAAATACAGGCCTTTTACATTTTATTTATCCTTTTATTTTATCAAAATGTGAGAATTGGCTTGATCCATTGTTTCTCTAAAGATTCTCAACAGCTGCCATATTTTCAGTAGAACTGTGTTCCATTCCTCACCCATGAAAATGAGCTTTGAGCAAAATAATAAGATTGGGAATAAAAGCAGCCAAAATGAGCTTTTACCTTAGGTGAAGAGGTTAGTCATCTAACAGGGACACTAGAACGCTTCTCTGTGACTTTAAGTGGAGCCATTTGAGAACATTTAGGTTTCATGAAATATTGTTTCCCCACAAAAACTTCAAGTAAAATAAGACCTGGGAGTCTGAGGTTTAGGGCTATCACCCGAGGACTCACGGTTCTCCTAACGGTGAAAGTTCCTTGTCTGTTAAGGATTTTCCATCATTTAGTCTCCATGTAACCCAGGTTTTTCATTAGAAAACCTCATATCTAAATTTATTTTATATAATCTGCAGCTTAGTGACAACCCCCTTCAAGTTTTTAAGCTCTGGTCAAAGTTTATCACAGCAGCTCCAGCCTGGGGATTTTAATGTGATCTGAGAGTGGAAGACTCTTATCTGGAGAACGTGAATCCAAAGCATGAACACACACTGATATGATATGGTGCATGCATAGTATCAAACAGCAGCCATGTGAAAACACATTCTATGTTTATCCCACAAAAGACAACAGGCCTCACCTCAAAGGTAGAAATTATATTTCTACACAAATAGAAAATTTCAGTTTTGCAAGATCTTTTCAATGTCACTGATTTGAACTCTTTTGGCTCAAAAATATGGAGGATACAGACAGAACATTATTGCATTTTGCAGTGCTAACTGACCTTTTCTGCTTTTCAATGATAAGAAAAAGTTTGAGTTAAAAAAAAGAAAATGTGAAAATTAAAACTGCTTCTCTGTTCTGAACCTCAGCAGGCTTGGCTGAAAATAAAATAACATTTTAACTCAGAAAACTCTAAAATGATTCAGAACTTAGGTAACATTTCAACATCTTTTTAATTTAGCTCAAATCTGTGATTTTGTTCTTTTCCACAGTTCCATGTTCAGAACTGTGCGTTCCGTCTGTGTTATGGTTGCTCCTCTTTGCCAAGTGAGGTGGAACGTTTCAGTGAGCAGATGTGAGTAAGATGTTATCCACATGTTCTCCGTTTAAAAATACAAAGAAAGCAAAAAGTCAGATTCACTGACTTGTGCTGTCCTGACGTGAACCACATCCCTCAACTTCAAAACATCTTAACAAGACATTTCATGTTGAAAATGTAAGAAGCAAAAGGTTTCGGCAACTTGAGATATTTAAGAGGGAACACCCTGTTTACCCTGATCAAAACAACTTTATTGGCCAATAAAATAAGTGAATGAAGATTATCCTTGTGTGCTGACATGTTTAAAATCTGACCTTTTATGCATTTGTAATTAGAGAACAGCTAAAAAACAAGAAGACACAGAAATTATTAAAAAAATACAACTAGCAGCCACAAGATTAGCACATTTGACAGGTTGCCACTGACACTTATATCCTGACTGTGGGTGGGATATTAAGAAGATTGACATTTAATACTTTGAAATTTAGTTAAAGGCATAAAAATAGTATGCATTATGATCTGACGAACTTCAGCTGTTAATTGCTTGGTCACAGGATTTTTTTTAGCTGCAGCAAAAACAAAACAAAACCAGAAATGAATGGGTTGGCCGAGTGTTACCAGTGACTGGTGTCCATTGATGCCCACATTATTAAAAATAAAACTACTGTCGTTAAACTAAACTAAACTTAATTATTTTCAGCAGTAATGGGTGAGAACACTTGGTGATAATAAATAATAAAAAAAAGCTCTGCAGAGGTTGTGTCACCTACGACATCCAAAGAAGCTCAACTAGCCAAGATCAGCAATGGTGTATCTCTACTCATCCATCAACACTATTAGCACACACACATTAGCATTTTATCCTGCTTAGTTCTACACATCAAGACAGCACTTTTAACAGCATTATGCTGGATATCATAATGTACACCATATTCAGTACAGATATCAAGAAGCTGCTGTAAACCCACACTACTTGGACTGAAGACCACCAGGTCATATGTATACATTAGATGGTTTGTCAGTGGTTTACCCAGAATACCCAGCCAGTGTTACAGGTGCTTAGCTGCATCGACAGGTCATCAACATACACATTAAATAAGACTGGAGACAAAATTCCACCCATCTAACACCATTGCTAGCACAAAAGGGGGCAGATAGACTGCTTTCCCACTTCACCTGTATCTTCAGTACCTCTTTCTGCTCTTGACTTAAAGAAGTTTAAATAGTCCAAAGTTGATGCCAAAGCCATTTCAAACGAGCTGCTGCCATCTTTGTTGTTTCGCTCAGTCGCAGTAACACCTCGCCCACCAAACCAATAGAGCGCTGTGGCAAGACACAAGACTGATCGGTCCTGCTGAGGCTCCAATGGAGCTTGGCCAGACCGACTTGCAAAGCAAAATCATTTTGCTTTGGCTACTGTCCATCTAGATTTCTAGGCTAGCGCTCTCTTGCACAAAAGAGGTGGTTCTTTTCTAATTTCCCCCGTTTGTGACATCACAAACAAGGACGTTTAGAAACGGCTCCTTTTAGGCACATAATTCCTAAAACCGAACACAGACAGAAACCAGATGGACAGGTTTTGTTCAAGTTAGAAGTGTTTATAGAGGCAGTATAGACCTACACGGCAGCACAAAAGAATGCAAAAGGTGAGTTTTGCATGATGTGGCTCCTCTGAAACCTTTGATTGGCTGAAGGGAGGAGGCTTGGAATGTTTCTAAGAAAAGGCAAAGTGTCCCAATACTTTAGTGGCATCATCTTACACTTGCTAGTTTCTGCTGTGACTCAAAAGAATTTTAATAAATTTTACAACTTTTACAGACTGCAGATGGAAAAACAAAACACACGACTGAACTGCTGAGATTTGGTACAAATTTTTTTTTCAGTAGCAGAGAAACCAAAATTAGGTGGGAACACTCAGATGATAAAAGCAGGCAGGTTTAAATATATCAGATAACCTAAAAATGTTAGTGACTGAAACCAGAGAGGGTGTAATCGAGGTTGCGTAATGAGATTGATGATGGTTTATTTCCCCTGCAGAGGTAAAAAAACACATATTTAAAGGTGCCTGCATCTGGACAAAGTACTGAACTGGGTCCAGTTCTGCTTTGAATAAACAGCATTCATCATGTAATGTTAATGAGACCACAGAGCTGCAGTAAACCGTAAACACAGCAAAACCTTTTCAGATGACTTCCAAAACAACTAAAACTTCTTTCCTTCTCAGTAAGTAACCAAACACATTTGTTTTCTTATTATTAAGCATTAACTGAATGAATGTGTTGGTATGGGTTCATTCATTTTAAGCCTTAATGAACCCACACTGAGACCTAGCAGGGTTAGCGAATCACAACGCTATAAAACATGAAGTCTTGTGAATGTCTGCAACTAAAATGTCAACACAGAAACCTGTTTTAGATTATTAGGAGGAGCACATTTAAACAGAATTTTTTCTTTATTTTTCTGATAAAATGAATATTTTGTTGTATCTGGACTGATACTGGGAATATTTAGCATCTTTCTTTTTTAAATTACATCATTACTCATTCAAATGGTCTATTTCATGACTTCATCAACTGATAGAATCTCTTCTTTCCTAAAACAACACACAATATCTGTTGAGTAAAGCAGGAGAGCTGGAACACTCAGGTGAGCAAGGTTTTGAATAGGTGCAAAAATATATATAGTTTAGAGGCAAAATGCGTCTTCGACGTCAGAGTTTCATCAGTGTAGTTTTGTCACATCAATTATATACAGGTTTTGGTGATTGATCCAGAGGCTGGCTGTAGAAAGTCTGAATTTCATTGGTTCTCTTTATACTAGGCAGAGATAGTATCTAAATTGCACAAATCCAGCTTCAATAAATAGAAAGTGTGATAATGCAAATACCAAGTTAAAAAAGACGCATTTCGCATTGAAACGTTAGTTTTTTGATTGTGCACCTATTAAAAAGCTCCAGCTCTCCTGCTTTACTCATTTAAATGTCTTCCAGCTGTTGCGAGCACCAGAGCAGTGGATTGACGTGCAGAGCACCGAATTTGACACAATATCTGTTCTTGATGCATGTGCAGAAAAATAAATCCAGAACTGATGAAAACAGTGTGATTTCTTGTGACTGGAGAGTAATAGTAATGAGGTCATTCTAACTATTTCAAGGTAAAACCTTTTTATAATTTCTCTTTGAGTCAATTGATTAACACCACCATGGAGCTTCCTGTCATTCTGTGATAACAGAAGCTGTAATTTATATTTATGCTGTCCTTTTTCTTCATCTTTTTTAAAACTGGTAAAAGAAAGGCTGTAAGGGAGTCACAGAAGCTTATCACTCTTATGTTTAGAGTTATAGCCAGTGGCATCCCTAAGGGGTGGCCAGGGGTGGCTAAACCCCTTCACTGGAAAATTGATGACCACCCCAAAACCCCTCCAAGGAAAGACCTCCCCCAATAAATAAATCACACAAACCATACATTCATCTGTGTTAATCAAGACATAAATGTAAAACCAAAGAAATAAATAATAAGTAAAGAAATAAACACATCAAAAAGAAGTATAATTACCAATAGTTTTAGAGGATGTTTTTAAAACAGCAACTGATGTCGTAAACTGTCCTAAAATGCTAAAACAATAAATAAAATAAATAGAAATAATTCAAATAACTGATTTATTTTGCTAAAAGGTTGTACTGTAGTTTCTCAGATTTGTGGTAAATGTGTTGGATGAAAATTGTTATTAATGACAATGGAGCAATGCAATTCACAGCTACATGCTAAACTCTCCCAGAGTTACCACAGAAACCAATTTGAAGTGCCATCCAAAAATTTTCACTACTCCCTCATGGAAATTTTCTGTGGTCGCCACTGGTTGTAACACTAAAATTAAAATAGCTCAAATGTGTTTTGTTGTCTCTGTGGGGCTGAAATCTTATATCTCTAACTTAATTTTTATATCCAGTCATAATTCCCATCCATGAGTGGTTTAATGGATGACTTTTCAATTAAATGCAGTAAAACGAGATTGTGACCACATTTGTAAAAGTAAGACCAGTTGTCACCTTCATGATGTGGTGCTGCTGCAGTTGGTCAGGTCTAGGTTCATCACCATTACATGCCCAAAGAATGAGGTCAGCTGACTAGTTCAATATACTGAATGCAAATGTAAAGATTAGTGTTTAAAAATAATAGAAGAAAAAACGCAAAAGTCCAATAATATTTTCAAGGCCGGTTTACTTCACAATGCTAACCTCATATTATTTTACATCAATTCTGATGCTGCACTGCTCTGAAAGAGGTTTCTGCACAGAATTACGAGATATCATGAGAACTTTCTGTTTCATAAAGGTTGGTCTAATATTTCCAGTGCTAAAGCAACATAAAACCTGCAAAGATAAAAAAGGGATAAGGGACTAATCTATAGGATTTTCTCCAAATTGTTCTAACGTGAATGTAATATTTATTATTTGTGTGTGAGACCATCTGAGAGCAGGTCGGTGCAGCAGGTGAAAAACAAGACAGATTTATGATCTACGCAGTAGATTGAAGATGAGAACATGATATAGGTCATGCTGGCATGAGGCGAGGTGCACACCCATTCAGAACGTGACCAGACTCTTGAATAATTCACGTTCTTGTAAAGAAATGTGATGCCTCAAGGGACATTTGTTGTACGGTTTGAGGAGCTCAGATGTTTGTGAACTCTTCAGACACCAGACATCTCCCACTGAGACAATTCAATTCAACAGAGACCTAAATAAGTCCATATTACTGCTGGAAGCAGCATTTACCTTGGAGGTGAAAGTTGAGTGAGGATTTCAAATAATGACGTGATGATCATGTGTCTCCTTTTATTTAACAAACTGGAATTTTGTTTCTTTTTGCAACTAATCTGTCTTTTGTTACCAACTGTGGGGACTTCTGAGAACATCATCATCAATGACCTTCATTGGGTTCAAAATAGTTTGAAACCTTCTTACTGGAAGAACACCCATAGTCAGAGATTGTGCACAAGTGATTGACTTTGAAGACCATTTGTAGTTTTAACTGAAGGATTTGACAAATAAAAAAGAAAAAGTGTGTAACATAAAGTTACAATTTGGCTCTGTGAAACATGGTAGTGGCAATAACATGGTTTAATTATAGATAAAGCAAACAAAAATTCTACTGCATCCACCTGTTTCCTTCTGCTTTCCAGGGTCCAGCTCCTTCAAGCAGTGCTCCTATTAATGAGACAAGACCCTGATCCATCAGTTCTTCTCTCACTCTTCTGGAATTGCCATCTTAATGTGGTGGAAGGATTTGAGTAACACCATGATCCTAGGCTGTGTGGTCTGGGGCATCAGCTCCTGGTATGGTCCGTCGTGTCAAAAAAGCTTCAGGGGAGGGGTCAGCGAGAATCAAACACCTCGATAAAGGAGAAAAACGGTTTGGCAGGAGCGCTTGTCAGAAAGAGCTTAGTGGGTGATCCTTGGCTAGTGGAGATTGACTAGACTCAGCCCATCAAGTTTGGGTGCAATAGAAGTCATGTAGAAGGTATGGATGGGGGTCTGGGTACACTGGCAACATATACTAGGTCTAGGAAAACAAACAAGATTTAACCTACAGTAAAATGGAATATCCAAAAGCATCACATTGACAGAATAAGAAGCTGATATTGTGAAGATTTCTTAACTCACTCACTGCCAGCCGTTTTCTGATCAGAAAGCCCCTGACTGCCAGCGTTTTTGAGTGTTTTTACTGTTTTTTGAAGAGTCACAGAACACTGTGCTCTATGATCATGTAAACGCCAAAACTACCAACAGAAAGAGTAAACTCACTTCTTACATCAGGAAGAATTACCGTATTTCTAGCGTTATCCGTTCTTTCACAATCTGGTGCCCAAGCGCTGCTGCAGAAGCTTTTCCGGTTCGGCGCATCGTTTTTTTCACAGCAGTGGTCCCAAAACGAACTCGTAATGCATTGATTTTTCGCTTCCTGGTCACGTGATGTGTGACATACATGGATGAAGATCCACTTTAGACACGTGATGTTTGTTCTCACGGTGCGGGGGCTGTCCAACGCCCACCCCATAAAAAAATGGAAATGACGACTATAGTCGTCATTGGCATTGAATGAGTTAAAGGTCAAATTTATGCATATTTTTAATACATTTGCAGTGCTCTATAGTAGGAATGAACACATTTTAAGTGGTTCTCTGGGGAAAAAAAAGGTCATGTGTGTCTGAGGATATACAGTGCATCCGGAAAGTATTCACAACTTTTTCCACTTTTTTGTTTATGGTACAGCCTCATTCCAAAATGGATTAAATTCATCATTCAAAAGGTGCATCAACAAAGTACTGAGCAGAGGCTGTGAATACTTATGTACATGTGATTTCTCAAGTATTTTTATTTTTAATAAATTTGCAACAACTTCAAAGACACTTTTTTCACATTATCATTATGGGGTGTTGTGTGTTGAATTTTATGGGCACAATGAATTTAATCCATTTTGGAATGAGGCTGTAACATAAACAAAAAAGTGGAAAAAGTGAAGCGCTGTGAATACTTTCCGGATGCACTGTAGAAGTCAACTGGAGGACTAAGTAGCTTCAGACGCCTATTTCCTCATATTTGGATATCTTGCCTCTGATTGGCTCACAGCAACACGACTCAGCCACCGACTCCATTTGCTCTGCAACATTGATGTTTTATCTTTATCAAAAATAACACAAGCCTGGAGGATTTTTGCTGTGTTGTGGAGTTGCTAATGCTAACGGTTAGCTTCTCCTAGTCGAAACGTTCTCTGCTGTGTTTGATCCAAACCCCTGTTCTAAATGTTTGAGTGACTTGTGACAGAGTAGCATTGTACTCAGTAAAAGTCAATGAAGCCAGTTCATTACTAACCATTACGTGAGTGACTACAGTAACCTTAGAGTTGTATGAGTTTTGATTACCTGTATGCGTCACCTGCCCGAAATGACGCAGACTCACTCAAGGACAGGGTCAAGTCATTTGAGACTGCCTCATACCATCATAGACTCTACCTTCTCATCTGTCACGGCACTGCTTAACAAACGCTGTCATCCAGTCACTCACACATTCAGCTCTGAGCTCAATGACACACTCAGCTGCTGCTACAGGATGTAGCGACAGACAGGAGCTACGGGATCTGTTTCTGTCTACAGCCCAGTGATCAGTCCATCACCTCCTCTCCCTCACACAAACACACTATTATGTTTTGGTCCACAAAGGCCAGAGAGCCAAGCACTCAAAGGTGGAGGAAGAGCCAATGACAGGCCTCCTTTCATTCCATGAAGAGGTTGAATATCCTGTGATTTTTTTTCTTCATTCTTGAGGGTTTAGTTTCATTTTTCACAATATTAAAAAAAAAACCTCAAACACACAATCTATTAAAAATGTCAGTTTTATAAAACATTTTGACACTAAACTGTGACAGCACATGGAAAGTGTGTGACTGTGTCTTAGATTTAATTTTAATTATACATCATTTTTAGAGTTAATCTTAGAGCCTTCATCACTGAGCATGAAATCACTGTTAAAACAGACCTGAGCTGCAACTTTGGAGACAAAATTGTGGAAAATACTTAAAAGATTTTGTTCGAGTTGTTACACTCACAATTTTGTAAGATCATTATGTCCAGTTCACAAGGAGCATAGCATATTTGCAAACAAGTTTCCTGTTGTTATCGCAGCTCAAATGATCTCTGAATTTGTTTGGAATTTGCCATAAATGTATTTCTAATTCAGTTGTCAAACCCCTTACAATATTATCACACTTCTTGCAACTTCAGACTCGCCATGATTAAACTGAGAAGGGTTCCAGATATATGCAATAGCTACCTATTTGGAGAGGAAAATCTGATGCCTGTATTTTATTAAAGGGGACTGTTTTACTGTCCCTCACCTTTTGCATCCTTTTGTGCTGCCATGTGGGTCTCTACTGCCTCTATAAACACTCCAACATTTGCAAAAAACTCATCCATCCGTCTTCTGATAGTATTTGGTTTAAGAAATTATGTACATAAAACGAGTCGTTTCAAAAAGTCCCTGTTTGTGATGTCACAAATGGAGAAATTAGAATAGAACCACCCCTCACGTGCAAGAGAGAGCTGCTGCTGGAGGCACAGCAACTCTACTCTGAGCCCCTCCCAGATATCGGAGCTTATCAGCTTATAGCAGCCTGAGCAGGAGACGGTGCAGGTGTGGACAGCTCCAACTTTTCTTAAACGGCTCATTATTGAAACTGTCAAGAATGAAAATGCTGAAATCACTTAATGTTAGAGGGATTTAGTGCAAAGAACTTCATAAACATGTTTGGTATCACTCATTGGACTATTACAACTTAAGAAAAATAGTCATAATTTGTGTCCTTTATCATGTTCAAAATTATAGCAACACAAAATCGGGCGCTGCAGTATTTTGGGAAACTTAGAGCATTTTCAGACAAATTGGAAAGTCCTGTAAAGCCTTTTAGTATGCCAGAAAAAACAACTGCCTTGACCCTGACCCAAGTATGTGTCTTTTCCTGTTTGTGTCTTACAGTCCACCTGTGTCCAAACAAATTCCTATGCCCTTAGGTGGAGGCTGTTTGGGAATGGTGTACAGTATCCTAATGAGCACCCAGAATGATGTGTGCTTATTTACACACGTGCATGGAGAAGGGATGTATGTATAAACACTTGAACGTCTTTAGACAAAAACACAAGGTCCTGCCTGCAAACATGCACCACCTTTACTGCATTTACATTCAAACTGTTTAAGGTTTGAGTAACAAAATACATACCGAGTTATTATTTTTTTCTATTAATAAAAGCACTTTGTGTTCTGACAATATGCTAAAAACTCAAACATACGTGCAAACACATCAACAAAGAGACCAGCTCTTTGAGTTCTTATTGTGCTGCTGTTAGGCTACTTAATGAGGGGACACAGCTCAGACAGGTGTCTGCTGACCTCATAACCCTAATAACACACATACATACAGTAAATAATCACACAAGTGAACACTGACACACTCCCTTTCTGGGCAAATTCTAATTTCCTGGTATCAGGTAGGACTTTACAGGAATTTCTTCATAATGTCTGGTTCACAGGAAAGTATGTGTTTGACACCTCCACTAGGAAGAAAACTTGTTTGACTGAAACAGAAGAATTGTGTGACTGCAAAATAATACACAGGTCAGTGGCTGAGAATGGAAACTACAGTTACAGTGTCTAAATTCACCTCCTTTCTGCACTAATTCCCCCAGTTCATTATACAGCAACTTTACTGTTCTTACGTAGAACAACAAACAGACAACACCAATTGGTCACTATTCAGTGTACTACAGCTAAGCTGTGCATTCCCAGTTAATTGCTACATTACTGTATACTGATGTGTTCAACATGGTTTGTCATTTTCACATCACTCTCACACGCTACCAGTCTCAGATCAAAACTAGTGACAGCAAAACTAAACTGAATTCTGATTTACATCCACAAGAAAATCAACAACAAAGCTGTAATTTTGTTCATGGTTTGTATATCTGGTCATGAGTGATAAAAGGGCAAAAATTACAAAAGGATCAAAAGAGTCGGAAGGAAGTATATGAAGAGTCAACTTATGTGTTGACTTTGTGTTCTTCTGCAGGATGCCTGTAATGACGGAAAGCAAATCTTTATTAAATCTGAGTCACTCTGATCAGCTGATCTCCATCTGTTAGCCACACGCAAATCCCGGCTGAAAACCAAGGGTGCTAGAGCTTTTTCTGTAGTCGCCCCTACCCTGTGGAACAGCCTGCCCCTGGATGTAAAGATGGCTGATACGCTGGCCTCTTTTAAAGTACGTCTGAAAACACACTTGTATGCACTGGCATTTTAGATGTAATTAAGCGACTGCAGGTTTCCCTTTGTCTGTTTTTATCTTTTTATCTGTGATATCATTTTTATCTGTTTTTATTTTTTAACTTTGCTACATAATTTTTTTTCTTATTTGCCTTTGGTCTTAATATTTTATAAGGCTCTGTTGGCTTTTAAATTGATTTTTATTCGTTTTTATTTCTATTATTGCTGTGCAGCACTTTGGGGCAACGATGTTGCCATTTAAAGGTGCTATATAAATAAAGTTTGACTTGACTTGACTTGACTTGATTCTTTCATGTGGCTTCAGGCTGGATGGAAAAAAGATGAGGCTGAACAAAGCCTCTCTTTCTTTCCTCTGAAACAACAGTGCAGAACGATTGACGTACTTCAGGATTGTCCCACGCCTTCTCGGCACGCATAGTTTTCGTGACACACTTTTAGCTGCTCTTTGGAGTCTGGGTGGACTTTTCTGCCAGTGGAGTCATTCAGCGTCTTATCTTTGTCCTCATCTTTAAAACATTTGCATAAAGATTTTCAAGGAACTGACTCAGGCAGGGAGGTTGAGGAAGTCAGCCTACACAAACACGTGGTTTTGCTGACATGAGCCAAGGGCCCACACGTTCTATAACCAGATAGGACGCAAAATATCAGGTATGCGGCAGAGTCACAGCATAAGATGTGAAAAAGCATTTTTCCTCTTACATATTTCTTATGTTTGTCATACTTAATTGTTTCAGAGCAGTGAACAACTTTCTATAGGAGACAAAAACAATGTGAGTAAATACTAAACACAGATTTAAAATGATGATTTCCTATATTAGTTGAAAGAATCCTATCCAAACCACCTGGGACCTCATTTATAAAGCTTGCATACAAAACAGGGTCTGAAAATTGTGTAACTCTATGCAAACGTGATTTATAAAGAAAAAGTTGACAGGAGTGTGCAAAACTTAGAACTAACTCCGACCCTTCTCATTCCAGCGGGTATTAGCCGACAGGCGGGATGATATTTGTTTGATATGATAAAATACGTCATTTCCTGCTCAAAGTCCTTTTGGGTTGAATTACATTTTTAAAGCTGCTATAATAAATCTACAGACGCTAGGTTTTGAAAGCAAACACGGTCACGGAACACTTACCCCTCCCCTTGGGTATGTTCCCAGTCACTGTTTTTTTAGGTCCAAACATCTCTTGTTGTCCGTGACTTCAAATGGTGTTTTTCTTTTTGGGACTCTGGTAGTTTGTCCTAAAGTTGAAGTGGTAGCAGCCGACTGTTTCTCCTTCTCTGATATTATTGAGCAGAGAACCTCTCACACCAGTGCTGTTCTGTTGCTAAGTACACAAATGTATAATGAATGGAAGACCCAGGGAAGTGCGGAAGTGAGGTAGTTTGGTGAGACCCACAACCAGGGCTTAATTTGAGCCGGATCTTGCCGGAACAAGATCCGGGAACTGTCTTATTTTGAAGGGACGCGTAATTGTCTGCTAGGATCCGTTAACTTGCGCTGCTACCTCGTGATTACAATGGGTAAATGAGGACGCTGTGTTGGGCAGAGACTTACGGGTGAGTGGTTCATTTGTCCAATCTCATACCTAAACTTTTCGCTTTTCAGCAAAATCGCAGTTTTAAGCCAAATAAGCCGTTCTGGTTTCAGCAGTCAACAAGGGAAAGAGGGGATTCATCTTGTTCACAAACAATCTTTGTTTTAGCGTGTCGTCATTTGACCAATCACAGTCGCGGAAACAGATGCTTTGGCAGCGCCGCACCCGCACGGCGCTCACGAGCAGCGGCTTTGAGCTTAAAGTTTGTCAAATCAAACAAAATCACCACTAAATAACAGTTTTTCTGTTGAGGACTGTAGCAGATTTACCTCCTTTCAGCCTTTAGAAATTTTTCCCCGAGGCTCGTTGTGTTTTTTTTCAAGTCAAGTTCGGAGTTGAACATAACCAACGCCAGTATTTAACTCCGTTAAAACCAGTAGCTGTATAAATGAAAGGTTAAAACCTAATATTAACAACATAAATACTTTTTTCTGGTGAGAAATGGCCACCAGCATGCTGCAGCCTCACTCATGTAAAAGTCATCCTAATATATTGATCTGGGCAGCGGAAGATTTAAGGAAGCTGGAGTACAAACACGTGATGAGATCATTTCATAATGTTGTAACATTTCTGCAGCACTAAAGCAGAGTTGTAACATTTTGACCTTAGCAGTGGTTTATTAAAGTATTCAAGCAAACAGCTGAGATAAAGCTGCATCTCCCTGCAGCTCCAGCTCTTCCTAAACATTTAATCAGAACCAGCTCATCAGAGCAGCATGAACACAACAATAACCTTCTAAGGATTCTGGAATATGTTCAGATGTTTTCATGTTTGGTGTTCTGTGAGTTAGTCTCACAGTAATTCTTAATTATATGATGATCCCTAATCATTTCCTGATCATTTTTGTCAGGCATATTTTTTCTTTTGTTCTGAGCAGAGGGACTGTCTGAACCTCATGGTAGAAAATGGTTTGCAGTTTGCAAAAATCACTTTGATGATTTTTTAAAGGTATTCTAACAAATTATTGTAGCAATAAAAGGTATGTAAACGTCAGAGGTCCCTACAAACCCACTGATGCAACTCTGCAGTATGCGAGGACCTTGTGAGAAATTTGTGTAAACTTTGGGAATGTGGGCACAATTATAAGTTATTCGTCAAAAACTCCATTAATTATGAGCCGGCGCCGCACCCCCCACGCGGGATCCGGCATCAGTTTTGTCCTTAGCGAACTTTGGTCCGACATCACTACTTTCGTTCCGGGAACGTTTGATTTACAAATTAAGCACTGCCCACAACCTAATGGTCCAATCATTAGCTACGTTTACATGGGCACAAGTAATCGGATTGAACGCCCTATCGGATCAAAAATTTGTCATGTAAACATGTCAATCGGAATATGCTGATCCGATTCGGCCTGATCCGAATGAAATTTAATTCCGATTGAGAGAGGTGGTTTTGTCAGATCGTCAATCCGATTGGCGTCCATGTAAACAGCCATTCGGATCTTTGGGGTAAAATAATGCCCAATGCGCATGTGTGCAACTTCAGTGTGACCTCTTTCCGCCTCTGCGCATGCTCAGGACAGATCGAAAACATGGTGGGCGGTAAACAGAAGTGGTCTGTTGCCGACGCTATTTTTTACTGGAAATACTAAGGGAGCTCAATATTACTGAACGTCTCGATGGCCGAACGGTTAAAAATGCCGAGTTATACACTCAAGTGCATCTAAAGTGCATCTAAAGATGCAGCAAGCAGGAATTCACCGAAGCTAGAGAATAAGCAAATAAAATGCAAGGGAAAAGACGTGCAGACGAGATGGCGTTTGTTTACAATTTCTCTTCCGGGAAAGACAAGTCTGCGCATGTGCAAGCTATGGTTCGGGCATCGCGGCGTGATCGGATCATTCCAGTTAGTGTCCATGTAAACAGAGGTTTGGGATTTCTGATCAACCAAGATTTGAATCGGATTGGGGAAATTTGGCGCATGTAGCTAGTGTTTTTGGACCGAGCCGTGTTACTGGCGGAGGTTTTTAAACAAATGTGAATATATTTGTAGCTATATTATGTTAGAACTTTGTTAAAGTAGCTTATTTCTTTTATCTGATGGCACCATCTAGTGGCTGACAAGTGTATCACACCAATAGACGGTGGACTCGATAATTTAAGATGGCGACTGCACGTTACTTGTTTATGAATGTGCTTCTGTAGCCGACAAACAGAGCTAAAACACGTTGTTTTACAATTATTATTCTCATGTCATGTTGTGTTTTCATATATTTATATTTTAAAGACTTGTCTGTGAAAAGTTCATCAATGCTGCATCAGCTGAGGTACTTCCTTAAATTTGAAGCGCGTAAGCGGTAGTCTAACACTATTGGTTAGTTCTGGTTGCTGCTCAGTTTCCTATTGCACAGATTTTACGGGACAGTGGGCGGGCTTAGCAAAAAAAAAAAGATATATCGCTTACATTATATCACACTACATGATAAGACAATCACTTTTACGGATTTCTGAAAAATCATACATAATTCCTGAAAGGGGAAAACTCCAGATTGCTGCTTTAAGAGGCATGAAAAAATGTTTAAGCTAGCTTGTTTTGCAGAATTTACTGTTCTTAACCACATTTGGTTTTTCACAGCTCTGTAACATTATGGATGACTATTTTCAGCTCAAAAAGCACTTTTTTCATGCACTTTATATTTGTGATATCTAATGACATGCAGCCTTCAATCACACATTCCTCTGTAATCAGCACATTGCAAGAACTGACAACAATATGCCTTTGCTCTCTGTGATTCAGACATGGTATCTGACTATAAACACAAACAGAAGGTACACAGGGTGTACCACCTCCCTACCTAATTTCATTGACATCTGAACTGCCTCTGGCAAGGTAAAGCAATATATAGAGGCAACTTGAATAGAGACTGCAGGTGGAGGTTAGATGACAGCAGGATGCATTTTGGGTTACTGCCCCATGAAAAGGCATCACGGACTGCTACTGGAGCTGGACGACGCCTGATGTACTTTTTGATCATCAAAGCAAGGAAATTCACATCTTGAAGTCATCATGTGCCTCGAGGAGGAAAATGACTGAGAGATGTATGTGCATTCTTTACATTCTCCCAGCAGTGATACCAAGATAGCCTTTTTCTCTGAAGTAATCCTCTTAGTGGTGAGATTCATTTCCTAACAGAGATTAGAAGGAAAACATGCGCAATTTCAAAATAAAATACACTGTGTACCTTCCAGTCTAGGGTGGATCAGTTCCATTTTATTTCTACAAATTATTTTAATTTCTTAAAAAGAGTCAGCTCTTGTGTCATAATCCTAATCTAATAAGTGATAAACTTTATTTTCTAAATCAGACTTACATAAGCATGGACTCCTAGCTGTTTGTTTAAACAGTTTAAATGTTCATGGAAACAGCTCAGAACCTGTTATTATCTTTTCTGAAACATAAAAAATAAAACAAAAAGACTTTGAAACACTTTTATGAAACTTCTGCTGCAAATTATTTACATGAAGGGTTTAGGACTCACACTTGAGAGGGAAGACAAGATGTTTCACTTCTCATCTGAGGAGCTTTTTCAGTTCAAACAGAACAGTCAGAACATTTGAAATTGTATTGAGTTTTCCATTTATGCAACTCACATCCCTCACCTTCGTGTCCCTCCTGAGGCTTGTGACGGCTTTTGTTGTCCTTATTTGCTTAAAGATGTTTGGTTTTGGCTGTGAATTGCTGCTGTGATGCTGTCTGAATATTACATTCAATTGCATTTAAATGGAACAGCTTCAAAATCAAGAGAAAAATCAGATGCGGTTGTTTCAGCAAAATGCCACATCAGAGGAGAGCTGAACACGACAGGATTTGGAGTCTTATTTCCTGATATTTGGACGTCTCGCCTCAGATTGGCTAACAACAATATGACACTACCAATGACTACATTTGTGTTGCAACGTTGATGTTTTATCTCCACAAATAACACCAGCCTGGAGGAGTTCTGCTGTGTGGTGGAGTTGCTAATGCTAACGGTTAGCTTCTACTAGCCGAGACGTTCTCTGCTGTTCCCTGGATACTTAAACAACAGCCTTCCCCGTTGTGAGTCAAGATGGGTGAGTCCATGAATGTTAAGTGACAGTGTGACATAGATCTGTCAGGCTTTTCTTATCCTAGAGTTTCACCATCTGTTTTCTATCAGAAGCTAATGCAGGAGATAGACGTAGGAGACTATTTCCATGTTCAGCCTGCATGAAACACTCAGAGTGATTGATTCTACTCAGAAATAATAATTAAAAAATGCTTTTTCAGTGTTCCACACCTTTAATGTTCTAATGTTATTGTGATTTTACACTATGTCTTATGCCTTACTGCCCCCCCCCCCTTCAAAACAAACAAACAAACAAAAAAACAATAAAACCTCAAAGCATCACTTCTTCCTAGCTATGGATATCTAACAGTAAAATAACTGCTGAATAAAACAATATAAACAATCAGTGGCTCAGACAAAAAGGAGGAACATGATAGAGCAGTGGTTTTTAATCCTGGTCCTGCAGGGCTGGTATCCAGCATGTTTTAATGGTTTCTCTACTCCAACACACTTGATTCAGTGGTTGAATCACCTGTGCAGCAGCTCATCAAGCTCTGCAGAAGCCTGTTAATCACCTGCTGATAGACATCAGGTGTGCTGAAAAACTAAACTTTAGTTTAAACTAAAATATGCTGGACCAGAGAACCACTGTGATAGAGAAACAGAGAAATAACAGTCATGTAACATAAACATTCTATTTTGTTAACATGATTCAGAAGACATGTTTGCCATGAAGTCATGCAACCTAAAATAGACAAAAGGTTGGTGAAACCCAATCATTTTTAAATTTTTATTAGGATGAGTAAATGCAGCAAAATCAGTAAATAATCAAACCCTAATTTTTATATATTTATTATTTTTTTAAATTCCCTTCAACATACAGTGACAGTTGAACAGACTATCAATCATAATGAGATAAGAGCGATTCAAACGGACCAAACATTCTGCATCAGCAGTAGAAACAGGAATCTCATTCCTGTTAGATTAAAATAAATGCTTTACACTCTAGGTTTGCCTGAGGCCTATACTCAATCATCAACCCACTAAGCAGTAATGACACCTTGTAAATAATTCCTAAAAACAAAACTGCCTCCAAGCACATTTCTCCTCTTCTCCATTACCTCCGACCAAAACAAACCCAAACAGTTGTGAGATAAATGAGCACAGCTTTAATAAACAAGAAGAAGAAAGGGTAGCCTCGAACGGCCAAATGAATGGAATTAAAGGAATGTTCTGACATGTAATTCATGTGAAATATGATGCATTCAAAGTGTCCAGCTGATGGAAGATCCTGGGAGAACCCACGTAAACAGACAAAAATTATGGAGATCAAATTTAGCAGAAGAACGTGGAGGTGGATCTATAAGAGTAGGCTCACTGACAGAGGTGTGATTCATCTCCAGGCTTCAAAGCCAATCCTTTAATTATATAAAAAGAAATCTTCTCATTTGATTCCTCCTTCAATCGGGAAGATGCTTCAAACAAGACATTTTCAAAAACATGAACAGAAATAACCTGAAGACAGCATCCAAAGAGGAGTTCACCTTTACTTTTTTGCACGTCCTCCTTATTTTGCATCAACCCTAGGTGGATTTGGTACGATGTTACAAAACACCTGAAGAGGCAAAGTAAAACAACTCAGAATGGAACTAATAAGCATTTAGTAATACAGTATGAAAGGCAGGCAGATAAAAGTGGGGATTTATGTCATTATTTGGTTACAAATCCCCCTCCAGATAATGATAACTGCACAAATGTAAATGGAAGAAAGCACACGTGCTGGATCAGCTGTTAGGTAACTCTTCATCTTACTTCAAAGCTTGTGGTTTTACGTGACACAATCTGGCTCTTGTGCTGGGTAAACATTAAAATCTTCTTTAGATGAAAATCATTTGTGGTGGAAAAAAGTTTGCAGAACTGATGACAGGTTTAAAATGGCTTGACTACATATTTCATTATGTTCTAGGATAGGGAGCAGGAAGTATGGTGACACTTAAAGTTCACTGGTGTTGCTTTTAGCAACTATACTTTTATGAAATAACAAAAATCACAATCCTGGAATTTTCAGATGAAACAGTGGGCTACATCACACACCTTAAAAATAAAATATTTAAAGCCTTATCAGCATTAGACCAACTTTTTTGTTAAATCTAATCCAAGGTTGCATTAATCCAGAGTTTATTCCTTTAGCATTCATCATCATCATCATCATCATCAACTTTATTATCAGACTCAAGGTCCACATTAAAAACAAGCAAACAACATAAAACTCATAAAAACGATACAAAAAGTTATAGAAGACATGCATACCAGTGTCTCCACATGGATGACTGGTAATGCACTGCACTAAAACTGGGATCCACCAGCATCTGAAGAAGTCTGTTCTCAGAGCTTTTCATCTGTATGGTTTAACAAATTATCAAATTAATAAAGACCATTTGACACCAGATTGCAGTAAGTCTACTCCACCTTGTGCGGAGGTCCCATTTGATCCAGGGGTCAGAGAGAGAGGTCGGTGCGGACAGGCTCGGACCTCTTAAGGTATTGGGACAGTAGCTTTGGCCCGCATACAAACTGCTGGTCAGGGTACCTCCCAGGTGACTGCAGGCAGCTGGTGGATTTGTTTACCTCTGAGGTAGCTTGCAAAAATGATTGACCTCGGGGTCAAAAGAGAGGAGATGGTTCCTTGTGTGAGCTTTGCTTTTTTTAGATGAACTCCGTGAATGGAGTGGAACTTGCATGACTGCAGGCACGGCGTGACAACTGAATTGTTCCGGGAAGCAGTAGTTTTATCACTTAACATGTTTATCAATTTGGACAACTTAGAGTGGGCATTAACAAGATACCTCAGACACTAGATCATCTAGGATGAAAAACCATGGCCTCCGTGAGGCTACAACTCTATACAACAATGAAATGTATGTGTGAAGCGACTAATGAGTTAATCATGACGGCAAATAACCACACTTCCTCTAATCCCTGACACATATTACTGTAATAAGTGTAGTAAGTGCTCCCCACGGTAAAACACCCAAAAACACAACATACGACAATGTATTTACCTACTTATCAACTTACTGTGTATGAGCCATCTTTGCTTGTCATCTAGAATCTTCTGGTGCTGATCCATAACTGGCAACATCTATGAAACTCACGTAACTGCAGTGAGAAAGTAATATTTTTGCTTAGAAAAATAGTCAGCAGTAACCAAATTTGACCACAAGATGTCATTCTTTCTTTGTTCTTACATATTGCACCTTTAAAATGTTAAAATTGCAACCGCTTCTTTTGTTGTGTAAATATCTTCCTTTTAAAGGAACTAGAGGCAGGATCTTTAAAAAATCTGTAAAAAATGAAACATGTATGTTCATTTTTTCAAAGCTAATGGGTGATGAAGCGTTATAAACCAAAAAGAATGAGGCCACCCATGTATCGTTCCATTTTCTTGAACAGGCTGTTTGCTGCAAAATGCGCTGCAGTTCGGTCACGAATTTCCCGCGCTGCCCTACGGATATGGCGTCAATTGACACTGCTTGCGCGTTCACGACAGCTTCAAAACAGAAAGAAAATGTGTTCGACACTGCAGATCGGTAGGTGGCGCTATTGCACCTTAAGTTGCTTGCCAACCGCCAAACTCCAAAAGAAGAACTGTGGGAATGGATTCTACTGCAACCAGCAAACGACCAAGCGTGGCACAAAGGAAGTTTATTCAGCGGCATCTCGTGAGTCAAAGACCAAATATGGTAAAAGACAGGCAGGGACCCGAATCTATATCGAATACGTGATTGACGAATGGAGGCTGCTTCAACTATATCTGGGAAAGGATGCTGCCATGGCTCATTTCCTAGTGAGCAGGTAAGAAACATTATAGGTTGTGTTTAGAGATGATGACAATGATCTGACCTCACCGATGACTCAGAGAGAGCTAGCGTGCAGTAGCATTAGCTGTGATCATGCTACAGTAGTAGCATTAGCTGTGATCAGGGCTGCAGCGTGGATTGCTTCGCCGCAATATTGTCCGTGAGAGCGGCGGGGAGTTGCCTTTTCAGCGTGAGATATTGGAGGTGTGGCGTGAGAGCGTGTGAAGAGGGTCAGGTAATGGTATTTTTGTGTTTGTGTAACATAGCCGTCTGTGCACGCTCCCGTGCTGGGCTGCAGTTACTCGCAGAGCCGGGCGCGTCGCTCGTGAGCATCGTTTCTTTTTTCCTGCCCCTAGCTCCTTTAAAGGACTTGTATCATGCTATTTTACACCTTCCAGAGCACCGGTAGGCACAATATATGATGAAATATTACTGTTAGCACTATTGAGATGTCATTTTTATGAAATATAAGTTATTTTCATGAGCCATTCCTTCGACGTGGAAACAAGACGCTTGGATTCGATCAAACCCCGCCTCCCTCTGTGTGAATTCCATCAGCTGCAAACCTGGAGACCTCAGATTCAAGTCAACACGTCCCCATGTCCAATCCAACCCAAAGTGCTACACATGAAAAGCTGTGCTGTCTCTTACTGGTTGGATGTGAACATAATAGCTTAGATGATTGGTCAGCAGTGAGAAAGTAACTTTTTGCTTAGAGAAATGGACTGCAGTACCCAGAGTTGACCACAGGATGTCATTCTTACATAAGGTCTTACCACTGGTGGTGGTCGGAGGGACCGGTGGCGCCAGTGTATGGCAGGCCCCACCTCTGTCAGTGCACCCCAGGGCAGCTGTAGCTACAATGTAGCTCATCCCCACCAGCGTGTGAATGTGTGTGTGAATGGGTGGATGACTGTTGTGAAGCGCCTTGGGGGGTTGTAGAACCCTAAGAAGGCGCTATACAAATACAGGCCATTTACCATTCTTACATATTGCACCGTTAAAGACTTATTTTCTCCTAAATAGAACAGAAAATGTCTTTTCTTCTTGATGCAGTCAGCTGCTTCAATTCATTTTCACAGTTATAGGCTTAAGGGATACTGAAGGAAGCAAGGTTCAATATTAATTTATTTCAATGAATCAAGGGGAATATTTTGTAAGATTCACAAGCATTTATGGCTTAACACCTTCCTGTTGATGTGAGTGATGCTCTTTGAAATTATGACTGACAAATGAAACCTTCTCAGGTAATATAAAACAAGATTTTATGGATTTTTGCCTCCTTAAAGCAGAAAACCTTCTAGTATCTGAGTGACTTAGTGAGAAGGATTATTTGGCCAGACAGGAAAAAAGTTAAACAAAAAAATTAATTAAACTAAACAGAAGCCTAACCTCTTGTATTTACACCGTCTTCTGTGACTGATATTGGTTCAGAAGGTGTAAAGCTGTAAAGCTGCATGCCAAACACAAACTGAAAACACAGAGACAAGTCTAAACTAGCAAGAGCTGCCAGCTAAGAAACACTTTATGTATTTATTAGTAATTTTATTCAAGGGTTTCCTCAGCCATAATAAAAACAAACATTAAAATGTCATTTATGATGCAAGAAGCCAGCTAAACCAAACAGTTTTCTAACTTTAGAATTCATGCATTAACATTTAATTATTATTTAAACCATGCTGCATTACTGGTGGTGTGTTGTAGTAACTCTGGTCCAGTTGTGTGAACGTTTTCTTCTGGTTAAATTGATAGTTGGACATGTTTATAAATGATGTGGGTGTGGATGTTTCCAAAGCTCAAACATTCTCTTGTAAACCTGATTGTAGCACATTTTTCCCAGGAAGCAGTAATTAAATCACATGTTCACCTAATAATCCAAACACACCCCTGACAACGGTGTTCTGTTGTGATTTTAATGATCTTGTCTCTAGGTGTTCTCTTGTAACTGCAGTGTGATGGTTGCTGGTTTGAAAACAGCATTATGCTGGATGTGAATGTGGTGTTCTAGCATATTTGACTTATTGTTTTCATTGTATTTTCACAAAAGAGGAATTTTCTTCAAACATAACTAAATAAATAAACAATTTGCCTCACTGTGTTGCAAAGACGAATGAAGGTTGAAGTTATTTTCAAGAAACCTTTACTTTTGTCACGTTAAGTGAGTTTTTGAAATGGGCAAATCTAGTTTAATTTAGTTATTGAGTTATATATAAATGCTGATTTAATGACAATTGCACAAGTTGCATCTATACATTTCAAATTAATGCTCCTCTGCTGTCTGAAATGTTCTAAAATGAGAGATCATGACAACAAACTTCAAAAGCAAAGCATCCATCTCACTTTTTTTTTTCTAAAACATCAACAGGAAACATCAACAAAAACAGAAGTCCACCTGTTCCCAGTGGGATGAAACGGGACATAGAGTTGGCTGCAGTGTCATGGTTGCCCAGAGTAACCAGGAGGACACTTGACAGATGACAGCAGCTAATTGGAAAACTAATGAGGTCCAGAAGTCCAGCCTGGACTCAGCTAAGTGTGTGTGTCAAACAGAGACAGAGAAAGTAATGAGGTCCAGAAAAAAGGACACAGAGGTAGGTCAGCCATGTCGAAGACAGATGCTCAAAGGAAAGAAACAAACAAAAAAGTCATGTCAAAGAACAACTTTGGTGTTTTTTCTGAATGCCACTGCTTCACACGTTCTTCTATTCAAAACTCATGATCGCACATCAATAAAAGCCTGCAGAAAGAATAAAACAAGTGAGATGTTAGTGTGCCTCAAAGAAATAAATAGCTTGCTACCTTGAAATATAAAATACCAATGTATGCAGATAAAATTAAATGAGAGACTTAGCACTAAAATAGGATATGCAGCCCGGACTGTGACTCAGAACATCCTAACAGGCTTCTCTTTTTTATATTCATTGGAAAAGGGGAAGTAATGTGGTAAAAACATACAGCAAACACAACAAACCTGAACATGTAGGGTTTCGCACCCACTCAGAGTCATTTACAGCCTTTTCCTACGCACACACAGGAGTTATCCAAGGGCCATCAAAAGACCTGCAGCCACTTGCAGACTCGTATAGGTGGAGATTAAAGCACTGCAGAAAGAGGATTACAGGAACACAAAGAGCACAGAAGAGACTGAACAGGAGGGTGGTGGTACCGAAATAGAGAAAGAGGATGAGGTATGCGATGGAAGAAGAAAAGGGACAATAAAGGAATGAGGGAGGGCTGGAGGGGAGAAGTCATCACATGCTCTAGAGAGGAAAAGGGAAAAAGAGACAAATGGGAAGGGCAGAGAGGATTTAGACATGAATGGGTTATTATATGCATTATGAAGGTGATGGAAGGGAAAAAGGGCCTGATTTAGAAGATCAATTATGGAAATATTGGTTAAATACTGCAGAATAATATAGCAGTTTTAAAAGGAACCTTCAGATTCACGGCCAAAAGACATTTTTAACATAATTTACAACCATGAACGTAACAGTCCCACTTTCATCTGCAGGAGTATTACAAGGAATAAACACACACAAAACATATAAAGATGCACCCACACAGTTGCAGATGAGTAAAAAGCAGATTTAAGCATATGTTTTAACTGACTTTTAAAAGAAACCACAGAGTCCACAGATCTCAGGTCCAAAGAAAAGAGAGTTTTGAGTCTGAGGACCCGTGTAGAAAGTTTAGTTGTCTTTGAAGCAGGCCCTGACAACAGGGCCACAGGGATTGCTAGGCACATAAATATGCAAAAGCTCTCAAACATTACCTAGCTCCTACCCGTGAAGAGCCCTCTGTGTTAAAACTAGTATTTTAAAATGCTGTCTGCAGACTGACCAATGAAGCTGAATCAGCTGCAGAGTCACAGGTGAAAACTTGGGAGATTTGGACCAAGGTCTGGCAGAAGCATTCTGTAAAACCTGCAAACGCTGCAGGAAGGTTTTGCCTAGACGTGAAAAGGGCAGTACAGTAGTCCAGATGCATGAAAGAGTTCAGTTTAACAATATTTCTAAGCTGATGGAATTGGGGGAAAACCTGGAGACTTGACATGACCATGAAATGTAAAACTCGTGTTAAAAGCTAGATGTCTACTGTGTCAGAAACTGAAGTCAGGTCCAGCAGAAGCAGGACCGAACATTTACTTGCATCACTCTGCATCAGAATGTAATCAGAAACCCAGTGGCGCTGTTGTGTTATTCAGAAACCTGACTGAAAGGGTCAAGAATGCTGTGTTGATCCAGCACAGCTGTTAGCTGCTGAGCCAAAACCTTAGAATATCAGGAAGAACTAGAAACGAAGAGACGGATCTGCACCTGCTGAGGAGAGAAGGGTCTAGTTTGTTGTTTTTCATAAGTTTGTTGACAAAAATTGTGAAATAAACTGGTTAGAGGCCAGTGAAGCATGGATTATGGTGCACTAGCTGACTGGTGCATTAATGCAATCAAGATGTTTCAGAAAGCAAGATGGTGTTTTCCCTGAAACAGTCTCTTGGCAAGCTCAAGGGGAGACACTGGTACAAAACATTTTAAGATCATGGGCCAACCAGAAGAAGAAACCCTTAACACAAATGGTGTAAGAGAAATATTGTTCCTCACATTTCTAACTTTATAGAGAAAGAAAATGTTGGCAGTCCTTATTAGAGGAAACGAGAACAGCAGTTGGAGCAGGAGTAACACTGTCACTAATGGTGATAAACAACAACTCAGTGTTACCTCTGCTTTCAAAACCTGGTTAGAAATAAAAGGCAGCTCTCCCCTCTTCAACACATTAATTAAAAGTAACTTAGAGATCCTAAGATATAGCAGGTGCAACTTCAAGTGAGTTTCCCTCCTCAAGAGACTGATTTTTTTTTTCTGTTGGTGAGACAAGAAAATGTCCTCAAAGCAAATAACATCCATGTTTAAACCCAAAGTAAAGACAAGGTCAAAAGAGAGAGTGTGAGAGGGGCCAGAAGAGTGCTGCGTAAAAATAAGAGTCCATGACATGATCATCATCATCATCATCATCAATGTAGATGGTTTCATCTCCAACAATAACCAGCTTGGACAGGTTTAGGTTGGATGCTAAAAAGTCACAACAATCCTTTGTAAATGTGTTATTTGGTCCAGATGGATGGTACACCAGTATAAATTATCCATTTCCTGACTCATGAAAAGCAAGCTTGAAAACAACAGCGACTCCATCCATCCATCCATCCATCCATCCATCCATCCATCCATCCATCCATCCATCCATCCATCCATCCATCCATCCATCCATCCATCCATCCATCCATCCATCCATCCATCCATCCATCCATCCATCCATCCATCCAGAACCAGAAGGAATGCACAGCCATTCCTCTCCTTTTGTAACCCAATTGCATTCCCTGACCAGAGAGAATATAATTCCTCTGAGGATTTTTTTAGGTCTGCCCCAGAGTCTCCTTACTACTAAAGCCTGTATGCAGAATGGAGGTGGTCCGGTTTCTGTACGGCTTCCAGACAGACATTCACACTGACTGTAGTTTAAATGCGCTAGTTAGTTAGTTCGGATGCCTCCTGGACGTCTCCCTGGTGAGGTTTTCCAGGCACGTCCAAAAGAAGGAGGAGACCTAAAAGAAGACCCAGGACATGCTAGAGGTACTATGTCTGCTGGCTGGCCAGGGAACGCCTTGGAATTCCCCCAGAGGAGCTGGCCCAAGTGGCTGGGGAGAGGGAGGTCTGGGCCTATTTGCTGAGGCTACTGTCCCCGTGACCTGGCCTCGGATAAGCGGATGATAATGGATGGATGGAACTATCACACACTGTGAACTAATATCCCTGTTATTAATAATAAAATAGAAGTCGGCAAAAATAATGCGACAGCTTTTATTTTGAATCATACTGGCTACACCTCGCTGAAACAAGCCTCACTTCCTGTCTGGCTCATGTAATTTCTCCAACTGCCTGAAAATCCACATATGGCATCTGGAAAAAATGGATTTCATGCAGAAACCTTCCAGAGCATCCAGATGCTGCACCGTAGCTGATGTGAAGTCGCTGTTTGAACTCAATAACTTTTGATCTATGTGAAAGTCGTATAGAAACCGGATCGCATTATGTGTCAAACAGGCTTCAGACATGTTTGAAAAACATCTAAAGGGAGGCAACCAAGAGGCATAGTTTTCAGATACCTTAATCGCCTCAGCTGACAGCAACAGCTGGAGCTTCTCATCGTATCTCTAAGGCTGAGAAACTAACAAACCATCCAGGATCTTGTTCTTTTGGTCACAGTCCAAATTTCACAACCATAGAAACGTTCAGGGTTGGGGCAAAACTGGAGAGGTGAATTGAGAGCTTTATCTTTTGACTGAGATCCTCCATCATTATGACAGACCAGATCAATGCCTTCATTACCAAAGTCAAAGCCCTGATCAATCGCGCTCTCTCTCCTAATTCTGCTATAATTTGCAAGCAAACACCACGATAAAGTCCTCCACCGTGGGGCGCTGCAAGGTTGTCTTAAGGTCCTAAGGAAAAAGACCTGGGAGGGAGTGTTAGAGGGCCAACAGTGCTGTCAAATGACAGCTTCTCACTCTCTCACGAGTGTTGTGGATCTGACTCGGTTCAAAGTATGTCAGCCCTCTAGGGGTCCCTAGTGGCCTGGAGGCCCCAAGCAATTGCCTGCCCTACCTATTGGCACACGGCACCTCTCCCTCCACCTGAGACAGAAATGCTCCCAACCTGGAGGGAGTGTCACACCTTCTTTAAGTCAAGAATCTCGGCCTCAGATTTGGAGAAAATGACTTTCATCTCACCCGCTTCACACATGCGCTTATTTATAAGTGCAGATGTTAAAATAAGTAAAAAAAGAGAACACTTTTGTTTTTCTTCAATAAGAAAGTCCCATAAACATTTTGTTATTGATTTCTGGTTGGAAGTGAGAAACAAATACGTACTTTAGGTTAATAATTCTTGTATACACGTATTGTTAGTATTTAAAGGTCCTATGTCAGGCAAAAATCCCCTTTTTGGAGCTGTCTCGGCTGCAAATCCCCACGAGACATGATGGTGAATCTGCAGTCTCTAACCCTAACCCACTTTGATTTTGTAAATTGATAAAAATAAACAATCATCATTTATATTTCTGAAAGCATTCTTTGTTTAAAGTATTTTTCACACCGGCCTAAAACTTTTGCACAATACTGTATGCATGCATGTATCTATGTACTGAAATTAATTTTGTAAAATATAGTTTTTTTTTACTATATGTAAGTTAACATGGCTGACAAATAACTCAACAACATCCTGACTTCTTTTTTGGCAGAGAAAAATAATCACTAAATACTTTAGTTTTTTTTATTAGTCACTGCAGATCCATAAACAGCTGGTAAACGCTTGCGAAAATGTTCCAAGAAGACCAAACAGTGCAAAAACATCTAGTAAATAAGTGACAGCTGCAGTAGAATCTGTGCAAGAGTTTTTGCAACTTTTCTGAGTCACAATAATATTGTCAGACTTTCCATGTCCTTTCAGTTTTGTTCACAACACCATCACTGGTTCAAATAGCTAAATACACAAACTGAACAAAGTCAGTTAAAGCTGCAATAACAAGTTTGGAAAACAAATTAACTTAAAACGTTTTTGTCTTGCCTCTTAACAATGTTTTAACATAGCTAGAAATATATTGTGGAGTTAAAAAAAGATGAAAACAAACTAATAAAGTGGATTTCTTGCATTTGTCTAAAAACCTCCGCCAATAACACGTTTCGGGCCAAAAGCAACGATTGGACCATCCGGTTGTCAGTCTCGCCAAATCGCCGCACTTTCCTGGGTCCTCCATTCATAACACACTCGCGTATTTAGCAACAGAACACCACTGGTGTGAGAGGTTCTCCGCTCAATAAAATCAGAGAAGCAGAAACAGCCGTCTGCTACCACTTCAACTTTAGGACAAACTACCAAAGTCCTGTTGTGGAAATGATTTAATAAAGCATTGAGAAAGCAGTCCATGAGTCAATCAAAATATTTTAATTCCAATATTGCAATTATGAGAATGAGGAGACAGTCAACAGAGACTCTTCCCAAAGCAGTCCCAGGAGTGTGTCCTGCTCAGCAGAGACTCTCCACTCTATTTATCCCCCTTGACCGCTACCAATGGAGAGAACAAACAATTTGCTGCAATACCGATGCAGCATCAGGGAGCGTTTGGTTGTTTATAAGTGGTCAGACCATGGCGGTAATGTGGCACAATCGTGTCCTTTTTACAAAAGATTATGTGATGGTGGTATAAAGGGGGTATGGGGGTGGTCTCTACGGTGCTGCAGTCTTCCATATATCTTGGACATAACTTGCTTTATTTTGCTATTGAAGCTGCTGTAATTAAGATATTTGACAATCCGCTCCTAAAGGTGTCTGTCCTCCACAGTCCCCGTGCAGTATCTGGTGATCTGAGCTCCAGCTCCTGGAGAGAAGCTCCTGGAGCTCTGCATTGCTCCAGTTTATCACCTCAGCTGATTCTGTTTACAAAAGTGAAACTTATGCCCGTGTTTACTTTCACTTTCAATGTAGTTTCCGGCCGGAGCTCGGCAGTAATTCCACACGTGATCATGACACCTCCCTCTGTTGCGCCAAGGCTCAATGTGTATTTATAAGACCGGCGAAGCCGCAATATTACTGCAATATTACTGCAATATTACTGCAATATTACTGCAATATTACTGCAATATTACTATCAAGCGTGGCGGCACGAATGCCGCAAAATTCCCGCAACATGATGCCGCCACGGTGCGTTCATAAGAAACACGTTGCGCTGATTTGATTTATAAAAAGGGCTATAGTGAAACAGAACATTTATGGCTGTAACCCCCAACAACTGATGCAGAGTCAGTGCTACTGAACGATGTGTTTTATATGTTCAATCCACCATTTTATTAAAAAAACAAACAAAAAAAAACAATGAACAAAACTTTATTTGTACAGCACATTTCACAACTGCCTGTAGGTGCTTGACAGCATAGCTGTGATAAAACTTTAAACTAAATGCACAGTAAAGTACCAAAAACTAGTTCACAATCTAATTGTTTTCACTTGTCCAGAGAAGTTTTTCCTTTTTCTGTAGCGTTTCTGAGTTTGGGAGTTTGGTGCCAGGGATCATGACCCGTCAGTCTGTTGTGCACGCTTGTGTTTGTCTGTGTGAGCATCTGAGGGAGGCAGAAAGAGAAAGCGGGAGTCATTGATGGCATCCCAGTCCTGAGCGGCTGCCAAGACAGCTTGACTGGTGAGAACAGATGGCAGACCAATGGGCATGAATGTGCACGCAAGAAACAAAGAAAAACCCTGTTTTGAAGTTTCTAAGGAAGGCGTGAAAGTGAGTTATTATATATATAGATGTCTTCTTTTAAAATAAAATAACACTCAGTCTGACTTCATGTGTGCAACAAAACCTGCTAATGATTCAGAGAAGAATAGCTTTAACTGTGATCATAACTCTGCTGCACCACAATGCTTTTCAACACAAGCAGACAACATAGAAACTACTTCAATCTGAAGTTTAATAACAATAAAAAACTCACTTCTAACTTATGAAGCTCTAAAATAACAAAATTCTTCTTGAATTAAAGAGATCATTGTTGCGTGTTTTTCAAAACTAGCACTTGGCTCTCAGACTGCAGGTTTACTCCTGAGCTAGAACTAGAACGGGAGGCAGAGCTTCTGGTTCTCAGACTTCTCTCTTCTGGAACCAGCTTCTAGTTTCCATCCTTGAGGCACACGCCTAATCTACTCTGAGTTCTAGGCTTCAAACTTTCCTTTTTGATAAATCTTCTAGTTAGAGTGAGCTTGGACTACCCTGGCTCATCCCTTTAGTTATGCTGCTACAGGATTACACTGCTGGAGGGCATGCTGACCACATATCTTCACCCTCTAAACTCTCCAGGTCTGTATTCACAGTTATCGCTGCCATTTCCTTGGTTTACTCTCTATCTTCCTGGCTGACTTGTTTTCTGTGTAGAGCTTCGACTTTAGTTATAAACTACTACATGTGGACTAATCAGTTGTGTTAATGAATAAAGCCAAACTGAAGCCTTGCTACCATGTGAAATACATATTTAAATAATGAAACAACATCCTTACATAGAACAAATTACTAAATTATAACCTTTCTCCCGTATTGTTCTTAGAACAAGAACATATTTGCCCTAATGGGTTGGATGCAGATGTGCGTCTGCATCCCCCAGCTGGACTCCATAGTCACCAGTCTTCTGGTTCTCATATATATAAAATATTTCAAAACTACATGGTCAGAATGTGTACCATGTTTATCTCCAGGTTATTTTATGTTCATGCACAAACTTTTAGACACAACTTGTTATTCTGTTTTTGTTATTTTTTTAAATATGTTTCTGAACTTTAAATTATTCTGAAAAAGGATGCTCTGTGTATCTTGTGTCCTCACATCGTCCCTCTCATTGTGTGTCTGATGTGTTTTCTTCTCTTTGTTGTTGTTCCTCTCTTGGTCTCTTGCTGGTTTTATTATTCCACAGCCTGACCTTGTCATTTGGGCTAAATCAATTGAGCCAACAGCTCGAGGCTCAGCTGTGGTTCTGTGCTCGCTGACATATTAAAAGCACAAACACAGAGTTATGCATTGATCAGAAGGGAAGTGGTTTGAAATGACGATTTGAACCCAGAACTTTACTGTCAAGTTAACAACGATGTGAGGAAGCAGTGGGGAAAAGCAGCTGAAAGAGGGAAACTCATCTGAATGCATGTGAAAATTAATTTTGTCTGTCTGTCCAGTGATAGATCGATCTACCTGCCTGCCCAGTCACCCAGCAACACACACATGCACGCACGCATGCACACACCACACACGCATGCACGCATGCATGCACGCACGCATGTATATATATATATATATATATATATATATATATATATATATATATATATATATATATACATGTTAGTTAATTTTTAATAACGTGATTATTTTGTGTGCTCATGTGAGCAGCATCATTTGAGGGCCATCTGCCCCGTCGGTTCTCATGACAACCATTGCCAGCTGTGTGGTGAGAAATTCACGCACAGCCCGTCATGCTCTGCCATCTAGCCACACACACACACACACACACACACACACACACACACACACACACACACACACACGCACGCACGCACGCACGTACACGCACGCACGCACACAGATCTGTTTCTTTTCCTTCCTCGTCACACACTCCCTTCATCCCATGACTTCCAAATCACTTCAAGGCTCATTAGTGCGGTTTGCTAGTTTGAGGTTGACCTCTGCTGAAACTTCCAAGGTTGTGTGCTTTGTAGTTCCTCAGTCCATGTTGAATTATGTTTTTGAAAGAAAAGACCTACTTTCAAAAACACTAAAAGCTACCTTGGAACTCAATATTATTGTCTTGTGCTGATGTTTATATTGTTACCAGCTACTGACCCATTTACTCATGTCCAAGCGTCGGTGCTTTTCGTTTTTACTTCTTATAATTAAACATAACTACACGGTTTTTGAAAATATTAAAAAACATCATTGATTTACACTCAAAAGAGACATTTTTATGTTTTATTTTCTAATATTAGTTTTTTGTACAACTTTAGTGGTAAATACACTTTTTACTGCCAACATCTTTGTAATGTTTTTACTTTTTATAGATTCAAAGTTTCAAAATATTGTTTACCTATAACTATTGTATTCTACACATTTGTTTTAACATAAAAGGATCTACTATTAAATCCTTACCTCTGTCCTTTAATAAACAACATGATTCAGAAGGTTAAATAAAACTTTATTATTGCTGCACTTTTCAAATTCATGCATACAAATCAGACATGGCGTTCAATGGATAAATGGTAGAGTAAGACAGGAAATTTAATAATAAAGTAAAAACACTTTACAAAAACATACATTTTAACACTCGGTTTTGCACTTTCTTATGGCATCATATGAACACAAATCAAAGGTCAAAAATTAATGCAAATAATTCTCCTTGATATTGTTGAAGTTGTCAGATTTAGAATCCTGCAGAGAAGTTGTGCATCTTTATTTTGTCCACCAGAGGGGAGCCATGTATCACCCGAGAATCCTATCAGTCTCATGTAAAACGCTCCAATTCATCTTCCATCGCTTCTGCTGCTTCTTCTCAGCACTTGAGGTATGGCCTTCATCTCCAAACACTCATAAACATCCCACTTGTCTCTCTCTGCGTCACTCCACTACCATATTTTTATGTTTCTGTGACAGCAGAAGAAATTGCACGTTCTCTTTTTCATTCAGGCACGAGTTGTTAACTTTCTGCCACTGTCACATAAAACTTTAGGGGCTGGCTTTCCTGCGTTATGGCGTTTCGTGCGTGATAAAACCGGATTTGTTGTGCCAATAAATGTTAATAGTGAACTCAAATTAAATGAATGCACAAAGGCTTAAACCATACAAAGATCCAACATGCAGCTTAAACTGGATTCAGTTTTAGGTCTTTTTCTTCCTCAAATAATGACTTTAGGGTAGTCTGTGCTATAGTATTGCCGTAAAATAACAGTAATTTGAGGGTATTTCAAATCCTGAGTGATTAAAAAAGAACACAAATGCAAATCTCATGCACTCCATTCTGTCTCCAAAAACTGCTCTACAAAGGCATCAAAGTAAGAAGGAAAAGTTTCAGTAAAACCTCCAGGAGAAAAACTACTAGCAAACACGATACCGCCAGGAAGATTTCCAATTCATCATGCAAAGAAAGAAGAAATAAAATAGAAATAGAAGAGTAGGTGCTCCTTATTTGAAACCTTCACAGCTGCAGGCCAGGTGGGTCACATGGTGACACACACTGAACCTACATGTGAAGAAAAAGGCAAACATGTGTAAAGTTTCCAGAAGTAGTTCAATAAAATCCAGACTTCAATCCCATTGAAATGCTGCAGGTATCTCAGACATGAATTTCATGCCTGCTGAGTCGAGGTTCTGTATGAATGGCTGAGTCAGAATTAATCCGGTCGTGTGTTCCTTCTCAGTCTGCATGCTTTATGTGAAAGGAAATAGACCTGCTGTCTTTTTTCAGTAGTTGAAATCTGCTGAGAGCAGCAATGTGCACGTAAATTAAAAAGTCTGCTGTTGCAAAGCAGTCTTCCCCCTTAAAGCGGCATAAATTATTTTAAAAAGGCATGTTGGCGTGCATTTTTCTGCTTGTTTATTCAGCTGACGTGGTTGAGTTCAGGGTTAGTGACAGTTCAGAATAATATTAGATCCCCGTTGAACAATGTTATTATGCTACTGATGGATCGAATAATTACATGTTGTGATTGCCCACCTCCAAAAGCAAAAAGGCGGGCAATAAACAATATTTTTACCGGTGTCAGTGTGCATGTCTTTGTCTCTCTGTTAGCAGAATATCTCATTAACCACTGTATGGATATGGATAGTCTTCATTTGGTGAACATCTTCAACAGAATCATTTCTGGATTCAACCCAATTCTAGAAGGCTACAACAGGGGTGGTCCTAGACCATTTGGCACCCTAGGCAGGCTCTATTGGAAAAGAGGAGTAAAGTACGGGAGTTACCTGGCCAAAATGGGAGACTTGATAGGTGTGCAGGTAGCAGAGGAGCTCATGTGAGACAGAGAAACCACAACAGAACATGACGTCACACCCTCGCTGCTACTTAATGTTAACTTACTAGATGACATGACGCTGCTTTGAATACTGCTAGCTAGCGGTTTTATGGTAATCAGAATATCTGAAAAAAACAACAACAATCTAATCGAAATAACATTTTTCCATTGCACCTTTCTCTTGTTCTTTTTTTTAATCTTGTGTGATTCTGCACAAAATTGTTTTTCAAAATTAGACTTAAAATGTCAAAGGTAAAGGTAAAAGAGTCTCTTCTTTTATTTTTGTGTAAATATCTATTTTTTTTCGAGGAACACTTGGCAGTTTTGGCTTGTTTTTAGCACCCCCTAGTGTTTGTTAACAAAAGCAAAAGTGAAATGTATCTCCTCGCTGTGCATTCGTCTTTTTAACACCTTAATCTAACTGCTGAAATGTCTCCTCAGCCTTCATTAGTGTCTACAGGAGCGGTTCATCACTAAATCAAACAAATCAGCTGTGTTCATGACTTAAAACATGCAGGAAACATGGTGGAATTAGATTGCAGCTCCAGGTATGTCAGCTTCTTTTTCTGAGTCCAACAGGGAGCGGCCCGCCACTCTGACGTAAGTGTGGTATTCTGGCCACAGAGGGCAGTGGGGGTCTGAATGACATTTTATTAACCCTGTAAAGCAGGGGTCCCCAATCCTGGTCCTGGAGGGCCGCTATCCAGCAGGTTTTGTGGTTTCTCTGCTCAAACACACTTGATTCAGTGGTTGAATCACCTGTGCAGCAGCTCATCAAGCTCTGCTGAAGCCTGCTAATCACTTCCTAATTGAAATCAGGTGTGTTGAAGCAGAGTTACAACTAAAACCTGCTGGATACCGGCCCTTGAGGACCAGGATTGGGGACCCCTGCTGTAAAGGGTCATTTTAGCACATAATGGCTCAAGAAAATGATTTAAAAATATGAAAAAGTTGCATAGTATGGCTTTAAAGGGCCTGTATTATGCTATTTTACACCTTCCAGAGCAGCCATAGAAACAATTTATGATAAAATATCACCATTGACACTACTGAGATGTCATTTTTTATTAATTATAAGTTATTTTCATGAGTCATTCCTTCAACCCGGAAATACGCTTGAATTTGATCAAACCCCGCCTCCAGACATGTGAATTCCACCGGCTGCAGACCCGGAGATCTCCAATTCAAGCCAACACGTCCCCATGTCCAACCCAAAGTGCTACAAATGAAAAGCTGTGCTGTCTCATACTGGCTGGATGTGTACATAACAGCTTAGACGACTGGTCAAATAATGGATTAACTCATCAATACAAATTGATCTGCTACAGTGTGGACTATTGATCAGCTGTTCTGCAGGGGAAGAAAAACTCTGAAAACTGGAGGCAGCAGCAGCAAAAAGGAGATTAAGTCCAATCTGATGTGAGAAAGAAAAAACTAAGTAGAAAATTTCAACATAAAGGCACCAAGCAGGCCCAAACTGGCCCAATCGACGGTGGGAACGAATACAACCAAACACAGATAAACTAACTGACCCTGACAAATGCAGACTTATCTTTAAAAGGTAGGAATGTATTATGACCCCTGGGCAACATGAACCAATTTACCCCCTCGAGAAATATTGACAAGTGTCAGGATCTTTATGAAAGTTCTGTCCTAATAATTTTAGTTGTAATAAAGCAAATTGGTTTGGCATATAAGAAAAATGCCAGCTTTATTTATGTGAAATAGTGAAGAAATTAGAGTAAATTTACATGGAAACATTTCACTGGTTAGGTACACTCAGATACATATTTAATAACTTGTTAAACTCAATAGATGCATGCTGCCTCCACATAAATATATTTTTCATTTAAATATTTTATTTTTTACCTTTCTTTGGGAAGATTTGTTTGAGCCCTTTCCAGGCTCATGTTTATTCATAAGGCAGACACTTTCATCCTAAAAGCCTTACAAGTTTCCTAACTTGTGTGTTTTTAGTCCGTGGGAGGAAACTGGAGCTCCTGGAGAACACCTCTGCATGCATGAAGAGAACATACTCCACACAGAAAGGCTGCAGCTGGGATCCGATCGTCAAACTTTTTTCTGCAAGGCATCAATGCTACCAACTCTGGCACCATGCAGGCTTAAGCGTGCATCTAAAACCTGGAAGAATTGGCATCTTTCTTGAATATTTTTCAACCTGTGTATGATCTTTCCGACTGCCTATATTTGGAGCAATAAAGTGAAGAGTTATGCTATTTTTCACACACTTTAGCTACAATTTGTCTTTTTTTTTGGTAAAATAAGTAATGCCACAGGTTTATAATTTGCATATTGGTCTTCTGATGCTGTAATGACCTAATATGGTGATTTGGTTGGCACCAAAAGTGCTAAATGTTATGTAATCAGAACTGAAAGAACACATGTTTACTTTTTGAGCCCTGATTCTTCTGCTATGGAAATTTATTTAAATGCACCACATCTTTCAGGTAATGTTGCAGCTGGTGCTTTAAAAGGTGATAATTTGCATCTTGTCCTGCATGATATCACCTTACCATGTTTCTATATAATTTTGGCTGTCTTGATGCTTTTGGAGCACTTTTTACATACAGCTGATGATTTACAGGGGGCTAATACAGTCATTGATAACCTCAGTTAAGATAATATGACACAAGTGAAAATTTTGAATATGGTGCAAAAGTTTATTTTTGTCAGTAATTCAACTTAAAGGTGAAACTAATCTATGCGACAGACTCATTCCATGCAAAGCCAGATATTTCAGCTGTATTTGTTATTATTGTGATGATCATGGCTACAGCTGATTAAAACTCCACATTCAAAATCTCAGACAATTAGAATATTGTGAAAAGTTTCAATATTCTAGACTCAAAGTGTCACACTCTAATCAGCTAATGAATCCAGAACACCTGTAAAGGGTTCCTGAGCCTTTAGATGGTCTCTCAGTCTAAGATGAACTACAAAAATAAATGAACTTTTGCACCATACTCTAATTTTTCCTGTTTACCCTTTAGATATAAAGATACATCAAAAATCAAAAATGGTCCAATAGTGTTTCCTTACTCATAACTTCTCCAGCAAACTTCTCTCTTCTATATCAGGGGTTCTCAAATTGTTTTCTTTGAGGACCCCCTTTCCCATGTCCAAGACAAGCCAGGACCCCCAAACACAACTCCTGCACACATAAACACATTGCATGTGATAATTTACAAACTTTATACAGACATACAGAGTTATAACTTTTATATGGAGTTCTGATTATACTGTAGGTGTGTTTGTGGGATTTTATAAATGTAATTTTTGCAAATAAAATCTTGCTAACCTCACAACCTCAGCAAAGACAAAATTGTGGGGACACTCTTGGGGGTCCTGACCCCCAATTTGGAAACCCCTGCTCTATATGACTAAATCCTCCAAATAAGAACAATTCTACATAATTTTTTTTAACAGAAAATAAAATTACAACCAAATGTTGAATGGGACAATGTTTTCTTGGTAGTTTTATTATTATTATTTAAAGAGCTCCTGATCCTGGAGTTGTCATTTTAATTCTATTAAATCTTTCATGAGTCTCATTAAAATTGTTTCTCATAAGAACGAGTTTTACATCCTTAGAACTGCTAAACAGACAATTCAGGAACAGCTTTTGTCTTTATGTTTCTAAAAATCACAATGTTCAATGTCTTTACATTTGAATAAAGCATCTGCAGCATTGCCTGAACACAGAACTCGAGTTCTGTGTTCTGACACCCATTATGAAACGTTTTCACTCCTTTTATTCCTGTGATAAAACCAGAGACATTTCCTGTGATTGAACTTAAAACATTTAACTTCCTATGTGTCGTGGTACAGTGAACAATGTTATTGAAGCAGCTGCCTGAAAACCAGACACACACGATACATACTGCAGTGAAAAGAGCAACAGTTCTCAACTCAGCTATGAGTTCATACCTAGAAATGCCAGTTTTTCAAAGATAAATTTAGAAAATCTCTGTTTAATATAGAAAAGAAATCAAACACTGAAATTACTTGTCATTTGTTATGAAATAGAAAAGAAAAAAGACACATTTAAACTGAATAATGTGGTTTAATGGATGAAAATATCACATCAGAGACTTTAAGCACAAAAATGATTTGGGTCTAGAGTCATTTCATTAGATTTGTGTTTCAGATAACAGCCACACTTTCAAATCAGTTTAAAACTGATCAGATTAAGCTGGGCAAAAAAAAGTTCATCTAAAATATAAAATCTATCAAAAATCTCTCTGATTTCATTGTTGGAAAACTTTTTCTATTTATGTACAGTATGTTACATCCACTCTAATGTAATTGTAGTGCTGTTTCACGGTGACCAGATTCCCTAGAGAAATCAAAAATGATTACACAGAGGATGGAGAAGAAGAAAAGAGAAGCAACAAAGGAAGAGCGGGTGGTCTAAATAAAAAAAGAAGCAACTAAAGAGGAAAAATAAAATGCATCTACTTCAAAACTTTACCCTAGAGTCATAAACATGCAAAGCTGCTGATGGTCTTCATGAGAACATTAAGGGACTTCCTCAAGCACATTTAACAGGAGTTATCTCACACCAAGTGGTTCCTATAAAAAGCTTTTAACAGATTCTGAGAAGATCTAAATGAATCTGAGATCTCCGTGGAGAGAGGTGGGTGGTTTTCCTCTTTTATTAACAAATTATATCTATTTCTTTTAATTCAAACTGTAGAAAATGTTGATAAGATTTTATTTTTCTTCTAAAAAAATGACCAAATCAAATGGCTGAAGAAAACAACATTCAGCACACACATTTATTAAGATTTCACAAAGTCTGAGCTGAAAGATCAAACCTCTACCAAATACATCAGTTAAATCAAGCTGTTCCAGTGAACAATCTCATATTTAAGGACATAAGTTTCTTCTGAGCATTAAAACAACAGCAGTAGACCTGTTTGACACCATCGCCGTGCTTCTGCTTTGTTCCTTTTCTGCTGTAAAGCCAGCTGGAAGCTACGCCTCCACCGTCTGTTGCATCGCCGTGCCACTGAGACTCTCAGATCTCTTAATGCACTCCCCTAAATACATGTGACTGCAGCTATTAAAGCTAATGTGCTGCTTTTGCTTTTTTAATCTTCACAACTGGAGGCTTTTTTCAAAGTCGGAGCATCCACAGTATTTACTGCTGATGCTGAAATCTTTTTAGTCTGAGGAAGGATCATCTTCATTTGAAGTTGAGAGGTGGATAGAAATGATAAAACTGTCAAGTTAGTGCAATTGTTTTGCACATATTGGATTTGAATTGTGTCAATGGGTTAGGGTTAGTAACGATTTAATTAATGAAAGATTTTGTTTAATCGCATGCTTTAGAACACAATAGTTGTGAATAAATAAAAAAGGAAATTCAAATTTTTCTTATTTCCTGTCCAATTGAGTGGGACCTGTATCTCACATGAACACAGCAACTGTCTTTGTCAGAGTTTGAATGCTTTGAATTCACACAGTCAGGAAAATAAAACATTTCATATGTGCTGTGTCTGTAATGTTTGCGATGAGTAAACCTTAAATGACTTCTTTGTGTATCTTTAAATAAAGCAAAATCTGGAGTTTGCGTGGAAACAAAAAAAGTGTGTCTAACACGTGGGGACATCAGTATCAGAATCACTTTATTTGTCATTTAACCAGCATTCCAGTACATTGAAACTTTTGTTCCAGTACAACCTTTCCAAGAGCAGACATACAACACATAAAACACGTAAACAGAAACAGGCTTACTGTGGGCATGCAGCCACTTCACGGCGCTCCATATGTAGATAAAAAGAAAGGGTGACAAGGGGGAGGGAAGGGATGAGGGAGAAAAACAGGCCCTCCCACCCTGCCCTCGACAGAGGACAGAACTGGGGTGCAGGAAAATCACCTCAAACATAAAAGCACATATTCAGACAGCCACAACATAATCAAACGTGTACATAACATTAAAGTGGACACTTGTTATTTCAATAAATCTGCTGTGGTCCCTGGAAGTAGAAGTCAGTCAAAGGAGTGGGGGTGGAAAATGGCAGGATCTGGATAAAGTAATATTTATGACATTCGGACATCTCATTTCTGATTGGCTAACAGCAACATGACTCTATCACTGACTCTGTTCGCTAGGATATTACTTGTCTAATTTTGTGTGGCAGGCGGTTCCACTGCTTAAGGGCTATGATTGCAAAAGCTCTATCCCCGTGATATTTGCACTTAGACCTCAATACAAGGTCATCAGCAGCAGAGCAGAGAGATCTTGAGGAGACATGTTTCTCCAAAAAGGATGAGAGGTAAGGGGGATCTGTCCATGCCAAAGACTGAAAAGTGAGCATAAGCACCTTAGCTTCAATGTGGTACCTAACTGGAAGCCACTGCAGGGCATTTAAAACTGGTGAAATACTCTCCCATGTTTTCACCCCTGAGATAAACCTTGCTGCAGCATTCTGGAACATCTGGAGCCTTGAGAAAGTAGATGCAGTTAGTCCGACATAAAAGGAGTTACAATAGTCGAGTCTGGATAGGACAAATGCAGACGTTACAATTTCTCGGTTCCTTTTTGGTAGCCTAGGTTTGCTCCTGTACAAGCGTCAAAGCTGAAAGAAACAGGATTGCACCACAGAGTTCACCTGTGCATCGAACGTCAATGCAGAGTCAAGCTTCATACCAAGATCTGTGACCAGGTCACACATAAGGGGGCCAGTGCTAAAAGGTCCAGAGTATCAGGTTGTTAGTGTTTGTGGGAGAACTATATGGCTTCAGTTAGCTGCCAACTATGAGCGTACATCTTTCACACACTCCACCAGAGATGAAACTGAGCTTAGCGACCCCATCTTTACTGGCAGGTAAATCTCACAGTCATTGGTATATAGATGGAAACTGATATTGTACTGTTGAAAAATCAGCCCTGGTGGGAGCAGGTAGATTGAAAACAACAATGGTCCCATAACAGACCCCTGTGGAACCTCCCATCTTAGCTGTTTATCATGTAATTAGTAAGTGCCCATGGACACACTCATAGGTAACACAAAGCTGCTCCTGAGGGTTCAGGAATACCACCAGGAATACCACCAGGAATACGTCATTGAGAACTTTTAGCAAGGCAGTCTCAGTGCTATGCCCCCTTAAATCCAGACTTTAGGGGTTCTGTTCTGTAGGGGTACTTTTCTCAGTGAACCTCACCTCACTGTTGTTTGTTGAGTGTGCCACACGAGGCAACTCTTAGGGTATCATTATACTGTGTTCCATAAAAAGAGTCACTGATTTTTGTGGCCAACTGAATCAATGTTTTTGAGCAGAAAAACTCACATCTCCATCACTCAAACACCTCTCTTGAGTTTCATTTGCTGCTATTAAAACATTTTGCAGATAAAGATGAGATTAACGGGTATTGTTATTCAAATTTATAATCTATGGATCTATTTTCTCTCCTCCCTAATCCGCTCACCTCAGATGGACAAAACAGGATGAACGTCAAAGTTTCAGCTCTCATGTTATAAAGTGAGCAAAACATTTCATACATGCTCAGACAGGATATGATTATGTGATAAAAATCACATTATTTGCTTTTAAAATAGAGTTTAGAAGAACTCCTCAAATTTTGGTGATGAACTGATTTGTAATTCAAACGTAAAAGCCACTGTGGTACACCACTTTGAATTTTGTGCCTTTAAAATGAAGCTTCCACTCTTGAATTCAACTTCACAGGCTCTCCATAAATCTCTCTCTTTTTCTTTAAAGGGTAGACTGGGGAAATTTCAGCAGCGAGCCTCAGTGTGTCTGTAATAATAATTATATTTTAGTAAGTTTTGTCGCTGAACAGAATGCTTTGAACTCGTCTCGGCGGGTTCTTTGTTTAATCTCCCTCACTGTGCTGCTGTCCTTGCCTGTCACTTCTGTCTAGTGACCGTGACAATCAAAGCAGATACTGTTCAAATTTACCTGTATTGGAGTGCTGGGAGGAGGAGAGAGATGTTGTGCAGAATCTCCAGAACAGAAGTCACACAGAGGATTGTACATCTGTCAGCTTGTCAATGTAAAACACAGAAGGAAAACTGCTGTGAGGTTTGGAGCCTAAAAGCTTTACAGGAACAGTCGATGCACTATTTATTAGCGCTGGCATGTGTAACAACATCAAGCTGTGACTTTCATCTTGAATTGTATTCACAGTTTCTAAATTACACAAAGAAGTACATCTGTCCTAAGACTAAAATAGCTTTTTCAAGGGCTGCTTAATTTTAGGAAAATTATTTTGGTCATAACTAAAATTATATCTATTGGGCTGGGAAAGACTAACTGGAGTTTACATTTTAGGGAGATTGCAGGCAGCAATTTGCATGAATAGGCAGGTGAGTTGAACTGTTTAGTTGTGGTTAAACACCAAGTTTACTCGTTTTGTCACGGCATTTTCAGTGGTCTTTATAAAAGAATGCCTTGTGTGGCAAAAAAAAAGCTCTGGCGCTCCTGTTTCAGGAACTAGAAGTGAGCCAGAGAAGAGGTGAACTGAAGATGGCAGGTTCTAGAGTCTTATTTCCTGATATTTGGACATCTCACTTCTGATTGACTAACAGCAACGCAACTCTACCACTGACTCCATTTCCTTTGCAATATGATGTTTTATCTCCACAAATAACACAAGCCTGAAGGAGTTCTGCCGTGTGGTGGAGTTGCTAATGCTAATGGTTAGCTTCTGCTAGCAAGACACGATCTGCTGTTTTCTGGAAGCTAAATCAACAACAGCCTTCCCCGTCTTGAGCCAAGATGAGTGAGTCCATGAATGCTAATTTTCAGTGTGACGTAGAATGTTCTAATTCCAGCGTTTCCCCTATTTTTCAATTGGCGGCTAATGCAGGAAATAGGGGTAGAAAACTATTTTCATGTTCAGCCTGCATGTTAAACGCAGGGTGACCAATCAAATTTCAAAAATAACAAGTAATTTAACAAGTAGTTTCTCAGTGAACTTGGCCTATAAATAAACTTTTATCAAACTTTAGTCATTAGAAAATACAATAATAATACACAGGCCTATCTAGGATAAACATTTGAAAGAACATTTTAGACATGGACAGACAGCTGTAAAAACAGAAAACGGAGTCTGGATATTCAAGCAGGAAGTAGGTGCAAACAAAATGTTTTTTTTTTTAGGAAGGTTGATGATGCCCTAAAATAAAGCTGGAAAATATCACCAGTCACTCAGTCACAGGGCTTATCAGGGGATAATTGGAGAAAAGAATTTGCATATTTTTCACATGCAACTGTTGTTCTGTCAGCTTTACTTGTGCTGAGTTTTGAGAACAACACCACAAAATCCATGGGAATTTCCCTTCCAGAAGTGGTAAAATTGCACATTGTCTGGAAGGCTTTACAAAATAAGAGCATGTTTATTGTTTATTACTTTGATCCACATTAGTTGTCAAAAGCTTGAAAACTATGCTTTCTGGGGTTCTCTTTACAATTCATTTAAAAACACAAAACATTTATAAGCCACACACAATAAAATCCTAGTAAATTAACTAATTCATGCTATTTACTACCAAAAGCACAATACTAACATTAATATATATATATATATATATATATATATATATATATATATATATATATATATATATATATATATATATATATATATATGTAAACTGTCCCAGTACATTTTGAAATTTACATGCATAAATATTCCTACTGACCTAACCCCTGTACAACCCTCCTTAAATAAAGAAGGTGTGACAAAGTAAAAGCAGACACAATTAAAACAGTAAAGGCAGAACATTTTAAGAGGCTTTTTAAAGGTCGCTTTAGCAGCAGCTTGCAAAATGTGACCAATCAAAAATATACGCTTTTGTCAAAGACAAATTTTGAGGGCAGGGTAAATGAAACATTCACAGGAACACTAAAACTGGAGGTCTTATAGAACAAAAGCCTAATCCAGTGTGTGAAAGTCAAGCTCGTGATTCTTGGAGGATCATTTATAGCAGCAATAACAGTAATCTGACCTTTTCTGTCTCTCAAAACATGGAGACAGACTTTTGGCCCTCTGCTCCTTATAGTTTGCTGGAGACCCTGCTGTTGCTTGACCCAATTTGAGCCCAAGATTCAGCTGTCGAACAGATGGCCTCATATTTGGCTGTAGAATTCTTTGGTATGCAGAGGAGTTTGTCAACTTAGTGACTGCAAGATGCTCAGCTTCTGTGGCTGTAAAAGGAGCTTAAATCTTCATCTTTCCACTACATGAGGTGTTTGTGTTAGTAATGCTCTGACCCAACGTCTCTTTGTTATTTGCTTCTAAATAACCATGAGTTTAAATAAATAAGTCTTATAGTTAATCTGGATAGAAATATGCTAATTCAAACAGATGAGTTGCTTCTCCTGGAAATTTGACCAATAAGATCAAAGAAATTCTAAATAAAGTAAAAATCTGAAATAAGAATGTGAAAATGTTATAGTGGCAAAATTAGGATCAGCTACAGAAGGAATAATGGGGAACTACTGGGAGAATACTGACTGAACAGAAAAAAAAAGAAACATAAAATAGATGGAGGAATAAAAGTTTTCTTGATGACCTCAACATTTCGGAAGTCTTTGCAGGCAAACAAGTGAACTATAGGGCAGATGAAAGATGAGAGGGATAAAAAGAATAATAAAACAGAGCTGAAAGAGGAGCTAAAGAAGGCTGCTGAGGAAATGGAGGAGACGGAAAGAAGCCTGGCCCGGTTTGTGCAGCAAGAGAAGGAGGAAAAATGCAGGCAAAAAAGGAGGAGAAACGAGTGAAATGTGTGAGGGAGAGATGAAGGAGACCTGATGAGGGTCCCGAAGTGAAACTTTAAGAAATGAGTTGAGAAGAAGGACAGAGTAATACAAATCAGAGAAAATGTTTGAGGAGATTTTAAATGGTTTTTGCTGCTGGAGGCCAAACAGGAATCTGCTGACAAGAAATGGAAACAACACAGCGAACAATAGAAAGAATGGTTAATAACAAACCAGCTCTAATACAAAGTCAGAGTGTGACTTTTTGTGCTGAAGAGAGCTTTTCCAACACAGTCTGGTTTTCATGCATGCTCAGTTGTTGGCATTTTTAGAAAATGTTCTATTTTTTCCAACCAGAAACATAAAAAATTAGCAGTTTTTTAAATAGCGTCAAGAGAGGAACCTGTATGCAAACTTTTCAGCACATTTTATGATTCTTAAAGGTACAGTAAGTAATAATGTTACAGTGAAATAATCACAAAACAGTCTTGTCTCAGTCATGTTGGAAGGAAGGTTACATTGAAACAAATTTCCTTCTCAGCCAGCTGGGGGGTTGTCAGTTTTTCTCCATTTAAAAAGGCAGAAGAGGAACATAGTCATGGTTTACAATCTGTGAGCCTGAGGGGTTGCCAAGTCTGCACAGCATTTGTAATTCGACATCGGCCGGAAAATAGCGCCAGAGTTGTGGACAGCATGTTAACCAGTTACAGAAGATATTTTGTGTACCCCTAAGAAGCCACGGCATCTTTTTTTACTTTAATATCGGGTGAAGCAGGCTAGAGGCTAACGATGAGCTAACAATGCTAACTGTGAATTAGAAAAACATTGTCAGCTCTAAAAACATCTCTCAATATTACAGTGAAATGTATTTATTTACTTATCAACTTACTGTGTATGACTCGTCTTCACTTGTCATCTAGAATCTTATGGTGCTGATCTGTAACTGGCAACAGCCATGAAACTCTAGAATGGTAGTGGCGGAGGGTCTGAGAGTGGACTTGTTTATTTTGAAACATGGGATGCAGTACCCAAATTTGACCACAGGATGTCATTCTTACTTCATGCACCAACCTGAAATAGGCATTTACAGTAAATGTCTGAGTATAAAGCCCATCATACATCCAGATGATTTTTCTGACAAGTTTAGATGAAGCACAAGGAAAGGTTGTCCTGAAAAATACAGATGGCATTTAGGTTTTTCTCCAGAAACAGACAGGTGAAGCAAGGTAGACACATTTATCAGGGTTTGTCCATGACAGGGTCTAACTCTCAGGGGTCAAAAACCAGATGTCATAAGAGCATCTGTGTTTTATAAATGCACAGTTCCTCCAATTCATTCATTTGATGTTACAGACAATTTGTAAGAAATTCAAATGATGAGAATAATTAATCATGACCTGAGCTTGCTGATGGACAAAATAATTTTTCCTCACAAACTTACAAAAATGTACATTTTCCTCTTTGACACCAACATCCCAAAGGATTTTGTAAAATCCAGGAGGTAATCATGAAGGTGGACAAGCAACACAGAAAACAAAACAGAAATTGATGAACTGTTAACATCCATTAAAACTTCAGGCAGTAATAGAGTCCTCAAGGTCAGAGGAGCTGCTGTCTGTCTGCTCTCCTGATTAAATAAAAATAAAAGCTAATTTCATTTCAAGGATAAAAAGAAATTAGATTCAATGCCTCCACTGACATTATAAATTCTCGATGCAGAAATTATATAGCTCCATGAAAAAAAGTCTATTTAATTATATCCATTATAGCTGTCCTTCAGCATCTGCTGGTGCCAAATGCATGTTTCTTCTTACTGACTCTTATTTATAATCTTCAAACATTTCCTCAGAGCCATCAAAAGGTTAATTAGATTATTTGATCAGCATTTAAACACCTGCAACATTCACTGCCAATTAATCTGAGCACTTGGTTACAATCACTAGATGGCAGCAATGCATCGGCGGCACGCATCAAGATTTCTAACTAGATCACCCAAACATGTTTACTTAAAAGAGAAATTCTGCTTTGCATCAAACGCCAGTCACGCATGTTCATTGCATTTTGCACTGCAAGGCAAAACGGTGTTTTCTGCAGCTTGTGTAGTGCTAAAATAAGCATTAACGTATGCTTTTAGCATCTACGCATTCATTGATTTCCTATCAGCTTATCAAATTAACACACCTCACATTTCCTCAGTGACCGGAGAGCAGAGTGGAAGGTTACGCCTTGGCATGAACACTGACCCCCTGCTGATCTGGAACAGATTGAATTAGAAACTCCATCAGTTGGAGGCTCTGACACTTCCTGAGCACCATGCTGTGATACTGGATTGGATCACCCTCAAAGGAAATCATCTCCCAAAGTCTGTATTAGCACCATCTTGCCCCCCTGCCAAGTTAGGCCAATGTGCTCCACTTGTCCCGTGCCGGGGTTACAACTGGCACAGATGGCAGCAGGTATCTTTAAATGATGGCCGTGGTGCGGTTCTCCTAAGGTAGGCTTCTGATTAATTGCACCTAAGGATATGCCACCAAGCTAGTGACTGAAACCAAGTGCAGGAGCTGTATGGAGGTTCTGGGCCTTCCTTGATTAGACTAGGCACTCCCCTGGAGAGCTACCTCAGAGATTTACGCTAACAGCATTTTAACAGTGGCATTGTACACGTTTGCATCAACTATATGATATATATTTGACCCAAATTCTTGATAAAAATTGTATTCTAGTTGGCCAATAAGTGTCCACACACTTCATTAAATGCCACTTTCTCTGTTCAATGAAGATCAGTCTGAAATAAAATAGGTTACTACATTCGTAATGGTCTACTAACCCTGCAGTCAATTTTAATTTTCTGTCTACCAGCCAGCTATTGCATTCTGTAAACAGCTAATGATTCTCCTTTCTGTCTCAGGCTGCTGATTGCTAACCGTGTGTGATGATGTGATGAGAGGTTTGCAGCCAGGCACGGTGACTCTATATGAGAGCAATTATTGTGAATGTAAACATGCAGTTTACATGGATACACCTGCAGTTTCTCCGGGTGATCCGACCATGCACACATATGGAGATTATACACAGAGGGCATGTTCATTGTGTGAAAATAAAGATGCTAACTAAGGAGGTTTGGCAGAGCGCTTCTCCCAGGAGAAAGAGGAAGTCTGTCAGTGGCGCTGAGGAAATAATCTCTAGCTGCATTCTGTTGTAAATATTCACGTCCGTGGCTTTTTCTTTTACAACAAATGACATGCAAAACGCTGTACCTGGAGTGTGGGTGTGTGCGTATTTGTGTGTCACTGCATCGTGTGCTGGCTTTTACCGCTGTGCCAGGAAATCATGAGAATATATCGGTCTCCGTGGCTCAGTCAGCGCAAGATGCTGAAGTAGTCACTGATGATTATACTTATCACTGACTTACGAAAGCACAGGATGCTGGAGAGAAAAGAGTGGGAAGAAAAGAAAGAGGTAGAGAGTAGGAAGAAGAGGACGCGTGAGGTTAAGTGAGTTGTAAATCTTTACAGCTCGAACGAGATTCTTCTTTATGAAGAGCTGCTCTTGAATGGATATCAGTCTTGCAGAGAAGATAAGACAAATATTGAATGTTATCACCAACAAAATAAAAATGCACCTGCTCCTTATTCAACCCGCATACGTTACAGGACACACTGCAGGTTGAACATTAAAACGGATGGAGCTTCAAGGAGAACAGGTGATACAGCCAATAGGTCTGGGCAGCTGCCTCTATAGGACACACACACGCCTCAGGATGGGCTTATGCAAGAGCGTTTGTGATATTATTTTTTTTGTTAAATCTACAATTATTCTTCTATAGGTGATGTTGAGGTCTCTGCCTTCCCTTGGGCTTTTTCTCATCTGTGAACCTCATGCTTTTAAAAATGATTTCAAAGCATAATTCATTTTAAGAGATATCTTGGCAGTAAAAAAAATAACCTCTATCTGGTCTTCATTATACTTGGGGAGTTTCATCTGAAAAAATATGGAGGAAGCAAATGTGTAGGCGAAGAGACCAGGGAATCAGGAATATCCATAAAGTTCACAGTGTTACACTTTTAATGTTGAACCCTTCACATTATCTTTAACCTAGAAAAGTCTTATCTTATTATGACTTTCTGTGAATTTTTACATACTTGACACATTAATTGCTCCCTCATTCTTCCACAAGTTGCACAATCTCTGTGATTAACATAGAAATAGAAATGGTCTTCAGTGAAGCTACTCACAGATCTTCAGTAAGGATACAAACCCATGAAAAACAGACCATCTACCTTTTCATTTTTTTAGCACCACTGATATTTTATGTAAAGTCATTGTCAACGTTTTTGATGATGTTGTCACTAAGTTTGTATGTATATATATTTAAAATAATTATTTTTATTTTTAATTTTGTTCTTGTGAAGCGCCTCCTGATTTTTATCTTGAGAAGCGTTATATAAAAGATTCTTCTTCTTCTTCAGACTTGTAAAGGATGATCTAGTGTAAAAAGGGGCAGCAAAGAAGCCACTTCAAGAAAACCTTGGCGACAGACTGATGTATTAAAATATCCAAGAATTTGACTGCTGAGTACTGAGATGTCTTTTTTCTCTGATGGATTCTCTTTTCCATTTGTTTGGGGTATCTGGAAAAAGGATTGTCCAGTAAGGTCTCCCATCAGTCATTTGTCCTGCATACAGTAAATGATCAACATCTTGAGACCCTTCATGTTTGATGTTGCCAAGGGAGCGGATTCACTTGCAGCTTTACCCTCAAAACACCAGCCATGACTAAAGAATGGTTAATAAGAGGCAAGAGGCACTTCTTCCAAACATACAAGAACCATTTGGTGTTCAATAATGGTAAATGGTCTGTATTTGATATAGCATTTTCTAGAGTCCTAGAACCCCCCAAGGCACTTCACAACACAATTAGTCATTCACCCATGCAAACACACATTCACACGCTGGTGGTGATGAGCTACAATGTAGCCACAGCTGCCCTGGGGCGCACTGACAGAGGTGAGGCTGCTGAGCACATGCACCACCAGCAGGCAATGTGGTTCAAGTGTCTTGCGCAAGGACACAATGGCAGAATTCTCTGCCGGGAGCCGGGATCGATTCTGCAACTCTCCGATTACTGGACAACCTGCTCTACCTCCTGAGCTACTGCTGAATAATGTCTTTTCCTCCATGATGGAGCACCGTCGCATAAGGCTGAAGTCAAAACTAAGAGGTTTAGGGAACAAAACATCCATATTTTGGTCCATTGTCTGGATATTCCCCAGATCTTAATCACATTAAAAACATCTGGTCAATGCCCCAGAGGGAGGTAAACAAACAAAACCCCACATTTTGATAAACCTCAAACACTCATTATGAAAAATGGGCTCTGGTCAGTCAGGATTTGGACCAGAAGTTTATTTATAGCATGAACTGCAGAGGTCTTGCCAAACAAGGAACATAATGGCAAATATTGGCTCTTTCCATAAACCTAATGTACTAAATATATAATAATATATAAAATAAATAATAAAAGTCCTTGAAAATTATGAAATGCTTATGCTCATCTTTCAGTAACCATAGAAACACGTGACTAAATGATCTAATAACATTGATGCAGCAAAGACTGTGAAAACCAGCAACTGCATAATTTTCAAAACCTTTGGTCTCAGCTGCAAATGAATGGAGCCTTTTGTAAACAATTTTTTGCCACATATTTTATCCTAAGAATTTCAAAAAGCAAAAATGTGAGTAAAAGCAAAGAAAGCAAAACATTAAAACAATTTACCAGCTGCAGATAGGTAGTTTAAAGTGTTTCATGTATGGATCATTGGTAAATTTATTCTATTTTTGCAGAAGATAACGCTGTAAAATAAGTATATGTGAATTATTTTTATAACAGCATACAGAATAAAAGTTCTAACTAAGTATTATTTTCAGTCTGATAATTTCAACACTGTGATTAAACACATTCATGAAATTTCACAAACTTTTTATCCAATATTCAGAAGCTATGTAAAAACTGCAGAGAATGTTTGTCATCTGTTTTTGATCATCTCTGATGATTAAAAGTTATAATTTGTTGCACTATTATGACATGTTCTGTATGCCTTGTTGTTTTTGTCAGTTGTTGTCTTGAAGCTGTAATTATCTGCTACCCTTGAGGCTCAAATAATGTTTGCCACACTTGCAAGGACCTTGTTTATGGAAAATGACTCACTGCTTTGTGTCAGCAACTATGCTGATGTATTCTGAGATCCAAGAATAAATGTTATTAACTCTACTGACGACTACGTCATGTTGGCTTTGCTCTTTGATAAACTACTGCTCGTCATTAACAAGCTTCTCTCAGGTCATTGTTTTACACCAAATGGGTTAGGGCTTAAAGCATTTCCTTTTTTTAAATAAAGCAAAGAGGTGAATTTTAATAAAAGAAAATTGGTTGAAAAAAAAGAAGACATCTACAGTTATTTTCTTTAAGCAGAGGTAGTTGGGGGGTCTTTAATTATGTATCAAAGCATGAGGAATCAAGTAAATATGAGATACATTCAAAATTTATAACTGATACACCACTGCATGTTCAAAGCAAAGCGGGGTTCTCTTTGGAAAAAAATGCAAATAGGGGTTTGCAATAAAATAAGAAGCGCATGCAATTTCAAATAACATTAAATCTGTATACTGTGGTTAAGCAATGTGTGAAAGACCTCAGCCTTCCAATGAACCGGATTTTCTTCCAACTTATTTCCAACATCAACTTCAAATGATTTTTCGCTCAGTCTTAGTCTGGTATCCAACCACTGTCATCATCTTGGAGGTAAATGATTAACAATTAAAATGAAGTGGTTCACAACATTTACATTTTACTTAAAGATGAACTTTACTCGTATTTTTTAATACATTTGCAGTGGTCTCTAGTAGAAATGAATGCCTAGTCGTATTCTAGGGAAAATAAGCTCCAGTGTGCCTGTTTGAGGACGAAGAAGTCATGCCGGAGGAGAAAGTGGCAGAACACGGCAGGATTTGGAGAACTATTTTCCACGAGTGTCCCAAATCTTTTGAAAAACTCAAATGTTTCCAGCATAATGCTCCACCACTTATCTTGGAGATTTTAACAACAGATGTATTAAGTTTGCTGCTGTCTGATCCACCACACTCACTTCACCCACTTTTATATATAAATAAAGCAATTCAACTTCAACTATGTGTCACAGTAGTGATCTCAGAGTACCAGTTACATCAATAGAGGGAAAATAGTGGCTTGGATTGGACCCATTTTTATCACAGTAACGTGCAGCACAACCATGAAACAAATGCTAATGAGAAGAACACAGATGATGAGGAAACTTAGATCACCACAGAGGCTCAGAAGCATGGCAGACTTCAAACATTAAACATTTCTCTTGTTACTCTGTAAGACTGACTTACTCCTGCTGGTCAATTTCTTCTTCCAGCTGTTATTCTTGAAATGACACCCTTCTAAAATTTATAAAAGACCATTTTGAGTTGTTAAACACACGTTTCAGTCATTATAGTGAATATACCCAGCTGGGAATCAGATGCAACAAATCTAAGGGGAGAGAGAGAAGCTAAAGATATTAAGACAAGAAAGCTCTAGACAATACAAAGAGAGCTTCACCTCAAGTCTACTCTAAGACTGTACATCAACTGTAAGGAGGAAAAGAAGGGCTAGTCAGCATCAGAGCCACTATCCAGGATAAAGTAACAAGGAGCCTGAAGTACGTCAGGAAGATGGCCTCCAATTACTAAGTGGATGTCTCAGGCAGCAGAAACCCAATGTGGAAACGGAGGAACTGAAGAAATCATCATAGCTAAGCCACTGTCTGACACATACCACAGACAGATACTAAAAAAAACACAGTAGTTAGAGAAGGTTGGACAGAAGGACAGAATGAAGACATTAATCATGACAGAACAAGAACAGCTGGTGAACTCAAGTGCACTAGAGGCCGTGGTTCACAATTCACACAGGGTGCAGGATATAAGCAGGCATAAAGTACAGAGATCTTCTCGACCAAATGGCTGAAAAAATGTATCTGATCATCCACACCAGGAGTCAAAGTGGCAGTCACCACCAAACAAGCTGCAGAAAGGAAAGGCTAAAATTATGCAGCTATTTCAGACCTGAAATGACAAGAAAGTGACTAACATACCTGATGTACATTAGTGGTGTTCAATAAGCTGCAGAAGAAGGTAGTGGTGGTAAATGTAGCCACACAAAGTGACAGCAAGATCAAGAGGAAAATGAGAAACTTGAAAAATAGCTAGGGCTGAAAGAGAAAATGGAGAACTTATGGAAGTGAAGGACCAAAGTGTTGCCAGTCAGAGCACTCAGTGCTATCAGTCCTGATCTCACTCCTAGGGACAGCTTAGATGCTGCTCACAACCCTCAGATTTAAAGCCATTAAGCAAACCCAATCTTCAAGGATGGCAACAAACATGGGGGATGAGTATGATGTCTGGCAAAGACAAGCCTTAACGGCTCACTGATGTTGCATAGAACACAAAACGTTGCTTTATGACATATCAGTTAGACCTGGCTTTGTAAACTCTGGCAGTCATTTAATGTCCACAAAAGAAAATGAATCACTCACTCATAAAAATGTTCTTAATTGCATTTTTTATTTTAAAAAACTCCTGTTTTTCTATCAATTATATAACAACGGCCAAACAGCTATTTTCATGCATTTCAAAAGGCTTTGTTTTCAACAGCCATCAGGCAGAGGAGTATGGCCACACTGAGTACCTTCCATAGTGAATGAGAGTCAACAGCTTCACAGGATGGTTAGCTTTTCAGATAAAATCATTTGAATGCCCTAGTTACACTTCAACGGTTCTGTAACGCTTCACGAGAAAACGAGGGAAGTGTGGCGTAACTGTTGTCTATCTCAAATGACATTTTGCTGTGTTTTGTTTTGTTTCAAATAACCTGACTGATGAATTAATGTCAGTTTGTGAAGGCGGCCCTCCTCTTTGCTACAAACCTACAACATATCCACGTAAATTTTCTATACAGATTTGAAACTTTTGCATCAGCGATGCTGAATATCTTAGTTTAATGAAATGGTTCGACTTGACATGTCTCTGGCTTCTTTACTGAGCAATCATCATCTCAGCGACAGGGATCTTTCCAGTTACCTCCCACCTAGTTTGATACAGACCCATGCTTCCCGACCCCACAGATTCGTGGGTAATGAAGGCACTGTCAGCTATGAATTCATTCATACATCATCTGGTGATTTTATTAATGCATGAGGACTTACTGCTAAGACCTACCCCTCGTCCCCGCCCCTTCGGGTGAGAATGATTAATGGTGTTCCCCCAAACTGCATCAGTTAGCCAGTGATATCTGGTATTTGTCTTTACAAGATTGTTTCGACTTTTGGGAGATCATGCAGAAAATGAACTGTCATGTGTGCCGAAGCTTGCTGAACAAAAGGTGGTAATACCTTCGTTCTGCAGGAGAACAGAAACAATCCTCAGCATGGAAAAAGATACCACTGAGATCCCGTGTAGATGCACAGACACCTCTCTGGTCCCTGTCTGAGAGGAGAAATCTTGTTCTGCCCTTAATAAGTGTATCTCCCTGTTTCTTTTATGGAAATGGACTTCAACAGAGGTCTTCAGCAAGGATATTATAAAAAATCAAGTTGTTCCACTGTTTGGTTACACCACATAATGGCATCATTATTTTTGCCTTTGCCTGGAGATGGAAAATGTACCACTGAACACTGACAGCAGGCTTTCTCTTTGTACTCTGTAATTGGCTACTTATAGTAAGATTAACATCTAAGTCCAAACAACTAAAGTCCTTTGATTTCGAAAGAGGTTTCTGTCTTCTTGTCTTTGTTGCTTTTACACATTTGCACATGCTTAAGACAGGCATTAAAACAACACAGTACAAGATTCATGCATTTGTGTTTTTACAAAGCCCGCTCTGCAAATGCTCTTTATTTTTCCAAAGATATTAAACCTCCACATTTTAGAAGATGATACAGAAGGGAACTTTGATCATCCAGTAAAATGACAGTGGTTTGCATGATAATGATTTGTCATTGTTGGTTTTGATATTGAAGCAAATATTCTCTCTTTTGCAAGGTTTGCAGGCAAGGGACGATTTTAATGGAAGGGTGAGTGTTTTGTTAGGGAGCCAGAGTCGGTTTTATTTATTTAAGACCCTTTAGCAGACCTCACTGGGATGTAAAAGCCAGAATTGTTATGGTCTTTGTAGAGTCTTAATGAGGTCTTTGAGTATGCACAGACTTTCCGTAGATGTTTTGGTGGTTAATCGTCATCTCTACTGTTGAATCAGATGTTTCACTGAACAGTAGGGGCAGCAGCAGTAGCATATCCATCATGTTGACTTGTATCCCCTGGTGTGACCTGGCTGTTGACAATTTGATGCAGGACTGGCCACACTAGACCAATGTCAAAGCTATGACTCCATCAACATTATAACAGCATGGTGTAATCTTGCATTTTGCTGCATTTTGACATGGATTGAGAGAATTGTGACAGGGCGGGGCTTAGGGCGTGGTGCAAATGTGGGTGTAAATGTTAGAATTGATGTGGGAATGTGCTGCTGATGTGTGGAGCATGGTGGTGTCCCAGGGAAATGTCTCAGGGTGAAAGAAAATAAAAGAAAAAACCTATTTGGTGAATACTGAGAGGGCAGCATCAAGACTTTTTTCACTCTAAAGAAGATTTTCTAAATTTGTTGCGATCCCATCATGTTCTAATACGTCATGTAAGCTGTGGAGAGTGCTGCTCAGTCTCTTAATTCAGTGTGAAGAGGGCCTTTGATAAAAATAAAATCAGTTTGTCTGCCATCAGTTTTAAACAAACTAACCTTTATCAAAAAAACGTAGATACTTTTCACTCTGTGTTTCCATTTAGCTTCAATTAGGAATCAAATTATTAGATGTATCTATTTTTTGTTTTCTCACCATTATTTCACTCTTAAGTGCCAAAATCTAGAGTTGCTGTCTTGTCCTAGAAGTCATCCACCAGCAATCTTGGAGCAATATGGAAGAAAGAGATTGCATCAACCAGCTGATAATGCAAGTTAAGCCTGAGGCTGATTTTCTGTCAGACCAGAGCTAAGGCTATGAGGGAGATCAACAACCTACAACCTGAGCAAGAAAGGGGGAGAAAAAAAAAGAAAGAATGGAGCCCCCTTGTTGAGGCAATTCACATCTGTCCGACAGGAGGTGGGATGACTGCTTTGGGAAGATAATTGTACCTGAAGAAAATCCAGCCTTAGAAACACACAGGATTTTATCAGCAAACCACCTTTCTCCTTTTGCCAATAGGGTGGGATATAAAAACTGGCATGGTGCCAGTGGGCAGGCTGGGAGTGTCATTACAGGAGGGTCACTGCACGTATGATAACCCTCCTCAATCTTTTATTCCGTTCACTTTGATAATACTCTCCACTCAGTCGCCAGTTCGATGAGGTAAACATATTGGTCTCCTGGTTTTTGAAATAAATTGCATTCTGGATTTGTCTCCATAGGCTCCTGATGAACCCTATGGTGCAGCGCCGATGTGAGGCCTAGAGTGGTACTCAGGCTGTCCTTTCACTTTAAACACTGCAAAGAGGAGCCTGTGATTAAATGTGATGCATCATCTCTTTTCACATGTTGGCACATAAGATATGGCTCCAGTCTCCCTTCTCTGTCTCTTCATGTTTTTCAACGGTCTTGTTAGCAGGGGCCAATTCTCCCCAGGTTTTAGTTGAGCCATGTTGATGTGAGAAGTTCCAAAGTAATTTGAGCTATACCCACCTTCTGTGAGATAATTGTGGCATGCAACCAAAAACTGTGTTTAACCTTTTTCAATGTAAATTTATCTTGTATCTTTTTTTATCACCTTACAATGGCTCTCTTTTTTGGTTTTATTTCATTTATGAATGAATTAAAAATTTACAAATAATTCATCTGTGGTAAATTACTCCTCTTGAATACACTATTATCAACAAATGTTGGAAAAAACACAAAAAATGAAAAAATACTTAGACATGATATTAGTTACACAAAGTAAATAAAAGCCTGTGAAAAAACAAAAAAAAAAGTGATGTTTTAGTAGAAGATGGCAATCTGTGAAATTTTTTATTAGTTTTACCCAACCCAGGTCATGTATTTTACTTACTTTAGGTCCGCATCAATGACTATAAACAATTGTGGACAATCCCTTCGTGTTGTCACACGTAGGTTTCTGAAGAGCTGAATTGAAGCCCAATGGGCGGTTTCCACCGCCGCCATCTTGGCAGTGTCACATGTCTCGTCACTTTCGGACAATACAAATATGGGCAAAGAGGTGAAGCTGAGAGCGGGGCTGTGAGGATGTGGGCAGCCATCAAAATCGGATTAGATGTAGCTATGAGATAACTGAGCTAACCAAAGCTAACGGAGGTTTGTGGGTGATTTTAGCCAGAAACACGCAGTTGAACAACTCTAACGTGAAACATGCATCAACTCACCGAGCTGCGGTGTTTCTATGGTCTCCCTCAGAGAGCTCCACAGGCAGCTAGCACGGCTACAGCCTCGCACCGCAGTGAGCAGACCAGGTGGCCAGAGTACCCAGCAGCTCCCTCTTCACTGCCTCTACCATCAGAGTTCCTCCAGGGAGACGGTACCAAAACTCTTCTGCAGCTTTGTGGATCTCTGACCGCGGTAGAGGCAGCGGAGCAGGGACAATGCTGCACGTTAGAGTCGCTAAACCACATCTGTCTAGCTAAAAGCACTTGCACACCCCTTAAATTTGGTTAACATATTAAAGTGCTTCCACACTAGCATCGGCTCTACCCTGCCTAGATAGGGTAGAAAGTGTTCACATCCGCATAGCCTGGATTTTTTCTGTGCGCAACTGGTCACTTCTTCAGCCATCTTCCCAAGGCGGTCTGCTTTAGGCTGAACTGGTCCAACACACCCACTGCTGACTGATTGGTCAGCTCAAATTCACGCCAACCACTAGGGGGAACCTCTGATTGGTGGATAGGATCAGCCAGCGGGGGCTTCCCGCATGTGCGCTTCATTATCATTCTGGATATGGTGGAGTTAACAAGCCTCTGACTGAAGCCATCATTTATTTTTCTCTGGCTCTCTCTGAAGAGCGCGCACACACACACGTGCTCTCTCCGTGCTCTTTTGCCGCGCCCACATGCTCGGAGATGAGCTAATGACATCACTGATATCTTCGCGCCAATTTTGGAGACCGCCCATGTGCTCAATCACATCCGCATTCCTAAGGATGTGTGGAAGCGCCTTTAGCTTGAGTTTTGGTACCCAGCCCTACGCGCGGCGCACCACGTGATACGCAGTGCACTCAGCTAGTGATGATGGAAAGATGGAAAGTAGAAAGAGCAAGGGTGGCGTACCGGTACTTTTTTCCAGGGTACGATGAGTACCGGTACTTTTCCTGGTCATTTATTAGTTGAAATCTCTGCGATTTCAGCAAAAATATTTGTAAATCTCCAAGTACCAGCTCCGGTGGCCTAGTGGTAGAGTGTCCGCCCCGGGACTAGGAGATCAGGGTTCAATTCCCAGTTGGGTCATACCAAAGACTTTGAAAAAAATGGGACCCAATTCCTCCTCGCTTGACACTCAGCACTAAGGGGTTGGATTGGGGGGTTAAACCACCAAATAGTTCCCGAGCGCGGCCACAGCTGCAGCTCACCGCTCCCCACCATGGGGATGGGTCAAATGCGGAGATGTAATTTCACCAGTGTGTGATGATGACTTGGGACTTTAACTGTAAACACCAGGCATCCAGAGTCCCCCAGCGCTGCTTACCCGCCCCTCCCAATACGCAGAACGCACGCTACAAGAGGGCCTCATTTTTTGCATTAGGACGCATTCTCTCCAAATGCGCAAAAGGCGCATCACTTCTGTGAAGCGTGCCGCGCATACAGCACCGTCAGCTCCCGTCAACCCAGGCATGAGGAGAGAGAGAAAAAAGACGTGTTATCCGACACCGTGCACGTTCCCGCAATGATTGACAACAGATCAGGAGCAAGCACAAGAAAGAAAACGTCAAAAACCAGAGGAGTGTGTTGTACAAAAAAGAAAAACTTTGAGGGCATAAACATCCCAGCGTCTGTTCATGAGACAGAAGATAGGATAATTGTGTCTGGATGTGGATACAGCTGCCCTGGTTATCATTTATGAAAAGTCTTGTTAAATGCATAAACCTTCACCTCTATCTGATATTGTGTTAGGTTCATAGCCTTTCAATCCATGCTAGCAATAGTACTATTATTATTATTGGTGTATAAATAAGTAATATGTAGGAAACCATCCATACAATCCTTACAGAGAAAAAAGAAACTAGTGTTAATCGAAAGTGCAACACTTTATTTTATTTATCACTATTTAAAACTATATTTTCATTTATTCTTTTATTTCATTTTTAAGGTTTGAAAATCTCAGAACACCTCTTTGAACAGAATGTAGATTGTTATATTGTTTAAGAGAATGTGTTGTAAAGAATAATGTTGGAGATGTGCACTGATGTTCAAATAAACCTACAATGTAAAGCAACTCTTACTTGCACTGAATTGAAAATATTTTAGAAAAACACAGAATTACAAGGCTTTACAGAGCAGTGTGCTATTGTAGACTATAAAGTTGTAACATGATTTTAATAAAAACAGATCATGAAGTGGGCCGGTCTGGGGTCTGAAACGTGTCCCACTCAGGCCCTGCCTATCAACATGTCATAATTCAACCCATTGTTGACCCAAGCAGTGTTTTGTTAAATGCACAGCATTTAATCCTACTCAACCAGAAAATCAAAGTACAGAACGCACCTAAGGTGCAACAAAAGTTCAGAGAATCAAAACGGCCAAACACGGGCAGCAGTAGCTCAGGAGGTAGAGCGGGTTGTCCAGTAATCGGAAGGTTGCAGGTTCAATCCCGGCTCCGGCCAGAGAATGCTGCTGTGTGTCCTTGGGCAAGACACTTAACCCGCCTTGCCTGCTGGTGGTGGTCGGAGGGACTGGTGGCGCCAGTGCTCGGCAGCCTCGCCTCTGTCAGTGCGCCCCAGGGCAGCTGTGGCTACATCGTAGCTCATCCCCACCAGCGTGTGAATGGGTGAATTGAGTTGATTGTGTTGTGAAGCGCCTTGGGGGGTTGTAGAACCCTAAGAAGGCGCTATACAAATACAGGCCATTTACCATTTTAACAAGAGGCCAAGGCTGAGGCCTTCCTAGAAGCAAGCCGCTAACGCTAGCTCTGACAGCTCATGCAAGCTGTCAATCAAATCTAATGATTCATAATTTCAAGCATTTAATTACACCTAAATGGAAGAGTTACAGAAGAATGTACCTCCCTCAGAGTTGTCTTGACTGTAAACTAGACCTATTAAACCTAAAACTTTTTTGGTACCAGGCTGTAAAAACATGTTTATTCCTACTGTGAAGTTGGCGTTTTTAACATGGGAGTGAAAGGGAATTTGTTCTGTTTTGGAGCCAGCACCTAGTGGATGAGGGGGGGACTGTAATTTTTGTCACTTCTGTGTTGGCTTCAGTTTTGGGGGCAGAATTGGCCCAAATAAGCAGCACTGAAAACAGCCAAAAAAAAGCCCGTCAGTCTTGTTATTCCATTTCTTCATTTACCATTTATCAGGACACAGACATTATACATTTTTTAAAAAAATGATCAGCTTGATTGTAATTATTCATATGTAGTCTTTATATTCTAAAACCTCTATCTCTTTATAATATCTGGGAAATAGGAACAAATCAAAGAGGATAAATCAAAATAAAAAAAGTCAAATATCGCACTAGAAAAAAACAACAAACGTTACAGATTCTATTTGTGTCATGCTGGCTCTCCCACTACTTTGTGATCATTGCCTCCTCAGTTTCTTACAATGGCGGCCTGGCAGGTTTCTGACAATGGAAGCTCTAAAGTGGCTACATGGAGTAAACAGATATCTGCAATCAATCTCACACAGCTCTGGCTTTCAGATTCCAAATGGAACTCCATCAAATCGCTGTCTAAAATAAGTGCTACTCTTGTTTGTGTGTTTTTGTCACAGATATGGCAGTGAAGTCCAATGGCTTCATCTGCAACAAAATGCACCTGGGTAGAAAAAGGGAGTTTTCTTAGGTTGAGAAGATAAGGGCGGCGTTTTGTATGAAAGAAAATGTAAAATATCTACAGTGATGAAATTGCAAAATTACTTGATTAATCACAACTGAAAACTATTATTGTGCAGACTGTCGAAGTAATGCTGCGTTCACACCGGCCATAAAGTATGCGTCGCCAAGGCGTGTCAGAGCTGCGTCAAAGTCCTTGCGTCGCTTTGTGAGCGTTGGGCGCGTCAAAGCTTGATACTTTTCACGCTTTTCAAGCTTTGACGCAAGCGTCAAAGCTTGCAACGCAAACGTCAAGCAAGTTCAGCTAGCTGAACTTTCTGCGTCGCTTTACAAGCGTCAACCAATCAGAGTGCCAGTTGATACGTCACAGCACAGCGAGGGAAGAAGACAAATTCATTCAGCAATGGAGGAGAAACTTATCATCGCCGTTTGCAACTATCGGGAACTGTTTGACCCGTCTTGCTACGCTTACCGAGATCGGAATAGAAAGGACCTTGCTTGGAGGAAGATTGCTAGAGAACTCGGCATGTCGGGTGAGTGTTTTTTCAACGTTTATGCTGACATTGTCTCGATAGGATCCGCCATTGTTACAAACATCTGGCAACAGAGAGCCGCGCACGCGCTCTTTCCTCCCTTCCCCTCCCCGTGGGGTCGACGCAACCATCAAAGCAAGCTGCGCCAACGCAAGCTGCGTCAATGTCAAAAATATATAGGCGTCAAAAACGGCATGAAGTATGCGTTGTTTGACGCATACGTCAAGGCCGGTGTGAACGCACCATTAGGGATAAATATATTTAGAAAATAATTGATTATTATGAAGGTTTAAATCTACGTTTTGCTTGAACTACATGAAATAAAACACTAGTTTTAATTTCTTTTAACTTATAGATTTATGTGCAGTTAGTAATTAATATAAGTTTGTGTTTTAAAGGAAAAGTTCGCTTTTTTAGACATTAAGTTTTATGTGTTCCTTCACCCACCCAGTGCTCTGTAAACTTTGACCCATTTCACACACACCCCCCTGCTCAGACATTTTCAGGGGAGAAGTGATTCATAAACGTAGTTCTGGCTAGTTTCGGGGGCACTTTATCTGCGCCGTTTAGCCTCACAAAAGGATTAGCCTCTGAAAGCATGGCTAATTTACATCTCACAAACAAAGAGAAAAAATTTACAACGTCACATTACAACGGGACTAGTTTTTGTCATTCGTATCCCTGCGCCGGTCCCCGCGGATATTAAACAGCGCTTCGTATGTCAGCTGTTTCACTGCCGAATGCCGAAAACATGTCAGACTCCGTCTCATCTGATGACGAATTTCATTTTAACACTATATCAGATGAAGAAGAAACTTATTTTACTACTAGGATATCTTTATGAGCCAGAGTACACGGATGAAGAACTGCATTTGCTACACAAAACACACACATCAACACAGATTGTTGACAAAGCTACTGCAGTCTATGATCAACCATCGGTGTAAAGATGATTGCATAAATAATGCGCTAAAATGCGAAGATGATTGCATGAATACGGCAGACATAGCGGAATAAATAATTTTTTAAAAACAAAACTTACCCAGATTTCTGGTACGGCCGAACTCGTCAAAAACAGTCTTTCACTTTTCCCGAACTTTTTCCTGATGTAATCATCCTCTTTGAAGTGTGCACTGCACAAACGAAAGGTTTTGACTCGTTCCAGCCGAGTATCCTTGGAGTAGCCGATTGCTAAAAGCCACTGATGCCTTAGAGAAACGTCCTTAGCAGGAAAAGTGTCAAACCGAAAAGGTGATCCTGTAACATCCTTATTGTTACAACCCGGGAACCTGCAGGTACGCACCATGGCTCGATATATTTAAGAAAAACTACTTTTAAGTGACTTTAGAAGTTGTTGTTTCACTCATACAGCCAGGATTAGCAGCCAGACACGAGCCCGTTCTAGCTGCTGCGGTGACCGGCGCAGGGATACGAATGACAAAAAATAGTCCCGTTGTAATGTGACGTTGTAATTTTTTTCTCTTTGTTTGTGAGATGCAAATTAGCCATGCTTTCAGAGGCTAATCCTTTTGTGAGGCTAAACGGCGCAGATAAAGTGCCCCCGAAACTAGCCAGAACTACCTTTATGAATCACTTCTCCCCTGAAAATCTTTGAGCAGGGGGGTGTGTGTGAAATGGGTCAAAGTTTACAGAGCACTGGGTGGGTGAAGGAACACATAAAACTTAATGTCTAAAAAAGCGAACTTTTCCTTTAATCTTATATTATTCAAACTACAAACTAAATTGACAATTTTCAGTACAGCATTCAAGCAAAATATAAAAACCCACAAAAAGTGTAATGCTAAACAAAACTACAGTACATAGTAAAATGAGCAGTGTTAATTCAACACTAAAAGAGTCAATTTCAACACTGAGCCAGAGAACATATGGTCCTGCCCTGTACAGTGTAAAAGTTACACTGATCTCAGTGTTAAATTTTCAGAGTCAATTTTACACTCATTAGAGTTAAATTCAGTTATGGAGTAAACCTTTAACTTTCACAATTGTTAAAATATTTTGACTCTATAAGATAAGTAACAGTGTTATTTAAATATGACACTGCTGTTTTTTAGGTGTTCTTCTAACACTATCTGTTAATGATATAATTGAACTTTTAACAGTGTTAATATTGTGGCAACTGTCATGCCAGAAGGCTAACAGCTACCACCCAACAAACATTGGTCCAAAGCCAGCGTAGTGTCCATGGCCAAAAATGGTCGCGGTAGGACAGCCCAAATTTATAAAAGAAATATAACGGAACATGTTCTAAAAATCCATTCAGATACATTTGTACATGTCTACAGTTACATGTATAATTGTTATTTTGCCAATAAATTACTTGTAGTGCAATATATTGTGAATCAGTTTGAACATCGACTATTTATCAACTTTCAAATGCCAGATGTATAGCTCAACTAGTAAGTCATCTGACTTCATTGCAGAGGACCTGGGTTCAAATCCAGGCTGGGACAAAGACCAACATCCAGTGTTTTATTTATGATGATTATTATTAATAAATGTAAAAACGACATTTTATTTTTCAGTGTATCTAAGACGTTCACTGACAGTCATTAAACTTCCAAATAAGATGCGTGAAAGATGTAATTCACGACCAGAAAAGATGTGTAATGCACATCCAGCTAAGCCGTGGAAATGACGGGCAGACAAGACGTCGGCTCAATTTTCATTTCGGAACTATTTTTCAACCATGACGGGAAGTTGCGGTGTGAGGACGTTTCAACGTTTATTCAACGACCAAATGTTTGTTGGGTAGCCACGCTGAAAAAAGCCAGCTAAACAGTGAACGGTGAATGAATGAAAGTGAAATAGGAACTAAGAACACCCCCCCCCCACACACACACACAAAATAAACATGCATAATCATCCAAAAATAGGACAAACTAACCAAAAACATGACTACCCACAATGCACCTCGCCCTGGGTCATTGGGCAGGGTCAGGAATTTTTCATCAACACTGAATTATAGAGTACTAATAACTCCAAAAGAGTAAATTTTCTTCAACACTTATTTTATTTTTTTATTTACTTATATTATTGGAGGATAAAGCCTCTTGAGAGGTTAAACTATAAAGAGTCATTTTAAAGAATCTGTTTTAACTCTGAATCTTAACACCAACACTTCAGGACTAAGTGAGATATTTTACACTCACTATCATTGAATTGATTCTGACAGAGTTCTTATACTCCGACACTGCTTATTTAACACTTGGGATTTTACTGTGCATTAAAATATGTAAAGCCAATGTTATGAGGAACCTTGAACTGTGTTTGATACGTGGGTACAAATATATAAAAAAGTTTAAACTACTATTGCAAATAATCCAAATTAAAAAAGTAAAATTAAAATAAAAAAGCTGTTTAATTTTGAACGATTGCCCCTAAAAAGGCTAAAGCTATCCCTATAAGTAATGTTAAGTAAATGTTTGACCTAATACGGTGATATTTTCCTAATTCCTACACTAGTCACTGTCCTCTCACTTCAGGGTCAGCCTGTAATGTCAGCCCAATAACTGTCATTATTTGCAAGAGCACCATAGAGCAGGTTGCTGTCAGAAGGGCCTGAACCCAATCCTCCTGGCTGAAGTATAATCTTAATAAGTGGGTCACCCTGACACTGAAATGAGGTATGATTTATGAGGAACACTGCACCAAAACTGTTCATACAAGTAGAGTGAATCCAGGACAGACAAGGAGGATTGCAGTTAATTCTGTTAGCAGATTGTTCCGAGACAAATAGGGACATGCACTCATGGTTGCTGTAGACCTGCACTGATTAGTGGTTTGAGGTAATTCCTAATTTATACGTCAACCCATTTTAGACAAGCGAGAGGTTTTGTTTACATCCCATAAAATGTTTATTTCATACTAGATTGGGGGCGATCTGTCAGTTGAAGTTCTTGCTATTTTTATTTCTTATTTGTTCTCAGAGTTGTCCCAGCCAATTAGTCTAAATATTTTAAGAAGATTTCTGGTTTGCGAATAAAGCAGATCATAAATAGTAAAAAAAGCAGCATAGTTAGATATTCACTGAAGGAATACCTCAGTGATTTAGCAAAGCTCTCTACTCAAGGTGGCTCCTTTCCCCTCCCACATAAAGCACTCTGCATGCACTGTTTATGACAAGTTCAGATCTGCTCACTGGGACTTGTCAAAAGGTGGTCTGGGAGATGTGGGAAATCACTTAATGAATCTCGTACAGTAAATGAGATAGAATAGAAGAAGATTGTATTTTCAAGAACAGCCGCGCCAGCTCTTTAAGATGCTCTCTTGCTGTTTAAGCATTAATTTGTTTGACTGATATGATCCTACAGCCCTAACCAGGTGGTGTTTTTGTAGTCGTGACAACAAACTTTCTATGTTTATATGTTTCCAGTCAGGTTATAGAGATCATTCGACTGAAACAGCTCTTCTTAGGGTCTCTAATGGCCTTCTGACTCAGTGATGCAGGGGAATGTTCTGTTCTGGTTCTGCTGGACCTGACTGCAGCCTTTGACACTGTTGACCATCACCTGCTACTGGATAGGCTGAGAGACTTGGTAGGACTATCAGGACCTGCTCTGGAGTGGTTCTCTGCTTATCTATCTGAGCGTTCCTTCTCTGTGGCTGTCTCCAAGTTTCGGTCCTCCTCTGCCTCCCTCGCCAATGGTGTCCCACAAGGTTCTGTGCTGGGGCCTCTTGTTCCTCAATTATCTGCTCCCTCTCCAGCACATGCTGAGCTCTATTTCAAAATCCTGGTTCTGGTTTTTAGGGCCTTACTTGGACAAGCACCATCATACATTGGTGATCTTCTCAGTCCCTACACCCCCAGCAGGTCCCTGAGGTTCAGTGATCAAAGCCTACTGGTTGTGCAGCGCACCAGGCTAAAGACTAAGGTGACAGATCATTTGCTGCTGTGGCCCCCAGACTCTGGAACTCTCTCCCCCTGAGCCTGAGATCAGTGGACTCAGTGGTCTCCTTTAAAAAGCATTTGAAAATTGCTGTTTCTGTCAAATCTTTTTCCGTTTTTCATTTTCATTCTTCTGAATTTTTCATTTTTGTTCTCCCATTTTTCAACTTTTTAATCATTTAATTTTTTTTCTTTTAAAGCACCTCGTGAGTTTTCTCTTCAGAGGCACTATATAAAAACTTGTTTCTTCTTCTTAAAGAGCAGGTTCACAGAAAACACAGAGAACTATTGTAAATATGATTGATCACTCTGAGTTTTACATGCATGTAGAACGTGAAAATAGTCTTCTACCCCTATTTCCTGCATCAGTCGCTGAAAGAAAATAGATGAGTAAACGCTAGGATTAGAAAAAGCCACTCAGATCTATGTCAATATGTAAATCTGCATTCATGAACTCACCCTTATTGGCTTGCAACAGGGAAAGCTGTGTTGATTTTTTTAGCCAGGACAGAGCAGAGCACGTCTTGGCTAGCAGAAGCTAACTATTAGCATTAGCAACCCAACATGGCAAAACTCCCTCAGGCTTGTGTTATTTGTGGAGATAAAACATCAGTGTTGCAATGCGGAGGCAGTGGAAGAGTCGTGTTGCTAAATAATAATGAGTAAGACTCCAAATCCTGC